>JBAPLH010000125.1:857500-1212500 GCA_037897445.1 Ceriops zippeliana
AGCATGTAGATATTGAAAAACTTGTAACTATTCTGAGAATTGGTCACAGATAATAAATTGGACTAAATTTCATGAATTAGACGTGTTCATGTGGTGCTAGGTTTGCATCATCCGATTCAAGCTATGTTTGCAATATGTTCGCTTTGTTGTTTAGACGTTTTGTCTCCTTAGTTTCCCTGATATAAAATCATCAAATTTGATGTTTGGACGTCTTACTGCCAGCCAGGTACCAACCATTGATTCGAGCCAAATTGATTGTGTCAGATTTTAGTACATATGACATGCGATACACGATATGAGAGACTCATGTATTACGATGCCCCCGTTATGATATGCAATGCACGGTACGTAGATGCAAGAAATGATGCATTCTTGAATTTGGGATGAGGCTAAACCAACATTTAAAGCTTAAGTTTGCTTTCAAAGTTGCCTATTTGGAAACTTAATAGCCTGTCACTCCTGGACTCATCTGCAAGTTTTACTCGAGTAGCTTGGCCGACCAAACACTAGAATAGACTTCTCTCCTAGGAACGCCTCTTTTCCTTCTGAGCTAGATCAAGAAGATAGTTAACACGGGCAATATTGACCGGCATTTCCCCATGATTATACCCAGCAGCGGCTACGTGGGTGAAGACAAGCAAGCATCGCAAACTGTAATGAAAAGGAAAGAAAAACTTACGTGCTACAACGAAAAAATGGTTTTGATTGACTTAACAACCATGATAGAAACAAAAGGAGTTACCACTGGAAAATGTGGATCGTCGAACCTTTTTTAATTCACCAAACAGTTGAATTCTACGTGGGGTTGTTATAGTTGTGTTAAATAAGTAAACGCTCTTAACTGAAGAAACATGATGACTCTTTGCCACCTTCTTCTGTGCCATGTGTCTTGATCCGCCTTCGTGACTTGAAAATGAGAACAACTCAGCAAGACTCTCATCTTCCACCATCTCTCTCAGTTGTCTTCAAAACCAAGATATCACATAATCAATTGCCTCTCTAACCGCAATTGGCACCTATCCCTTAGCTGTTTGATCGCCACCTTATATCTTTATCATATTCTAATCAAAGGTTAAACGAATTTCTTCTGTTAAGTGAGATCAAGTGAAAAAATACCATCAGTTTTAGGAAAATCCAAGTGTTCAATTTATTTGAACCTCACGAATTGCTTCTGGTTTTTGAGTAAATGCTTCATGTGGCATTTTCTTTCTTTCATTTTTAAACAGAAATATACATATACATGTTAGGTTATACCAAGATAGTGTCCTAAGAACACACCAAGCATCCCAATATTAATTGTTGGATAACTACTTGACATGAATTAAGGATTTCAATGTAAAGTACCAGAATGTACAGATTTTATTGATTGCATACGAACAATGACCGAGTCGACCAAATTCGATATGATAGATTGTGCTAGAAAGTGAAAGGGCGAATTGATAGTAAAACAGTCGGACTCTTAATTGCAGTAATTATATTTTTAATTTTAAAATTATTTTATTGTGACTTCGCATGTGCCCCATTATGACATTGTATGAGCCGGTTAGCTTACCACAGAAAAAAAAAAAAAAAAAAAGAGGCTTAATCAACCAAATAAATTTCCAGCAAAACAAAGGAAGAGCCTTTTTGCGAATCCGGACTCTTCTGATCAAAATCTAACGTCTCGCATTGATCCAATAGATGGGCCCATGCAGATCTTTGACATGCAGCATAAACACAGACGAGACCGGAGGAAAGGAAAAACAAGTTCAAATTAAAGGCAAAATTACGGAAATACCAAACAGTCAAAGCCCAGTGGACCGACACACGTGGAGCCACGGAGCCCGGGAGAAAGGGGCAAAATGGGGAAATTGGAGTCGTTAAATTCTGTTAGAATTTTGAGTAAAATGAAAAATTTTGGTTAGTCAACCAAATTGAACTAAATTTTCAATTAATCGAACTAATTCTATAATTCATTAATTAAAAAATTAATTTTTTGGTTTAATTTTCATGTTTTATATTAAAAATTTTATAATTAATAAAATAAAATAAAATAATTTATTTTATATACTTTTCTAATAATAATAATAAATTACTAATTCAAATATTAATAATTAATAAATGATAATAAAATATTATTATATTTTGAATGATCATTTACTTGTCTTAATTATAATGATAATCGTAACTTTTTTTAATATATATATATATATAATTTTTTATATTTAAACTATATTTTTAAATTTTTTATTAAATTTAGTTGACCAAATAATTAATTAAAACTAAATTAAAATTTTCAATCAACCGAATTTTCGAGTTCAAAAACCATTTTTAATTGAAAATAATCAAAATTTTCGGTTCATCGTGCTTTTTACGATTTGGTTCGGTGCAGCCTTATTGTTGCCCTTGCACCAAGCAAACATTCCCTTTTCTGTTCTTTCCCTCCATTTTTTCTCTCGCTATAAAGCCTCCCTCATTCTCTCTCTAGAGAGCAACGGAGAGATAGAGAGAGGGGGGGGGAGAGAGAACTGGAAGCTTCTATGATCTCTACCATTTCGGTTTCAAGTTTTGATCAGGTGAGCATGAATCTAATTTCGATTTTTTAGTCTAATCGATATCAGTTTCGGATAATGTTGATGATCGTCAGAAAGTTCGTTTCGGTTTCTCGATTGAATTCACTGCTTGATTATTGTTTGTTTTGTTGTCGAAAAGAGAAATTGCACCGAATAAATGATGAAAAGCAACACCGTTTCCGCCGCTGACGGCGAGCTAACAACCTCCGGCAGGTCCTTGAAGTGTCTTCCAAACGACGTTGGTTTGTCCTGCGTGTACTCTCCCAAAGCATCCACCTCATTGACGCCGTCCCCGCCGCACTCTGATTTCTTGGATTTTGAGTACTCTCCCGTCGTAATGCAACATCAGGACCTCATAAACCGCCACGCGTTGTGCCTCACGCGCCTCCAAGAGAAGGCCAGGGAGGTGGAGTCCCTCCGCCAGGAGAACGCTACTCTCAGGTCCTTCAACAGTGAGCTCGACAACCACCTCCGCTTCCTCTCCCAAGCCTCGCTCCACAAACGTAACTGCTTCGCCTCCAACACGAAGCTGCCGTTTGGTCTCTCTGATAGTTTCCGCAACATGGCGAGCGGCAGTAGCGGAGGCGGAACAGGCGGAGATGAGTTGTACGGAGATGAGAGCCCTACCAGGGTGGACACCAAGAGAGTTTCTTTGCCCAAGAGTATTTCGGTGAGATCTAATGGATACCTGAAGATGAGCCACCAGCCCTCAGCAGCTACTACTGCCAGTAAGACTCGGGAAACGACCAGCCCTCGAACCACGAGTTCACTCACCGGAGGAGGGGTAATTATATCTGCTTTATGTTCTATTCAATGATATATTTTTAACAAATTAATTAGTGACATTAATTGACTATTTGAAGTTTAAGCTTACGGATTTCTGCAGATTTTCTTGGAAATTATTAGTTGCTAATTGATGAATTTCAAAGAAACATTTATGTTTGGGTGAGGTGACGTGGGAGGGGATAAATAGGAGTGGGAGTGCATTTGCGAAATTCCAGGGTTGTGATTGCTATTGGATCTTGAATCTTGATGGACCAAAAGCATGGAGTTTGAAAACAATTTTGGCTTATGCTAATGCATGCCTGGGATTCTAGAACATATGGCTTATGGATCACCCGGCAGAAAGCATGGACCATTATGTCTTCACGTGTTTGTTAAAATACCTCGTCTTCTTGCAGAGTTGGCGAGAAAAATGCTGCAACTCTTAGAATAAGCTCAAATTGTCTCATTTGACATATGAGTTTGCCTTTTTTGTTTTTTTTTTCCTTGGGGTGGATGTGCTTTTTGGCATTGCAACAATATGTGCAGCCCATGGCACAGCTTATTGTACATAACTTAGAGGAACTCACCGTAACAAATGTTTTATGTGGGTGCCTATTGGGTGATTTTTGTGCAAGATGTTGACAACGTATATGTGCAGCACAAGGTATTTGTCCGTGGAGGGAAGCAAAAGGAGGAACCACTTGAACTGGAAGTCTACCACCAAGGCATGTTCAAGACTGAGCTATGCAACAAGTGGCAGGAGACTGGTGTTTGTCCATACGGTGACCACTGCCAATTTGCTCACGGCATTGAGGAGCTCCGCCCTGTTATCCGCCACCCTCGCTACAAGACTCAGGTCTGCAGAATGATGCTTGCTGGTGGTATCTGTCCGTATGGCCATCGCTGCCATTTTCGCCATGCCCTTACTGAGCAGGAGAGGTATATGGGCCGCCTCAAGCTCCGGACACTAAAGCTCGACAGGTAGAATAAAGTGGGGAGATCTGTTTATAATTCTTAAAAGAGAATGGTCGATAACAATAATAAGAGTAATCTAGTGAAATACCCATATGCATGATACGGACAAATTGGTCGTATAAGCTAAGAAGAATGACTAGTACACACACACACACGCACGCACACACACACACACATATATATATATATGAGTAGAGAAACAAAACGAAACACTTTGGAAGAGATTTCATGGCCCAAGAGGTTTGTGATTGTAGGAGAAATCTGGGAGACAGAGAGAGACCACTGCTGCTCCTCTTCACGCTAGTAGTCTAGTTCTGTTCCTTTCACATTAGGCTCATTAAATGTGGTGTATGATACAAAAAGAACAGTTTTAGGCTTATATTTGTTGATATGGACACGAACAACCAGAAAAGATACCCATCGTTAGTTTGATTCTGCAATGGAGTAGTCATTCAAGCTGTCGTTCTCGTCGGACTTTTGACCACATTTCACATAGACCGGTGATTTGAGCTGGCCCATATAGAGAGATGCGACTCAAAGAGTTGGGTTGGGGTTATGTGATGAATCACGAAATGGAGGGCCTGGATTGATTCATTTATGGGATAATCCATTCGGCCCTGTTGTAACTTTTGAAGAAGGATGCATGGTCCACGACGATATTCCCACCAACCCACCCACCCCCCTGAAGGCCCTAACTTGAAAAGGGTTTTGAATTTTACAGAAAAACATACTTCCATTGCCATTTCCAAATTTGAAAGTAAATTATGTTGTATCTACAACTTTACCGCGAGACCGACAGAACGTGGAACAAAATTTACGTTATTTTTTTGAAATAGAAAATGTTTACAGAGTTGAGGATTAGTTGTATCGGAATATGTTTCCGCGCGAGAAAATACAAAAAAAATCCAATTTTATAAGCTAAAAAACTACTCATACTTTTGTATTTTTTAAAATCAAGAATAATAATTTTCTAATTTTTTTAGACGATTTTTCTAAAGCAAGTTGGTTTTGACTAATGTTTACTAATTCGATTTTTTAAAATGAACATAAAAAAACGCTGGTTCCGGCAAGAAAGCCTCCCGTGGGGGCCCATGCCAGCTGGTCCTCAACTTTTGGTAAAATCGAGTTTTCGAGAAGTCCGAAACCTTTGGCTTTTTCCAAATGTTAATTATTTTATAATTTTTGCATAATAATAATAAAAAAAATCTAGCTCCACTTGGAAAAGTTAGATAGGAGTTAATATCCCGATGGTCCCACCCAGCATTTAATAAGATTGGTGTCGTTGCTTGAGCTCTCCGTGGGAAATTTCACAGAATTTTAGAACTTTAAAATGTAGGTCTCTATGCTAGAATATAGACTTATTTTTTGAAAAAAAAAATAATTTTATAATAAATAATATCAAAACTGCCTAATACAATTTTATTACAAATAATATCTAAGATATTAGATATTGCCGAATTCATAAAAAATAATAATAATTAAATTTAGTAAGAAAAAATACCACGAAATTACACGCTCAATATAAAGAGGAGATAAACAGGAGATTTTGGAGTCTGTTGAAGCTCTTCGACTTAATAATTAATAATTTAATTTTTATTTTTTAATTTAATATTACAAATTTTATATAAAAAAATTAGTATTATTGAATAAGTTTTACAATTACATTAGCTCATGCTTTAAGACAACCGTGGTGGGCCCACTCTTTGGGGTTACAAAACCAGCGGTAGCGTGAGCAGAAGCGCTCTGCTATAATCTTTGTAGGGTATGCCTTCTTTCGGCCGCGCGAGAGGTTGTGAAGGAGAAGAGGGAAAGGAAACCGGAGGTTGAGGACGTCTTGGGAATGGGTGAGTCGGAAGAGAAAAAAACTAAAACAAAATCCAAGAAACGAAACTGATAATAATTTCTTATCAGTTTCGTTTCTTGGATTGGGTGGTGGTTTCTTGCCGACTCCTCCCATTCCTATGATTTCCTTAGCCCATCTTCTTTTCCTTTTTTTTATTTTTGTTTCATCACGTTAAGACATGTGATCGGTGGTTTTTACATCAGACCAAACTCATGTTTTGCTATTCAACATCAGGTAACGATTTCTCTGCATATGTTCAATTGACGTAAGAAAAAAAAAAGGAAAAAAAAACAGTTGTTCTCGCCCGTTCCCATGCTTCTGTTAGAGTTGTTCGTTGCTTAATTGCTTCCAAAATAGTACACGAGAAAAGCTGCCGACGAAGAACCAGAAAAAAAAAACAAAAGAAAGTTAGAGATGACATGTTTTTGTCTTGTGTTATCACGAGGCTCTCTTGATCTTGATTATGAGTTAGCTTTCTTGATCTGTTAACTTTTCTATTTTCAGCCACACAAAGGGAAAGGAATATGGAGCTTGACGAGGTTTTAATATTACTATGATTTCCTTGGCCTGCCTTCCTTTTTCACTCACTTTTTCTTATCACGACAGGACATATCATCAATATGCTATTCAAGATCGGATCAGGATTTAATGGTAACTCTGCCAGCTATTTAAATTAATCCCCGTGGTTATACTGCTCCAGATCTGTTGTATATTGCTCTAGATCTTGAATCCTTCAGCCAATTTTTCCCAGTGTCACTTTCACCCAAAGGTATCGAGTCTCTGTTGGAGCCGATTACCTCTTAACTAATAATAGGATCTTTTTTTTTGTTATTATTGTTTCACTAAAAGATGAGGGTACCCATGAACAAGCAAGAAAGAAAGAATATAAAAACTATTAAGGATATGAAACTTTTTACTGATTTTGTCTTGTATTTAGGCCAGCCCTGCAATTTCTAGCGAGATACGCCTCCAATACAGGCACACGGTATGGGGTGTTCAATTGAGCAGCAAAATAAAAAAATAAAATATGTATGTATGTATGTATATGGAGGTTTCAGTTTCACTTATGGAGGGGAAGTTTCGCTCCTCCTATCTTCGGCCCAGATGGTAAGCCATGACTGTCAATAAAGCAGAAGCACACCGGTCAAAAATATCAGTTGTTTTTTATGTCGTTTTTGCGTATAACACATACGGAAGTTTATTTTCCAAACCAATTTTATACCAAAGAAAAGGGCTGATCGAATCTATACTTAGTTATCATTTCAAGCATATCGTCAGAGATGGACGGACTGTGATGAACCGTCTGCATGGGCCCCCCTTTGATTTATGAGCTTCATACGTAATAGGACCCACGAGATAGACGTCAAGAGAGACCCCCGCGATGGGGGGTGTGACTATTTGGGGTTATGTCATGGTCTATGTCACTATGATTAGACTTAAAAGTAAAAGCAATTTCTTTTCAAGAACTTAAATTTAAGGACTTTTTGAGAAATTATTGTATGTGTAAATTTCAATGTTGAATTGATCTTTTATTAGAAATCATATTTTATAACAAATAATCAACAATAAAATAAGGTTTGATTGTCATTTAATTTTAAGACTGGGGGAACAATAAAATTTTATTCAACTTTTTTATTTTTGAAAGGTTAAGTGCGAGAGGAATATCATTTTATTTTTTCGAGCTTTACAAAAGTATAAGAATAAGGTGTGGCAAATGAGTAATTTTATTGAGCATATAAAATTATACCCTCCCTCCTAAGCATTTACATCTAATTTGAGGACACGGTTAAACGTAGGCCCTTCGATTTGGTGTGCAATGGGGTAATGAGCAACATATTATAATTTCAACGGTGAAATGATGACGCTTTACAATATCATAAAATAAGGGCTTAAATTAAAATGTATATTTTATTAGGCAAAATGAGTTTTTAGAAATCCTTTATATCGTAAATACATTATTTATATTATATAAATAATCATTTTTATAACATAAAAATTTATAATAAAATATATTACTTTACAATTAAAATTTTTAGTATGATATAAAATTATTTTTTATTTATAAATTACGTGTTCATACATAGTCTTTACCCTCAAAATTGTCTACTTTCTTTTTTTTTTATATGTCTATTATTAATTACGATGAAGCTAACTTTTACACGCCTCATTTTTCTATTTCATCTATGCTCAAGTACTGAAATTGAATAGAAAATGAAAAACAAAAACCTAAAATTATTATAATTATCCGTAAAAATTAATTATAAACTATAGTAAAAATGTAATTTAAAATAAAATTTAAAGTGATAAAATTAAAATGATATGAATACTGTTTATAATTATAAGATATAAAAATTAATTATATTTTGAGTTCGTTTAATTACAACTTAATTATATGAACGATTAAAAATTATATTAGGCATTAAAATATCTGGTAAAGTCAAATTTGAAAATTTCAAAGATAAAGGGAGTTGGAATATTTGGAGGAGTGGAGGCTTCACGGGATGACAAATGTGACACGACTTTCGATGTCCTTGTCTGACACGCGTGAAAGATGGGTTGTCCCTTTGCGACGCGTAAAGATGCGTCAGATCTGAAAACACATCTTTCCATGCGCACGCGGTTTTGAAAGTTAGATGGAGAGAGAGCTAAGACGTATGGCCAGGGGTGGTGGAAAGTGAGAGTTTTATATAATGCAATACAAAACGAGCCAAGCAGATGGCAGTATGCGATGAAGCTTCGGACAAGAGGGGAGAGAAAGAGAAGGTTTGAGGAAGTTTATGGAGATGGGTGGCCGTGCAAAAAGACCTTTTGTATCTCCCTTCTTGGGGGATTTTTTCTTTTCTTCTTATCATCTTTCTTTTTGCCCGTGCCACCCATTCCATTAATTTCCTACGACTTGTCTCTTCCTCTGTTTCTCACTTTCAGATCCATCCTCCCATCTGTGAGAGAAAAATCAAAAATTTCCTGGAGTCAATATTTTTGGAAGTAAAGGGCCAAGTGGGAAAGGGAGAAGGTTCCTGGAAGTTAAGGGTGTGGGGGGATGGGGCAGAGTTTGTCATCCTTGTTTAGTCGGGGTTGATTGAATTCTTCCCTATCCCTCCCATACCAATAATTTCCAGCTGTTTCTCCCTTTGTCTTGCCTTCTTCGGCTCAGATCTAACTTTTTCGTGTCATTAATATTTCAGATTCTGTGAAGTTACTCGGATTCTTTATCTCGATTTAGTTTGTAACTGTCTTGATTTTTCCCTTTTATTATTTTGATACATAATCAATTTTCTATTTATTATTTGATTCTCATTCTTAACTGCCTAGGAGTTTGATGTATTGATTTGTTGTGTGGGTAGGGGTGATAAAAGGTTTGTTGGGTTAATTATTGTTTTCGTGATTTACGGTTTTTGTCTGTTAAATCGGTTCTCTTTGTGATTGTAGGCTGACTGATGTATTTCACAGATTCGGAGACAACTGTACTACATGATGACCTTGACTGATTTTTATCGTAACATTCGAATGATTTCCTTTACCAGTCAAAATTGATTGTCTCAATCTACGGCCGTATAATATTTTACTCGATGTTTATGGAACTGTTATACACTACTATTTATCCTAGTCATTCATTATGTCACCTGAAACGAGCAGAAACATCAACTTGTAGAATTGAAATAGGTCGACTTGAAATAAACCAATCTGAACTAGAACTGGATTTAAACTTGATTGAAAGTGCCAATTGGATTAGAAGCCTATTCGAATCCAAATTATAACTGCGTTGAAACCAATCTATATCGAGACCGTCGTAGGGATGAATTCTAGAATGGGATAAATTCCTTATGGTTGTTCGAAACGGACGGTTTATGCTTTGAACATGCCTGAAACCTGTCTTGGGTCAAGTCTATGTATGGTTTGGTATTATTACATTCTGGTGGAGGAACTCCAGTCGCCAATCTCAAATTTACTGAGTAGGGCACCATTCAAAATGTGTTTTTTTAAACAATTGTTGATATTCTTCGAATGACCTTTATATTCTTTCATCAGGGGTTGCATTTCAGCATATTTGAGTCTTGTTACAGTCTCAATGACTTGTCCCTTCCAAAGTGTACCCAGTATGAAGTCGATTATAAGGGCAATTTTTTTTTTTTTAATGTTAAAGTGAACCTCTAGTAATAAATGTAAAAAGCAACATAAGCATGCAGTTTGAGGATTAGAGAACATGCAACTTAAAAGAAAATTTTTAGGGAGTGGATACGAAGTTAAATTAACGTTGAAACGCGGGCAAATATTTTTTCGAGAAAATTAAATTCATGAGAAATTGGGCTGGGTTTAAGTTTTCTCTTAAATTATCTGTATCTTACAATGGTGAGAAATCCTATTCTTTCGACCATAAACGTTGAATGTTTTAACGATTTTTTTTATGAAACTTTTTATGTTCTATTGGTGAGAGCTAAGAGTTCTGGTAGAATTAAAAAATAAAAAAAACGGTGGGGAGGGGTGTCATGCACTCGTAATTGTTTTAACATGCGGTGTTTAATCATCTGTTTGTAGTCCGTTTGTAAACAAATTTTTTTCTGCGATTATGGAAGCCACGACAAAACATATTTGTTGGAAGAGTGGGGAATTTGGACACTCAATCTATCGTTTTTGTTCTTGCTAAATCTATGACAAAATGTAATAACGATGAAAGTGATTTTAATAAAATGACAATAGGCCTTGTCGTGAAGTATTAATGATCTTTCTTTCGTAGAACCGCTATGAATTAAGTATTTCGTATGGCAAATCATTCCCTTTCTCTTACAATGTTCAAGCTTAGAAAATTCAATCACACAATCTCTCTCTCTCACCCTTTCTATCTTTTATCTGAACAAGTAAAAGAGAGTTTACTGATCTTCCCTATTGTTTTCCCTCATCGGATTTTTATTCAAGGCATGGTGAAAAGGATTTTATTGGTTTATGAGTCCTAGTGCTCGTGATGGGTTTTTGTTTGATTGATGCAACTCAATTTAGCAACAGCCATTACAAAGGGGGAGCTGTTGGAAAATCTCGAATCTTTGCTTTTATGACTCCTCCGATCCTTTGCACTCTCCGTGAGATACAAGCAAACGATAAAAGAATACAAAGAGAATAATGAGAAGTGGAAACCTATGTGCTTGTCCTACACACTACACACATTTGAGTTGTAGAAAACCGAGCTTTCTAGTGTGTATACATTCCAACCATGGGCCTTCTTTCTTTTTCTTCTTTGATTTTTTTTTTCTATTTCACAAACGCTCGAATTTGCTCTTAATAATTAATATTGCCGCTTAGTGTATATGTCACACCAAAGATGACAACAATTGCCGAATACAAGAGACCGTGCTCGACTGAAAAAGTTGACAGAAACAGATGATCACCGCCATCTGCGAAGCACTAAAAATATGCAAACAAGATGAGCCCCAATCGATCTTGACCCTTAATGTAAAAACGACAAAAGACATAGTATGAGGGGTAGCTATCTGTCATCAACTCATTAAACTAACTCCCCCAAAGAAAAAGAAAATGAAAATAATAATAAAAATAAAAAAAAAGAAAAACTCTAGTTTCTAGAAGAGCTGTGTGAAAAGAACATCACTCTCTAACGTACGTTTTCCAGAATTTGAAAACACCCCCCCCCCAGCCCCCATCACGTCATTATCTATGATCTAAGTAATGTGATCACTTGTTTGGACTTACAAATGAGTGCCATCTCAAATAGCAGGTCAATGGTGTTCCAGATGCGGTGTGCCGCGAGGCACGGCACGGGTGCTCATTTTCATATCAAATTGCATGCCTCTGGTTTGAAGACATAAAATTTTCATACGAAGATGCTTTTTGTGAATGAGACTAAAAAAGACGTTTTGTCACGTACGATTCTAAAACAAAATTTATTTTTTAAGCAATTTAGTGTAACAGCGTGACCTACCGTGCAATTATCTTGGTAGGATTATGAGCCACTATCTTTGTTTTTCTATTTTTTAATGAAAAAATAAAAAATAAAAAAACAAAATTTCTATAGAAGAGAATTCTACAGCAGAAAGCACGTGAAATAGTTAAATGGAAAGAAGGGAAAAAAAAAAAAAAAAAAGGGGGGGGGGGGGGGGTGGGGAAGCAATTAAGCAAGGGGAACAAGCATCATCCAAACGGGATCCAATGCTAAGACACTGCATGCGTGTGGTCTCAGTTCTTCCCTTTTCGGCCAAAATTGATAAATTATGTCTCTCGGTAAAAGTAAAAATTCCCTCTTACTGCTTGAAACGGCTCAAATTGGCCGTCGTGGTGTGCGGGTCCCACGGAACCTTTTTTTTTCTTTCTTTCTTTTTTTCTTTTTCGTCCGATACACTTTCGAGGCCTCACGCGCCGCTTTTTGTCCACTGATTTCTAGACAGCGGGAGGACCCTCCGCGCGACAGTCCAGCGTAGACCCGGCCGTCGGGTATCAAGAGTTTGATTTTATTTTTTTTTTTTCTAATTTTGCCTCAACACGGTGACTGAAATATATTTATTGATTATTTGTTTATAATTTTATTGAATCTGAATTAAAATTAGAACAAAATAAGGTCAGATGACTGTATCTATGCACGTTCATGTATAACCATTTCTGTGAAGAGAAAGAAAAAAACAAACGAAATTGATAAAAAATAAAGTCACTATCAGAAAACATATTAATTAAAATGCAGCTCAGTAGAGGCAAAGAGATGGGAGGTTAATTATCATTCAACAATCAATTATAATTGCCAATTATGGAGAGTAAATTCATGGGAGACTCGATCGAGCGTCTCCCTCTCTCCAAAACTTTTACCACCCCACCACCCCCCCCCCCACAAAAAAAAAAAAGAGAGAGAGAGAGAGCAAAACAATGGTGAATATACATGACTGTATGCAAATCATATGGCCCAGAAATAGTAACGGGGGGTTGACGCACAAATGGCATCACGAAGATGTAATAATGATCCCTGCAATCACGGTAGGCCGTCAATTTGAACGTGGATCGTTAAAGTCTGGGTGCACATTTTATGGGTAAGTGGATCGCCCACTTAGATGAAGAGTCATTCTCACAACCCTAAAGCTTTGAAATGAGAAAAACTAAAAAATAGCCTCCCACTTTTACAAACAGGAGTATACGTACCTGTTTGACTATTAACTTGGTTTGGTTGTTTTGATTTGTATGGTCAATCATGTATTAATAAATAGGCCCACAACAATTAATTAGGAAATCTACTATAAATTGTTCATTTCGAATTACTAAATTCATCTTTATGATTAGATATTTTTTAATTCCATGTTTACTTATCATCAATTTAAAAAAAAAAAAAAACAAAGGAAAAACAAAGCAAAGCCTTACTTTTTCTCTGAAGAATAATATATATATATATAAGATATTTTAAAATGTTTGTTATTATTTTTATTAGTGCAAAACAGAGTTATTTGTTATGTTATTAATTCATCCTCTCTTTTTTAAAAAAAATAAAAAGTACCCATTATCTAAATAATAATAATAATTTGAACAAAAACGAAATTATATTATATTTGATCGCATTTATTGAATATGAAAGTTAAGAGTGTGATAAGAAGGGAGCCTTGTTTTTTTTTTTTTTTTTTTTTTTTTTTCAAACGAAATTCTGCAATTGTAATGCGAATACCAAAATGTGTCTTAACAGAGAGGATCCTCCGACCGCTGACTTGGGATTTAAGCTTTTATATCTTTTGCTTTTTCCATGGTATTGACAAATCCATCGAAAAGTTATTCATCAATCTCAATCTTTTAATCTTTTTCTTTGCCTTGTCGCCCCCACCCCACCCATCAACCCTAGAAAGTTTGTTCCGATGTCCCAACACACACGCGGGGTCCCCCCATCTCTGTCCAGCACAGAATCTCAATTATGTCTAGCTAAGTGCATTTATTTTCTTGGAAATCCAATTGGCTGCTCTCTCCGCTTAATTTTTTGGTTTTTTTTTTATGGTGACTATTAGGTATTTTGAATAATAATTTAAGCATAGCTCTTGGTTATATAATTAGGGAGCATTATAAAAACAGTATTTCCAACCAATTAACTAGATTTCCAAGAATAAGAAAATAACCAAATTGGGGCCGTGGCCTTAGTAAGTGGTTGGAATTTTGTTTCGTAAGAAATTGGTTTAAAGTAGGAAAAGGGTCTACAGGCAAAGGCCCAGAACTAGTTGACCCTATGCTAAATCCACTTTCTTTACAACTTTAGCCATTGATGTCTTTTTCTTTAAACGTCTCTTCATAGTTTTCTTTTTCTTTTTCTTTTTCTTTTTTAAAATATTAACTGGCTCGGAGTAAAATTCAACTTTGAGACAAGACTCCTCGATTCTTCAATCTTACACGAGCCGGGAATCCCTGATAGTGGGAGCAAATAAAAGATACGTGGACAAAAATAAATTGAGTGAGTTCAAATATAAAAAATAGTAATAAAATATTTTAAATTCTTTTATCTTGTATTAACAATATCAATATTATTTTATTTATTCATGAGACAACACATTTCTTACATCATATATAAAAGACACGATTTTTTTAAAAAATAAAAATTGCATAGATATAAATGACTCAAATTCGATGCAATTCCATGTAATAGACTCAATGTCATTCTGTATTTTTCTAACGAGCAGCACCCCACATGGTTGAAGCTATTGTCATTGACATAATCATCGACAATTTCGGCCTGAGGCAGCAGAGAGATGTTCCAATCATGCAAAGTCGCACTGAAAATGAGCGGAGACTACAATGACCTTGGCCTCAATCATGCCGGGTTCAGCTAATCTAAAGCAAGAATACCATACAACGAACAGATGTATGGTATGATAGCTTTTTCTTTTCTCATTTCCTGGTGTTTAAGGTCAAAGGCTTCCAGTCTTTGTGCAATGCGTGCTCTGCTAGTGCCCTCATTGTAACCGGTACAGACGGATTAGTCTACGTCAAACATAGTGAATCCAATGAAAAATTATCCTCCCACAACCTGTCAATTTCATGGGAGCATGTAGCTTAATGCCTTAAAATAAAATATATGGCAAAAAATTGTTTCATTCGTCAAAGCCTGCCAAATAATTTCGCATCGGATGCCGTCGAAGAGCCACTCCGCATAAAGTGCCACTATAATGTGTTGAAAGTGAGTCTTGTTTATACAACTCGGGATTAAAAATCCCCCCCCCCCCCCCACAAAGTCAAAAGATGAATGAGAGGTGACATTGGCACGATTAGTGGGCATGCGGAAACTGTAGATCCATTCCCTTTCTCAAAAACAATGTGTATATATTGTCTTTTAAAGAGTTATGTGGCGAGTTCTCTATTTTAGAAATTTTAGATTTTTATCTTAAAAAAGAGATTAAAAAAATTATAAAAAATAGAGAGAATGATTTCAAACCTAATATATATATATATATATATACAATTCACAAACTAGTGAATTTTTTTAACAATAAAAAAGGGTGTTATACTTAAAAATTACATCGAGAATGATTTCAAATGCTATATATTTAAAATATATAGGTGCTAGCTACTTCTAAATTTTCTTGGTGTAGTGAGTTCCAATTCGATGAGTCTGGTGAATGGGCTGTAAGTCTTCATTGAACCCAAAAAAAGGAGGTGGGGGGGGTGGTTAAGCTTTACTGTACTATCACAACCCTTCTCTCCGGGAAGGCTACGCTCTAGTTATTTAATAAAAAATATTTAGAATGATATTAAGGATATTTTCGATAAAATTTTAACAAGCATAGTAACTGATGATTTGATTGGGATTGCTTAAAAGAAAGTATAAAAAAATTACTTTCATTGTTTTTCATTATATATACGGTCTTCTAAACACATTATCATTCTTCAGATTGATAATTCGCATTGTAGACTCATAAGAAATATGACAAATGTTAATCAAAATGTCTCGACCTTTTACATTTTCTGATATTTAAAAAAGAAAAAGAAAAAGAAAAAGAAAAAACCCTTAATAACCTCCA
Organism: Ceriops zippeliana; assembly: GCA_037897445.1. Taxonomy (NCBI): domain Eukaryota; kingdom Viridiplantae; phylum Streptophyta; class Magnoliopsida; order Malpighiales; family Rhizophoraceae; genus Ceriops; species Ceriops zippeliana. Next base: position 873,613 of record JBAPLH010000125.1, read on the forward strand.
CAAAGATAAGGCTTGATTAACAAGAAGCACTTTTAGGATAATTATGCCTTCGTAATCATGTTCCACGTTAGCTTAATTTCCAACGATGGGCTGAGTAAGTAACACGACTGCCTAACTCTTAACAACCACATTCAAAATTTCTCAAGCACGAGTGAGGGGTACTTTTTGAAATTGTCATCATGTGCTTAAGCCGTCAAACAATGTGTTCCATGAGAGAAAGCTGTATTGATTTCGAAAAAATTTAGTGCATATTCATAAAGTATTGTCAAACTTATTGTCTACTATTGTACCCACCAAAAAAAAAAAAGAGCCCCCCCTGGGGGTGGCTATCATATCATTAGAGATTATAATAAATCCATGGAATGTGAAAAAAAAAAAAAAAGATTACATGGATGTTGAACATAGTCCACCTTACACTGCAGTCACCCTTTAAATTTAATGGAGGAGACAGGAATTTTTGCCAGCAAAATGTAATTATAGTATGAATATTACGTGGCTCCGCCGGTACTGTAATTGACCATAATTGAATGATTATTCAGGATTTACTAGTGCGAAGGGTGCCATCGTAAACAGTGCTTAGCATTTCATGAAAAAGTTCTTCATTTTGCTAAAATCGCCGTGCCATTGTGCTGCATATCACACTTTTTAGTCGAGTGGTGGGTATAAGCTGATTTTCTTGGTCCAATTGTCTGCCTGCAATTGCCATGCACATCGTCCTAGGCATATGGCTAGCCCAGGAAGTGGCCATGGAAAACGAATAAATAATAATTGCTACTCCGGGTCTTAATAATAAGGTAATTAAACAAAAAAGTTGGCCACGAAGACTCTTGTCTTGAGCCGAGTGATTGCGTTGCCCATTCAGAAATTGCAGCAAACAAGGCCACGTTCACGTACACAAAAAAATAAAGCCCATCAATCCCCACTTTTTTCATCCTCCATGAGAATAATATGTAAAAATTCAAATTTCCGAGAGCCTTGGAAATCGAGTTAGTGGAGTTATTTGCATTTCCCCACAAACATGCCTTAGACCAGGAATTTCAACAGGATCCCCACTTATATATATATATATATATAAAATAAGAAAAAAATGTTCTTTTTTTTTAATCTTGAAAAAGTGGCGACGTAGCCATATTAGTCGGAATTATGTATTGACATTTTAATTTAATTTTTTTATAAGCAAAATTTATTATTATGTAATGAAAAATTTAAACTGAGTTTTTTATATTCAATTGTAATATATTATATTCAAAATATTACAATGTATCAGTTATAATTTTTTAAAAATAAATTTAAACTCAAGAAGAAAGCACACTAAATTATCACTAAACTTATAAATAAGTGGAAAAGAACAACTATTCATCAAATTAGGCAAATCCCACTCACATTAACCCAAAAAGCTAAAATCTTGGCTTTTATATATGACCCCATCATGCAATCTCCTAATGCCTTAATATCCACAGTCATTCTGGTCTTTCTTTGCCGCTGTAGCCACTTCGTACCATCTCTTTTCTCATCTTCTGCATACCTAAAAAAAAAAGTTCCATAAATTTTCATCCTCACTGAAGATGGTTGGCGGCCACTCGCAAGGGTCGGTTGGCTACGGTGGTGGATACAAAGGAAGTGGTTCATGGTTATTTTGGTGGTGGCTCAGTGGAGACGAGTTCTTTCGTAAATATGGTTGAAAGTTTGACGGCAAAAGAACACAAAAAAAAAAAAAAAAAAAACAAAAACAAACAAGGCTTTGCAATTGCACTCTCCCGAGCTTCTAGCCTCTTAGAGAGAGGGGCAGAATTGGGAGAGTGACATTATTGCATCGCGGGGAATTGAGGGTAGCGGTCCGATTTGTCTCGAGTTTTAAGTCTAATTTTCGTTATATTCCATGTTTAGCCTTGTGTCTTTCCAACTGTTTACATGTTTGCCTTTGTTTTGGGGCTCTGTTCACTTTCCCTCTTTCATTTTTCCTTTTCTTCTAATGGTATAAAGTATGGGGTGTAAGAGATGCATACCAGGCGGCTAGTTTGTTCAGGTGGGAGTTCTGGCAGATGGGGTCGTTGGATTATGAGCAATTTTTGAGTATTTTATGTTTGGAAATGCTGCCAGGCCTGCATCACTTACACACCTATAATGTATTGTATTTGTCTTTGGTTATCATGAATTGGAGATAAAAAGAAAGTACTTTGGTTTCCCTTTTGTCCTTTTCTCTTCATTTCCTGGTACCATCAAGCTTCTTTCAACCCATTCCTTTACTTTTTAGCTGATTCTTTGTTTCGTATTATTACTTCCCGGTGAATGTTTGGCAGCTCTGCAAGTTGGATTTTGAATTTGTTTTTTATTTTACCTTTAATGCCTCTTGTTTTTGTTGATCACTTTTAGTTATGATCCGTTATGGTTGCTGACGAAAATTAGCAGCCTGTACTTCCAAAGACTAAGGGATCCTTTTTAATCCGCTTGTATCGTATTAACTAAACACTGGATTAAGCCTAATCCTTTCAATGTTTGTGTGAAGTAAGGCGAGTTGCGGTAGATTGGTAGAGATGAACAAAATGAGTCAAATGTGTTAACCTAAATTTTGTCTCAGCCTGAGATTAATTTGGCTCATCAAGGCGATTTCCCATTTTCATTTGAAGCAAATAGAAGGGAAAAGGAAAGGCATGCAGGGAAAGAGATGAGTGAAGAGATCCTTGTAAAAAGGTGAGTGAACTTAAGTGCAAAACTTGTTGAACATGTCTTTTGTATCCATGCTGATATTAGTGTAAGATTGGCTAAAAAATGAGTAGAAATGCAATTTATCAAAACTTTGACCTTTTGGCCTTTTGGTGATCTTCTGGTATAAATGAAACTATGATGTGCCCGACTTCCCAACACAATTAAGATAAGATAAGCGAATTTTGTACGTCCTCTTTTTTTTCTTTTTATCTTTTTTTTTGTGAAAAATATGAGGCAAGTGCTGTGTCTTTATTATTGGCAATTGCTACTATCCCCTTCAATTCAGTTCCTGAATCATTACAGTTCATTCATTACAAGGAAATGATTAAAATGGAGCCCATGGAAAGAAAAGAAAAGAAAAGAAAAGAAAAAAAAAGGTCAATTTAATGAAAAAAAAAAGTGCATTCAGAGTGAATAGCACACAAGTTTTGAAGGGGATTTGTGATGGAAAAAAAAAAGAAAAAAGATTTAAAAGGGAATTGTTACGGATTTCTTTTTAGTATGAAATAATTGATATGGAAAGGTATGTTTCAATTGAATGCAAGACCATTTTCGGAGAATGCAGAGGTAGTCAGTAAAAGGGAAGTCCCAACTTGTGTGTCTGTCTGTGTGCTTGTTCTTTTTAGGCAACAATCATAGCTTTGCAAAAGATGATTGATTTGTTCATGCATATCTGCTAAATAGAAGCGCAGGCAAATTTGAACCTAGTCTTGGTGAAATTCGAGAGATTCAGAACTTCTTATTTACAGAAAATTAATTTAGTATTTTCTTTTTATTAAATATATATCTTTTTAGTCAAATATAAATATTTTTATGATAAAAATTTATCAAATCGTGAGATATATAATAAAGTAGTACTCTCAATTCTTATAAATCTTATTATCTCATTTTCAAAATTAAAACTCAGTATCTAAATGATAAAGATTTAAATTCTCAACAAATATTTCTTTAGGTGAAATAAAATCAATGCAACAAAAAAAGAAAATGCAATCTATGCTTCTCTTCTAAGAAAAGAAATTATTTGAAAAAAAAAATGTAGCATCCGTCATTAAACTCTAATTAATTGATGGACCACTAGCCTTTTTTTTTTGTTTTTTTTTTTGTTTTGGGTGGTTGGGTGGGTGGGGTGGCGCAATAGGCCACTATCTTTTTAAACACATACACATTCGCATCAAAGCCAGCCCAACCCACATGGAATTTGCTAATGAGATAAAAATTTCGGATTCCAAACCCGACTCGTGAAAACTACTCATTTCTCGATCAGCAAGAATTTTGATCTTGTTGAAGATTCCAAAGAAATTCTCTTTGCCTCAATTGGCTCGCCCTTTTTGGGGATTGTCCATCGTGACATATGACAATGAGTTTGAATCCCTGATACCATAGCCTTAAAAACCCAAAGAAATGTCTCCTTAGAGCAACAGTGCACAAATCACATTTCGCTTGCCAACTTTACAGCAACAATGCGAAAACACATTTACCCCCGGCAGTTAAAGCGACCATAACAGATGGTTTATCTTTTAGACACAAAGGGCCTTACCACAGAAATCTCCACTGCTGAACAGCCTTACAGAACAAACCTGCAGAGACTAATACAAACTCGGATATCAACTATAGAGATTGTTTTGTCAAAAATAAAATATCCTTCCCCTAGATAGCAGCTGTGATTCTAGGAACTTTGCTCCACCGTCTCAGATATTAGCAGCTCCGTTGAAGAATCTGATTCAAACAGCTTGCTCGAATCATGGTCATGAAAAGATAAAGAATTGGGAGGCAACTGCACAGAATCAATGTTGGAATCTAACATTTCCAGCACTCTGGTCATTGATGGGCGATCTAAAGCCTTCTTTTGAACACACCATAATCCAACCACCCACAACTTTCTTGCTATTACAGCATCAAGCTCAGACACATTCTCAAGCCCGATATCTCCTCCCTCATTCAGATGCTCATAAATCCATGATGGGAAGTACATTAGACTCGAACTTGAACAGGTGTCCTTTGGATTGATAGTCCTTCGTGCTCTAACCATTTCCAACAATAAAATCCCGAAACTGTAAACATCTGATTTGCAAGAAACAGCTTTAAGGTTCCCTGAGAGCAATTCAGGAGCAATGTACCCCATAGTTCCTCTTGCATTGCCAATGGACACAAAATCATGATCCTTGGGGAAAAATCTTGCAAGTCCGAAATCTGCAACCTTTGGGATGAAGTTCTGGTCTAACAAAATATTTTGAGGCTTGATATCAAAATGAAGAATGGATACCTGACATCCTCCATGTAAATGCTCGATCCCCTGGGCTGTCCCTAATGCTATTTGGAGGAGCTTCTCCCAACTAAATGGCTGAAGCTCCGCTGCTCTTGATATATACTTATCAAGAGATCCGTTTGGCATGTACTCATATATAAGTGCTCTATATGATCCCTCGGAACAAAATCCCAGTAATTGCACTACATTGGCATGATGAATTCTAGCAACTATGGAGACTTCATTGGTGAAATCTTCATCGTTGAAATTGGAATTAACAAGCATTTTAACAGCAACAAAACGACCACCAGCAAGTTGACCCTTGTACACTGTCCCATAACCGCCTTCTCCTAATTTATCTTTGAAGTGATTTGTTATTACAACGAGATCAGCATAAGAATACCTTCGGGGCACCAAGTTTTGCTGACTGAGCTGAATTACCTCCTTGTTATCATTCCTCTGTGTTGTCCTATATTTGTGTACAAGGAATCCAATTATAACTATTGGAGCAAAGATGAATCTTGCAATCAGATTGATTCCTAGAAGAGTCAGAATAAAGGAAAATTATCACTTTGGACAAAGCCAAAATCATAGATCAAGAAGAATAGAGGTTTTATTTTGGAAAATATACCCAACAGAATGTGCCAAATAACACCAATGATCAGTGTAAACAGCTCAGAAACATTTAAGCCTGCAGCAGAACAGAAACAATGGAAAATTGAGCTCCCAAAAGCATCATCCAAACATGTAACATCACAAAATGTAAGAATCAAAACATTGGAAAACAAATAAAGGAACAAGGCTTATAAACCACTAAATCAGATCACAAAAGATGGCTAATTTAACCTGGGTTTTGACACTCATAGATATATGGAGTATCCCATGAGCTCAAAGTGCAGGAAGCACCAGCAGCAACACAATCCCGGCACTCAACTGACCAACCCAGGTCAAAACCTGACTGCATAAGCTTCAAAATACTATCATAAGAAGGGTACATCACAGGCTGATAAATTGTGGGGACCCTTGAAATGAAGGAACAAGATCCTTGAAGATCAGATATGATGTAAGTGTTATAACTAACATACACATAAGAGCCATTTCCACTCAAGCAAGGAACAATCCTATAAGCCTGATTACTGAAATTACTAGAACATTTAAAAAAACTTGTGTAAGTATTGGAGACTATTCCTCTATATCGACTATCATCCATCACCTCATCAACTGACACTGATTTGTATGGCAGGCTACAACTACCATCAGCTAAGTTAACATCAACAACACGAATTACTTGTTTATCATAGGAAATTTGGTTCACATTGTACTTTCCAAAGTGGAATTCCAAAAGGGTCTTGTTGTTGTCGCAATAAAGCTCATAGTCAGTGTCACCGCAGCCTGGTGGATCAGTGTTTAGGCGAAAAGGGTAGCTGATATTCTTGATGTCTCCGCATGAAGAAGAGCAGAAGACTTGTTGGAGGGTTCTTGATTGAACTTCGCTTGTCAGTAGAAATATCAGCAAAGGAAGCAGGAGAGTTGAGACTGCAACTTGTGTGGATTCTCGCCTTCTCATGGTTCCTAGCTATGGATTTTGGATGAGAAAAAGAAAATTCAAATTCAATGAAAGATTGCGCAGATAGCCTTTCATGAAGGAAATGAAAGTAAACTGGGAAATCGTCGGATCAACTAAGTCAGTAGCATTTGGAACAAAGGAAGCGATGTGGTGGAGACTGTTGACCAACGTAGTCAAGCGTCTTGGAAGATGTGGCAAGCAAATTGTATAATTATATAATTTTTGTTTATTCATATGAAAATTATATGCTTAGTTTACTAGAATTAAAATAAATATTTTGTGAAAATTTTGAAATAGCTGAAATTTGTTACTCAGTCTCCTCCTAAAAATTTTATTTTTTGTGTCACTATGAGAAAAATAATTTTACAAATTTTTATTTCCTACAAAATTTTATTATTTTGATTGTAAATGATTCATATAATAGATCATAAAAATAATTTTTTGAAGAAAAAAAAATCTAAACATCGTTCATTAATTTAGAATTTTCATGTTTAGACATTATAGGGCCTTTTTTTTTTTCCTTTATGACTTTATCCCTAAATTTTGTAAATAGTGAATCTGTAATTTTATTTATTTATTTATCATTATTATTATTATTATCATTTGTCTTGATTCTGTGAAGAGGAAGCTGTGCAATCGGACCTCAGGGGCCCAACTTGGTCTCTCCATCATTTAAATGAACCTCTATTTAATAGCCCAGGCCATTCGGTGTTTAATTCCGCACCGACAGTACGGCGCTTTACTGCCCTCACAGCTTGCCCACCATGACAGCTCAAGCTTTAGAATTTGTGCTGCAAGTCGCAGTGAACTCACGTAATCTTAACCCCAACTAGCGGATTGCATTATAAATGTCTCGTCAAAAAATAAACCCTGCTTTGCATCTGTAATTTTTTTAGATGAACATAAAAAATAGTAAATTCGTGTGAAATAATTCTCATATTATAAATAAAACATTTCAATTACCCTAAATTCCCGAATAAGTTTTTTTACCCTTTTTTTTTATGGAATTGACTCTTGATGACCATGGTTTCTTTTGCTTCAAAAAAAAAAAAAAAGGAAAATTTTCTTATGTTTCTTTTTTTTTTTCGTTCACCAGCAAGAATGACTGCTCAATATGTTGCAAAGAAAGGTCATGGTAACGAGAAAGTTAGTAGAAAGAACAAGGCAAAGGAGCCACAAGATAGACTTGATGAGTGGATATATTAAATTGCTTTGTAATGGCTATGATTAGGGGGAAAAAATTGAATATTTGTAATTATATTTTAACGTTGCTTAATCTAATCACGCTTTAACTGACCGGATTCCATCCCCCCCCCCCCCCTTCTTTTTCTTTTTCTTCTTGAAAACAAAGAATGATGTCACTATGCACATATAACAGAAGGTCCCTCCTCCATCTACTGGCCCCGCAACCCAGTTCAGAATAGGTCATTTGATATGTGACTGGTCACGGGGAGAGGGCAAGAAAGTTGTCTTCTTCTGTTTGTTGTCATTATTCTCGTTTGGAAGAGCCGAGGGGCGGTCGTACAACTGGGACTGTGGCTGCCAGTTAAGGGGTCGGGATGAGCTTCGGTTGGGACCAACATCAATTCGGGTTGGTCCAAGTGTGGACCCCAGTGATTTTGTCCATTCCAGAACACAGCCATCAAGCTCGACTCACTGGCCATTGCGTTACGTGAATGGCCAACACATTAGTTGAAACTTTTTTGATTTTGTGCTCAATCTTAGTGTCTATGTTCTTTTTTCCTCAAATTTCAACTTCCCTCGTAGGCCCAAAAAACAAAAAAAAAAGGGGAGAAGGGGGTGGGGCGGAGATTCCTTTTAAGGGTTAAAAAAAAAAAAAAGATTTTAGGAAATTAAAGATTTTTTCAGGACTAGTTTACGAGAACATCAAATGATCCATGACAGAAATGGGATATTTTAGGAAAATTAAATGCTATGGGTCTTATTCAGAATTTGAGCTCCATAAATTATTGGGAAAGTAAATACCATGACAAAAAAGTTAAACCTAGTCAAGCCAAACTGACCTAGAACTCAAAAGTTGATAAATTATTCTTTTTCCTTTTTTTTTTTCCTGGGTGGTGCATACCATAGTCTTTGTCATAGTAAATCATTAATGGACGGTGATTAAATCCCAATATGAACGCCCTAACATTTTGGAGATGCCCTCGAGGTAATTAAGATTGCTCTCTGCTTCGTTTAGCCAAAGTTTCATTGAATGAGTTGTGTCCAAATATTTTGTTTAACTACGATTTGCATAGTTTGTTGAATAGAGCTTTGGTATCGTGGCGATTGATTCCCCTCTCCCCCCCCCCCCCCCCACCACACCTTTTTTTTTTTTTTTTTTTTTGCAGTCTTTAAACTCTCAAAACTGCAGTTAAAACTTGAAAAGCTATTTTCCTAAATTGCAAATTATATCCAATCATTTCTTAATAGCTTTTGATAGTTTCAATTTAGTTTTATTTTCATTGAATGAATTGAACGATTCCGCTTACATTCCTACTAAATCATGTGTACCGAATGTATATAAATGTTACGCTATGAGATTGTAATCAAGCAAAAAAAAAAAAAAAAAAGCAAATTCCAATAAGTCAAATTATCTCCATCACGAGATAAATTATTTTTCATTACTGAGTATGTTAAACTGTAAATTACATAATAACAGAAATTATCTTTATTTTAATAAATATTTTCACGAATATCATTTTTTTAATAAAAACAAAAATGGGAATCTAAAAAAGTATTGAAATTTTAAACTACTAAAATATCTCCTGCACTGTAATGGGAGCATTTATTAGATACAGATAAGACTGTGGAACCTGCCGAGGAGGAAACAACAAAATAAGTGGGGTGGCCTTTCAAACGCAAAATGCAACATTTGCCTATTTATGAGAGATCTCCATTCCCCATCAAAAGAAAAATAAAAATAAAATATAATAATGATAAAATAAAAGATGCGCCTCTTTCCTCTGGCAGAAATCACTTGCCACTGGCCACCTCTTCTTTGTATGATGTAAATATTTCAAATGCAAAGCAAAACGCCCTGTGCAAAATGGCCGCTTGTTGACACTGCTTACATTTAGATTTTATTTTTTAAAAAAATAAAAATATTTTTTAGTTAAAAATTTAAAATTTTATTTTGATTGTATAATTTATGATAACATATGTTTTCAAATTGAAAAGAACAAAAAATACGCTTAATTAAGATATTTTTTTTCTTATTTTTATAAGATGATAAGCCAATATGCTATTATTGTCTACGCTTACCTCAAATTGCTTTGGGACTGTTCGATTCTCGTCACATAACACGGATTTTAAATGGCAGTAAATCCATCTGTTTCCCATTCTTTTTTTTTTTTCTTTTTTGGTGGAAAAGAAAATCCCCATTTCAGGTTTTATTCAGAAACTAAATTCTCTTAAAATTTAAACGTTTTCGTACTCTTTTCCAGCAGAAAATAGGTGGGATGTCCGCATTCTACAAACTTTGTACTTTTTTTTTTCCTTTGAATTTGCATTAAAAGAAAAAATCCATGGAATTCGTGCATTCGTGACACAACGTAAGAGAGTGCAAATTTGTGATAGCGATTATACAAAAGTTACCCTCTTATACATACAATAACCATTATTACAAAGAAAAATTTACACTCCGTAAAAATTAAAAAAAAAAAAAGTGGTAAGAAAAAAGGTTCCCCAAGAGAGACCAAGAGCTCCCTTTAAAAAACAAAAAGAGGACAAAAATTCCAAGAAAAAGAGACATCATTCTCAAAATAAAGGTTAAAAACCAAAAATTTCAAGAAAAAAAAAAAGATTTTAGAAAAAGAAGGAAGGGATTTTAAGAGAGACCAATCACCATCAAGATGCATCACATCATGGCCGCCAAAACACTACGAGCCACAGAGGAGAGGAGAGGGAAAGCATCATCCCCCTTCATCTTAAAGATGAGAACCAACCCATCAAGTCCGAACCGACGCGTCTCCGCGTGACGTCCACGCGCTCATCCGACACAACCGGCGACCGACAAAGTGGGCAATTAAAGTTGAGATGATCAAGCCAGCCATCAAAGCAATTCTTGTGGAACACGTGGTGGCAATCAAGCTTCCTAACCTGCTCCCCATCTCTTAGCGTGGACAAGCACACCACGCAATCCAATCCTCCACCCTTATCGCCGCCGCAGTACTCGTAAGAGAAAACCCGGTTTAAGTTCAGCTGCTCGGTGAGGACGATCAGGCCGGCAAGGCCCGATCCCAACGGGCCATCGTCGACGACAAGATGGGACGGGCCGGAGAACCGGATAAGGCCCATGCACTTGAAGAGCTTGAAGAGGAGAGACCGGACGTAGGCTACAGAGTTTGCGATGACGGCTATGATTAGCAAGGGAATCGAATCCGACGACACGTCGTTCAGCTGGTTCAGTAACCCCATCTTCTCGCATATATTAGAGAGAGAGAGAGAGAGAGAGAGAGAGAGAGAGGTGTTGTTGTTGTTGTTGTTGCGGTGTGTGTGTGTGAGTGTGAGTGTGAGTGTGTTGGGATGCTATTAAGAGGGGGGTTGGGGACGTCACCACCAAAGAGGCCGGGTGCTTGGGACGTGGGGGGGGGGGGGGTGGGGCTGAGAGGGGAGGGGACCGTTGCTTGGGTTTCATGTCAATTGGGTCGCTTAGGGTTTTTCTTAATCCATTTTTTCGGGTTCAACCTCTGTTGTTGCATCGCAAAACCAACCATTGGGTCCGAACTCATTATCATTGGTTGTTGTGGTACAAAATGTGTTCCTTTAAATTCAATATTTTAATAAATGATATAACAGTGTCTTCTGGAGTCCCCCTCCCCCACACCTTTTTATAAATATTTTAGTTGTTATTAATTTTAAAAAATTTAAATTATAATCTTAAAAAGGAGATATAAAATTATAAATTATTTTATGATATAATTTATGGTTCAAATGAATTTATTAATTTATCAAAAAAATAAAAATAATCGACTGTAGATATGACCGAACTACAATCAAATTCATTAATTTGGGATCGGAGTTAAATCGAAATTGTCTCTTATCAATTTTTTTAATTAAGCGGAACCGTGGGAAGGGATGGTTCGGTTAGAGTTTCGTCCCTTCGCAAACTACAGAGCCATTGATTTTCACTGGTGATTTCAAGTTGAAATTGAAATTATCGATTAAATTAGTGATTTTTTCGAGAAATAAAATGAAAATTAAATTAATAGTCAGATTTACTTTTAATATATAAAAATTAAATTAGTGACACCAAAATATTGATGTCATTTTGTGAATAATGAAAATTATATATGCACTGTAACACGTAGGAAAAAGAAATGGGCTAAACGTGCATTTGCTATTCTCATTCATTCTCTCTCTCTTTTTTTTTTTTTAAATAAATTTTTTTTATGGGTAATGTCAGCTCATATTTTCTTTGATTAAGTTTTTCGAATCATTTGAGAGCAATCTAAAGGTTACAATGTTTTTAATGATCAAATTAGCAGATAATGACAACGATAAGTATACAAATAAGATTAAATTGATAAATTATCAGATCCTTTTTTTTCCTTTAATGAAAGAAGTTTTTGTGAAACTTTTATCATTTAATTGCCACGCAAAGTAAAAAAGTTATTTTGATTTTGAAAAATCCACCATGGGAAATTTCATTAGGTTATAAGAGTTATACACAAAAAAAAAAAGAAAATAAAAGAAAATATAAAAAGTCGATGAGGTGCTGTGGGGGTGACTTTCATTGTCACCTTCATGTTCCACGTGCACATTCACATTCTCGTAGCTATTTTCCATATCAGCCAATTATAAAATGTTTTTTTTTTCACTCTCTTTATTTTGATGTTATTATTATTATTATTATTATTTCCTATTTCCATAAGACTTTATTCTAAAAGTTAACATATTGAATTACATAGTTCCATATTTAATTTCCTTTTCCTTGGTGTGCCACCAGGCCCTTAAACGTGACAACGATCGCAGAGCCAGGCGTCTCCGCCGAGGGTATGATGCATACATATCTAGAAGTGGTTAATGAATGCAAATCCATTAATTAAACATATAAGATTCCTCTCAACCTCAACAGCAAATAATTAAGAAATCAACTTCACCTGAATTAATGGGATTTCGATTAGTTTACCGTCCTGAGATCCGGTGATTTCCATTAGTTTGGTTGGGTTAGAAATAAAAATATCTTTAAAAGATCTTTATTATAAATTTAAAAATACACCATTTCATATTTTATAAAAAATAGAAACTCACCCAAAAAAAAATAAAATCTTATGCCTACATAAATGACTCAAATTTAAATCTCATATGAGAGGTTCAATAAACTAACCTAACCCAAGATGGAGTTATTTAAAAATTAATTGTTTTAATTATTATTTTTATATAGTTATTTTTTTACATTCAAATTATATAATCTATTTCACAAATGAGAATTTCACCAAAAAAAAAAGAAAAAGAAAAAAGGGGACTCTCCTAAAACATGTAATGTCACACGGACGGTGGGTCAAATATGTATAAAAAAAAAAAAAAAGATCAGCAATTAACTAGTGGAAGTCGCACTGGGCGGCGGGGAGATTAAGACATTTAGATTGCGACACAGGGACAAAACTCTGATTCGGAAAGATTTTCCATATCTCCGGTGACCCATGTAATGACCAGAGCAAAGGCCGACCTTCATAAATATCCAGGTCGGTGCGGGAGGTCTCCACCGTCCGAAAAAAGATACGCGTATCCGCCGTTCACAATGGTAATCAATGGCTAATTCGCCGAGTCAAAGAAACCCAGAATATATCTCTTTCAAAAAGAATGAAAAATTACATTTTATCTCTTTACTTAAGAAAGCCTTAATCAGTCAACTTGGACCCCAAAGAAATTTCTTCGAAGAACAAAAGAGATGAAAAGGAAAAAGCTCGGTCCCAATTGTGGACAGAGAAAAGGCAACTTCAACTTCTTTACAGAAAATGGTGAGCAAAGTGACCCCTTTTTATTCTCTCTCTCTCTCTCCCCTTCACAATTTTTAATTTATTGATTATTTATGATAATTATCACCATCTTTATCATGGTTCACTCTAAGCAACCAATAATAATAATACACAATAAATTTGTCTGTAAGCTCTTGGAAGAATCGAGAAGGACTTTCACTGTGATAATGACACCAACGAGAATTAAACAAGTATTTGACCCCTAAAAATAATTAACAAGTATTATTTGGCCCCCAAAAGTGGCAGACCACAGATTAAAGTGTCAGTTTTAAATTGCCACCGTTTTGGCTGAGGTGGTTTTTTTTTTTTTTAAATAATAAGCTATAGCATCTCGAGATAATTAATTAGTTTATCCACCTAAATAATAAGCTACATTTTTATTTAGATTAAGATAATCTGAGTGTAAGGATATGTCCTGAAGTAAAACAAAATATCTGCCAATGATAAAGTTGAATGAGTTTAATTGCTTCAATATTTTTCTGGTCATCCCCAAAATTTTATTTGCTTTAAAATTTTTATAATTAATAAGTTATTTAATTACTGATCACTTAAAGTAATAATTTAATTAATAATTATATGTATATATAAAATTATTTATTGACTTGAATTTGAGTTTTGTATTAATACTCATTTCAATAAAAAAATAAGTCTAAATATTTGCACGATAAAAATTTTGAATTTATTAACACTAAAATTAAATACAAAGAATGTCATTTAAATTTAATAATATTTAATTAATAATTTTTTATAAAAAAAATTTAAAAGACTCCTAACTTTGGATCACTTGTACCATAATTGATATATTTACGGTGTATCTTTTTTAGGTTAAAAAAAAAAGAGTAAGCCGACGTCCGTCTTTCTTAGGACCATGGATGTAGGGGCATGGAGGGGATGAAGTTATGAGACGAGTGTTTCTCAGTTTTTGGCTGTCGGCCGGCAGACCAATTGCATGGGGGTGATCGTTGACGACAAATATCTATATTCATGGTCCAATTGGGTTGCCATTTCGATTATTAGATTGACCAAGATGAAAATGAGCACATAGTTCAGAAAAACAATCAGAAGATGAACCTCCTTATATCACAGGGACTCACAGAAGATAAAATTCATTTGATAACACAGGTCCTGCTAATCTTCAACAGTCAATGTCTTTCTAAGCTTCAACCAGCCCAGAAAATTTCACATGATGGGGCTTTCAGTTAAGACAACATTCACAGGGACTGAAACCCGCTGATATGGTAATGTAAACGTTATGCAGGTAATAGCATACACAAGATGAACCTGCACAATTAGCCTTTTTTTTTTTTTTTCCACAACTACTCTCCCCAATTCGAAGATTTCAAAACATAAAACGATGCAAAGGAAACTTCTAAATAAGCATAAACTTTATTTGTCATCACTTAAAGCACTTGTCATTTCCTTATTAACAGAGATCAGCATGGATGGTGTCAATGGAGCTAGAAAGACGCAGAACAGTGGCCATGTCCAACCCTTCGCATCACGTAGATTTTCCAAAAATTTTATGGCCCAATTCATGGAGACCATGTTGAGACTTTTTCAAAAAAAAAAAAAGGACTTCTCGTATTTCATAGTGGGATTCCCCCACTTCAGCAACAGAATGAACATAAATTAGGAAAAACAAACAGTTGTTGGGGAATTAAACAAACATTATTTTTTAAATTTTATTAAATATGATTTTATTGTATATATATAAAGTGAAATAATAAAAAAATAAATCTCGATAAATTTTTTGTTTTCCTCTCGTTATCATCAACAAAATGGTATCAAAATCGTCTTCTTATTTTCGACGAATCATTTTCTCGTAAAAAAAATCTTTGATACAAAGACAAAAAGAGATACATATAGAGACAAAGAGATACAGAGGGAGAGAATCTAGAAAAAAACAAGGAAAATAAAAATTGACGACTTATCATTTTCAGCCAATCTAATGGGTGCTTTGTAGAGTAGAAGGAAGCGGAGCAAATTCGATAGCGTTTGTTAACTGGTCAGAAGCAACTCTCTCAAATCGAAAAGGAACAGATTGGGTTCAACAACGTGACAGAGGATTAGATCCGGTTGAAATCCAATGAAATTTTTGCTTTTAAATTTAGATTCGAAATCGGAACTAGTTTGCGCCTTTGCTTATGTGACATCATCTTTTTCCATAACAAAGTTTGTTTCAATCTTTTGTCATTATGTCGTTAACTATTGACAATTTGGGGGCGTAGGTAAAATGACGACAAAAAAAAAAACACTTTCTAATACCTATAATTAACTAAAATAAATTATGATTAATGGGTACTAGAAGTCCATACTTGAATTTCATAACTTATGGGATACTATTCAAAAGGATATGAAAATCCTACTAAAGAGGATACTACAACTATAACTTAATTAGAAGTATGGCAATAAGTAAAAAAAAGAAATCAAAGTTAATTCTTAATTATTTATCAAGGGTTAAATGATGACATATTAAAAAAAGGTAGTCAATGCATTAAAAGTCAAGAATACATGGAAATCATAAAGAAATCTATAATTAGAGTTGATAAAGTTGACTCTAAACTTTAAAGGCTAATTTGAGATAATTTTGATGAAGAAGAATGAATCTATAATAAATTATTTTACTCGAATATTGGTGGTGATAAATCAAATGAAATAGTTCAATGAAATGATTGAAGATGCAAAAGTAGTAGAGAAGATTTTGTGTTCTTTTAATGTGAAATTCAATCATGTAGGGGTGATAATTAAAAATCGAAAGATATAGAGTCCAAGACCATCAATGAGTTAAATGGATCATTGTTAGCTTATGAAGAGAGAATGAATAAGATCTAAGAACTTATGGAGCAAATTCTGTAAGCAAAATTTTCCTTTAATCCTAAGGGAAAAGGGAAATGATCGAGGAGCAAGAATTCAAAATCATGGTAAAGGCTAAAGTTATGAGTGAGGTTATGATCACAATCAAGGATGAGAGAAGCAAAATTCATTTCAAGAAGGTGGAAATAGGAGTTTTCAAAGAAGTTGTGAACCAAGGAAAAATAATAATTAGAAAAAGGATAAAAACTAATTAGAGTGTTATACATATGGGAAGAAAGGTCATTATTCTTAGGAATGTTAAACCAAGAGCTATGAAGAAAAGACAAACTTTATCGAGCATAAGGAGGTGAAAGATGATACTTTTGCTTTCTCAAAGGGAAAGCTCCATAAACAATGGCGTAAACAACCACATAACTAGATATAGAAGCAAATTTGTGGAGTTAATTATAAAAGTGACCAGGAATGTTCATTTTGGAAATGATACAAAGGTATAGATTAAGGGAAAAGGTTTGGTGATTTTGGTTACAAATAATAGAGATCATAATTCTTCATAATGTTTACTACATTCAAAAAATAAAGAGCAATATTTTAAGTATTAGCCAACTTTTAGAAAGTGGACATAAAGTGAAGATAGAAAACAATTATTTATGACTTCAAAATCCAAATGATAGACTTGTTGCTAAAATTGCTATGATAAAGAACCAAATGTTCATGTTAAATGTAAAAACGACATAAACAAAGTGTTTATAAACTTATGTCAAGGATCCTTCATGGATATGACATATAAGATTTGGGCATCTTAACTTTGAAAGGTTTAAAATGTTAGGAGAAAAGAATATGGTGAAAGGAGTTCCCACATCTTAACTTGTTGATTCAATTACTCGAATCAATTGTGTAAGGTGTGTCTACTCAAAAAACATGTAATAAAGAGCTTTCCAAAGGTGACACTTTCACAAACAACTGAGCCTTTATAACTTTTATATGTGGACATGTGCAGCCTTTCGATAAGAACTCATATTTTTTGCTCTTTATTAATAATTACACAAGGAAAACGTAAGTTTATTTTTTAAAAAACAAGAATAAAGTTTTTAAGACATTTAAAAAATTTAAAATTTTTATTGAAAAGGAAAGTAAATACAATATTTAACCTTTAAAAATTAATAGAGGTGAAGAGTTCACTTCTAATGAATTCAAGGTCTTTTATGAGGGAAATGGTATTCAACATCTTATGATAGTTCTGAGAACACCACAACAAAATGAGGTCGTAGAAAGAAAAAATAAAATAATTCTTAATATGACAAAGTTGATACTAAAAAGTAAGAATATGCCTGAGGAGTTTTGGGTTAAAGATATTGCATGTGTCATTTATCTTTTAAATTGTTCACCTACAAAGAGTTTGGAGAAAATAACCCTTTAAGAAGTATAGAGTAGATGGAAGCCAAGTGTGAGGCACTTAAGAGTTTTCAGATCTATTGGCTATGTTCATGTCTTTGAACATGAAAGGATAAAACTTGATAGAAGCAAGAAGATGATGTTTATTAGCTATGCCGAGAACTCTAAATGACATAAATGTTTTGATCTTGTTTCTAAAAAAGTTGTGATTAGTAGAGATGTAGAATTTAAGGGAGATGCTTCATGGGATTAGAGTGTTCAAGAATAAGAGACATAGTTTTCTTTATTATTTGGAAGAAGACAAGAATAAGGACTAAGAGATTAAAGGCAAAAGTTCAACCCATTCCTTAATAAGTTCAAGTAAATAACTTCAAAAATTTTGAGGTATAAGAAATTTCTATGATCTACTGAAAGAATAGATAGTGGAATCTTTTTTGTCTATTTGCAAATAATGAACCTTTAAATTTTGAAGAGGCTATTAAATACAAGAAATGAGTCTAAGTTATGGAAGAAGAAATTCATTCAATTGAGAAGAATGACACTTGGGAGTTTGCTATACTACCAAATGGTCATCAAGCAATTGGAGTTAAATGAGTTTATAAGGTCAAAAAAAAATACGAAAGGAGAAATTGAAAGGTATAAGGTAAGATTAGTTGCACAAGAATATAAACAAAAGCATGGTGTAGATTATAAAGAAGTATTTGCTCTCGTTGCTCACTTAGAGACAATATGATTATTGGTTGCTCTTGCAGCACAAAACTAATAGACAATTCATTAAATGGATATAAAGTCAATCTTTCTAAATAATACTCTTAAAGAAAAAGTATATGTGGAACAACCAAAAAGATTTATGGTTGAAAGTTATCAAGATAAGGTGTTAAAATTAAAAAAGGCATTGTACGACCTTAATAAGCACCATGGGCTTGGTATAGTCACCTTGACAAATATTTTCATGAGAATGGTTTTTCAATGTGCGTCCATGAATATGCATTTTATTTTTTAAAAAAGAAAAATGATATTTTGTTTATGTGCATTTATGTGGATGATCTCATTCTTATGAGAAATAATTCACAAGTTTATGAAGATTTTAAGAAGTCAATGACACCAGAATTTGAGATGAGTGATATGTGACTTATGTCATATTATTTAGGGATAAAGGTAAAATAATAGAGTTACAGAATATTTATCTCTCAAGAGACATATGCAAGAGAGATTCTGCAAAAGTTTAAAATGATAGATTGCAATCTCATGAATACCCCATTAGAGTATTGGGTAAAACTCTCTAATAAGGATGGATTAAAGAAAGTAAATTTAATTGCATTTCACAACCTTGTGGGAAACCTAAGGTATTGACATATATTAAACCTAATATATTATTTACAGTGGGATCAATAAATCGGTTAATGAAGAATCTAAGTAAAGAACACGTGTGACTTGCAAAGAGAATTCTTCAATATTTAAAAGTTATTCTTGATTATGACATTTTTTATCCCTCTTTGAATAAGGTTCACTTAAAAGGATATTGTGATAGTGATTATATTGGTGATATTGATGATGGAAGAGTATTATTGAGTTTATATTTTTCTTTGGAGAAAATGCAATTTCATGGTGTTTAAAGAAATAATCAATTATAACACTCTCAACATGTGAATTGAAGTATATTGCTACAACTGCTAAGGCGCGTCATGTGATATGGCTAAGGAAATTGCTATGCAAACTTCATTTTGCACAAAAAAAGGTAACTAGAATTATAGTGGATAACAAATCGACCATTACTCTTATGAATAATCCAGTGTTTTATAATCGAAACAAGTATATACATACAAGATTTTATTTTATTTAGGATTACATTACCAATAAGGAGGTTGAGGTAGAGTATATCAAAATTCTTGATCAAATAGCTGATATATTTACAAAACTTCTAAAATAAGTTAAATTTTAGCAGTTTAAAGAGATAATTGAAATTGTGAAAAAGTTAAATTTATGAGAGTGTCTGAACTTTTTCAAAAAGATAAATTGAACTTCTCATCTTTTGTAGTAGAACTCTTTGTCTTCAATACGAAGACAAACAAACATATATAAAAGACAATCAGACATTATTTAAAAAACAAACACATGTTGAGAAAATAAATAAATATTATTTTTTTAAAATTTATTAAATATAATTTTGTTATATTTTATTGTGATGTAAATATATATATGGAGTAAAATAATAAAACAAATTAAGTCTCGACAATTTTTTCGTCATCCTCCCAGTGCCATCAACGGACCATTTAGGCCTAACAAGACCAGACCCATGAATTATGATTTATCAAGGAGAAACACCCCCCACCTTTTTTTTACCTCCTCGAGGAGACTGGCAAAGATAGAATTTGAAAGGGACAATGGAAGGTCATTTTTTTCCTTGCTTTATTAGTATAATAGGTTTATTATTACTAATTACTACTATTATTTTATTTTTTTCAATTAATCCACTTTAACTGAAGTTGGAACCGATAACCCTCGTCCCACAATTCTAGTACCAGTTTACTAGACTGTTTGACTATCCCTATTGGCATAAGACAGGAGTAATATATATGAATTTTCATTAGTTTGTAAGGCAATTGACAGGGATTAGATTAAGCTCTTTTGGGTGCCTAGTCTCGATCTCCCTTGAGGTCCATCATTGGTGTGCTCACCAAAGCATACGAAGCCCTCTCATTTCATAGTTTGCCAGATTCACCAGTTAGGTATCTTTTCTAAATCTATAAATATCAAGACTGTTATTTATTATAAACTAAACTAAGTCGTTTATTCACACACTCTTTTCTTTTTTTTTTTGATCCTTTTTATTGGTTTAAACATCAAAATACTAAGATCGATTTCAACTTAACACACTTTAATCTCCTTTTGTTTTGTAGGTATGAATCTCCATCTGGACTGAGTCCCACCCTACAATTTTGATAATCCTCGTCAACAATAATTCACCTTTGGAGAATAAAGAAATATTGGTAAGGGCAGTATTTCTCTGGGGATGTTAGGTGGGTTTCATTTCCACTTAACCCCAAAAAGAAGGATGGTGTTGGCGGGGAAGGTGGGGTTGGTGGCTTCGGCTATTGTATTCATGGACAAAAATATCCCTCTCTTCATATATCTTCCAGCATTTAATCTTATTTCTTTCACCGTAAGAGTTGACGGATAGACCTTCAAACGGAGTCCCGAAGCTGAAAGATATTAAAATTTTTTGTTCAAATCGGGAATTTTTTTTAAAAAAAAAACTAGATTTGTAATAATAATGAAACTTTGTGCGACAAACTTAACAACATATACAATTAAATGAAAAAAAAAGTGTAATATTGAATTTCATCTTTATTATAGATTTTACCCCTAATCGTAAATTTAATAATTATTATATTTTTAAAACTTCCAACCGCATATTCAAACTCTTTCTTTAACATAATTTTTTCTTAGTCACATCAATTTAAACTTTCACTTATAAAAATTAAAAATTTTTATCTAATTATTTCATTATAACTCTTTTGCTAGTTTTTTTTTCTTTACAATTTATTAGGTGAACAAACTACTAAAATTAAATTGTGTTTTATTAAAAATCATTCTAAACTATATAAATAACTGATCACAAAAAGGGTATAATTTTATTCGTTAATGAAACTTATTAAATTTGAAACATTTAATAAAATATGGGTAAAGTAAAAGTAACAATGCAGGAAAAAAAAAAAAGTGATGACCTGTTCGAAAAGGTCGAGACGGTCAATGAAAAGGAACATGAGGGGCAATATGGTAAAAACGAGTAAATCCAACCAACCCCCGCACGTTTTGTTGGTGTCGCCGCTGCATGCTTCTTGTCCCATTCCACCTCCGGCTGCTTCGGACTCTCCGACTAAAACAAACAAACAAAAGCCCATCCGTAGCTTCACTTTAGCACTTGTGTCATAAGCCCCCGCCACACCCCCCGTCTCTTCCTCGATCGATCCAACGATCTAATTTAAAGCTAAAGCAATGGCTTGTACGGGCTTTGCAAAGCCAAACGTGGCGTCGTCTCCGTGGTTCGGCCAACAGCCCATCGCTGGGCGACCAGTCTCGTCAGCTCGCCGAGTCTCCCTCCCGATCCGCGCCAGTGCTTACACCGAAGAGCTCGTCAAAACCGCCGTTAGTGAATCTCCAATCTGTTTATTTATCTCGCTTTTCCAATTGTTCTTTGGAAAAATCCGTATCCTGTGACAGTGTTTTGCTTGTAGAATGTTTGAATTACGATTAATATTTTGTTAAGAACTTCTAATAAAAAAAATATTATATGTATATGTAACATGAAATTTAACAAAATTATAAATTAAAATTTCCAATATATTCGATAATTTAGTGCTATTTTTTGTCTCTGCATTGGCTCCCTCTCACTAACGCCAGCCCTGAAAAAGTTAGAATTTATATCTAGATGCGGAGTTGGGTTTCGTACTTATTAATACGAAAGCTTTGACATGACAGAAGTCTACTCAAGTTCAACAGCACTAAAGTAATAGTTCTTTTTTGATGCGATGTTGAATGATGAGATGTTGAATGAGAACGATAATAGATAATTTCCAACTTCAGTCTAAAAATGCGATGATCTGCATACTTCACATGCACCTTTTTGTCTTAACCAACAAAAAATCCACTGTTACTTACTGGATTACTATAATAAAATATATTTGTTGGTTACCTTTTTTTTTCTTTTTACCAAGAAATTTGAATTTTAAAATTAGTAGTGTCTGACAAGTTTGTGTCTGGCATGTGTTGTATTGGACATGCAGCGTTTTAGAAGTGTTTTTGTGCTTCATAGCTAGGTTGCCATGCCCGGTTCTGTTTTTGAGTTCAATTTGCTATAATGGTACCTTTTTGATGGTGTAGAAATCGATTGCATCACCTGGCCGTGGAATTCTTGCCATTGATGAATCAAATGCAACGTGTGGAAAGAGGTTGGCATCTATTGGTTTGGACAACAATGAAGCCAACCGACAAGCATACAGGCAGCTTTTGCTGACCACCCCTGGCGTTGGTGAGTATATTTCCGGTGCCATTCTGTTTGAGGAAACACTTTACCAATCTACTACTGATGGAAAGAAGTTTGTCAATTGTTTGCGTGATGAGAACATTGTACCTGGCATCAAGGTTGACAAGGTATGCAATCAAAACAAACTTCAATTTTTTTTTTTGTTTTTTGGGTCAATTGAGTGCTTATTCTCGGATTTTTCTGCTTTCACAACAAGCTTATATTCTATCATCATTCTATTTTGTTTTCTTTCAGGGTTTGGTTCCCCTACCGGGATCTAACAATGAGTCTTGGTGCCAAGGGTTGGATGGATTAGCATCAAGATCTGCTGAATACTACAAGCAAGGTGCTCGTTTTGCCAAGTGGTAAGCTCACTGATGCAACCTTTCTTTCTTTTGACAGTGTAATGCCAAGATAGCTGCTTGAAGGCCCTGTTTTATATTTTTGCTGTTTGCTTGATTGCTTGGATTATCCAGGAGAACAGTGGTTAGCATTCCCTGTGGACCTTCTGCACTGGCTGTTAAGGAAGCTACATGGGGACTTGCACGCTACGCTGCAATTTCTCAGGTGCTCTTTCACTTCGAAAATCTGTTCTATCTTCAATGTCACTTAACCTTTGAAGTTCTTTATTGTATGCATCTGTTTCAGGAGAGAAAGAAACGCTGCTCTCTCTCTCTCTTATGCCATTTAAGATATTGGTTAAAATTGTAGTTGAGTTTACCATGTAGTGTACAACATCTTAGTGAAGATAGCTGCCAGAAATTTCTAGAGACTTTGCATACTGGTTGCTAACTTAACTGGTCAATTTTGTTGGTTAAGTTTTTAGGCCTTATTGCCGCTGGTGCTTCCATGAGCTGCTACATTGTTTGGCATATGTGACAGTACATAAATGCACGTTCTATCCATAATGTTATAATTTTATGTACAGGATAATGGTCTTGTGCCCATCATTGAACCTGAGATTCTTCTTGACGGGGACCATGGAATTGAGAGGACACTTGAAGTGGCTGAGAAGGTCTGGGCAGAGGTCTTCTTTTACTTGGCAGAAAACAATGTTGTATTGGAGGGCATCCTACTTAAACCCAGCATGGTAACCCCTGGGGCTGAACAAAAGGGGAAGGCTTCACCAGAGACCATCGCCAAATACACACTCACGATGCTTAAAAGGAGAGTACCTCCTGCAGTTCCTGGAATCATGGTATAGATGCTGAACCCTGCATTTTTGACATGAATCATTGCATTACTGTGCTCATGTGCTACTATTCCCTATTTCAACAGTGTTCAATTTAATACTTCTCCATGGCAAAATGAACTGTTTTAGTTCCCTAGTCACCGCATGTGGAAACAGGCTTACTTGTTGGCCTGATTCTTGAGATGAAAATTGAAGTGCTCAAAACTAACCTGCAATGGTTGATTGCTTTGAATGGGATGAAAACTGAATCTTGAATTGTGCAGACCATAGCCGCTTAGGCATGCTAATTCTCTTTTCTCTATGCTAGTTCTAACTTAATACTTGTCATAATTAAAAAGGAACAATGATAATCCAAGAGAAATGAGTGCAACTTCTGTTATTTTACAGTTTTTGTCTGGAGGACAGTCTGAGGTAGAGGCAACTCTTAACTTGAATGCAATGAACCAAAGTCCCAACCCATGGCATGTGTCCTTCTCGTACGCACGTGCACTTCAGAACACTGTGCTTAAGACATGGCAAGGACAACCTGAGAATGTGGAAGCTGCACAGAAGGCGCTTTTGGTACGCGCCAAGGCAAACTCCCTGGCTCAGCTTGGAAGGTATTCTGGTGAGGGGGAGAACGAGGAAGCTAAGAAAGGAATGTTCGTGAAGGGCTATACCTACTAAACAGCATTCGAGGAAACTCGTTCTCTTCGCCTCTATGAATGTGTACTCTGTGTTTGCAATTGTTTGTTGTTACAGTTGAGTTATGCAAGCCCAAGGAAATGTAGGATTAGATAAGCTTATGCATTTTCTTTCTTCACTTGTCCTCAAGACTTCGAATAAAATCTGGCAGAAAGAAAAGCTCTTCGAACTCCTGCACCGGGTTGATTTAGGCGAAAAAAGAAAAACAAATGTGTATTAAACTCAGAAATTGTGGTCATTGGGATCCGATTGTATGCGTCCCAAGAATATTTTTGTGTTCATTAGAATAAAAGTCTTTCTTTTTGGTAATGGGAGTTTTGGCTTGATGGTTTACTTCCTTGGACTTAACGTGCATGGCCCCTTCAACTTCGGCGGCTATGGATGGCAAGAAAAAAGCACCTGCCCAACCTGGCAAACCCGATTGACTGGGCTAAGTCCACCCCGGGAGTTCCAGGGGAAGGGTGGGACTCAGCCTGCCCATGATTACACCACTAACATGTCTAATGCCACTGAGAGAGAGAGAAAAGAAAAATGAAAAAGCAAAATGGATCAACATTAAACTATCCATATCAAGCCAACAGTGCATGTCTCCTCTGGAAAGCGATGAGCAGCAATGGTTGGTCGCTGGCAGCTGCTCTTAAGCAGTCGTATTATTTGGGGTCCAACTCTTGCCTTACCTGTCAAAGGAGGGAAAGGATGGTAATGTCCCACTAGCACAACTAACTTCTCTGGGATGGCCTTTAGCAATTGGACAGATTCTGGCAAGCTAGTGCCGTAGTTGCAGGGCTCATGCTGGCTCATGGTGGTAACTTGTGATGTGATTGATTTGGAATATCTGATTATCTGCTTCTGCAGGCGTGCATTTGGGTTTGAATACCGCCCCACCTCTCCTCCCCCCCCCCCCCACCCAAAAAAAGAAAAACAAAAGAGAAGAGAAGAGGAGGGGTCTGGCTTTGATTTATTGTTTGCTTTTGGCACCGCTCGATTGAGGGCGACTTGCAATTTATTCGTTTGAGGTGTGGATTGAGGAGCTGCGAAAGGCATAATGGAATTATAAACAGTATTTAGGTTGGAGAAGCAGTACAATTTAAAGTCCAAACGATTTTTGGTACAAAGATGTTTTGATGGGCTGGCCTCTTTTTTATTTTTATTTTTTGGTTATAAATCCAAAAGAATAGAACAATGTTAAGCACGCTGAAATTTCCACCAAGAGTTTCATACTTTGTGAAGAATTATATACGTTACTCGTTGCACTTGATAAAAGAAAAATGGATAAAAGTTTTAGTAGTTCTAGCGTTAAGCATTTCAGTAAGCCATGAATGAATCCTAAAGCAGTATGAATTTTTTCAGTGGGGTCATATTGCTTTTTGCTTTGTTATTGGAGCCCTTGATCTCAATGTTTTGTTCTATTTCAGTAGTTTTATTTTTTGATGGAATTTGAATTTTTCTTGTAAAATATTCTATTTAATCAAACACACTTTTTTAACCGATCGACCAAAATTTTTCAAAAATAAATTCAAATGAAACAAAATATAAAGATACAAAATGTAAATAAAAATATAATAGAATTATATTGAAAAAAAAATACTTATTCCTTTTTAAATAAGAAGATAAGATTTAAAATTGACTTCACCATGTAGGCATATTAATTTTATGGGTAGGTGGTGATATTTTATCATATAGGTTATTATTATCTTACATTCATAGTCAAATAAATGCAGTGGTGACTTAAAAAGTGATATTAGTTTAAACATGTCCAACAAAGAAGGTTGATAAATTCCACGTTGATGACAAAAAGAAATCTTTGATTAGAAATTTAAATCAATTAAATTTATAATAAACATGATTCACAATAAAACGTAATGTGGAAAAAAAAAAAAAAAAAGGTTGATGCAACCAGTTCAAGTTATGTTCGAGATCTCAACCCAAACTTACTTGTTTTTGCCCTCAATCTTCCCTTACTCCTCAAGGCCTTGGCAACCAGCATTAATAAAATAACCTTCCCAAAATGCTCTTGAAAATGGAGGCAGTCTTAATTATTTTTGGCCCCTCAAGACATCGTATCATGTCGACTCTCCTTTCCTGAAATTCAACTAATCTAGTCATTCAAAGGGTCTACGGGATTTCCCACATTTCGATATACTTTCGATTAAGACCATCCTCGATATACGACATTGATTTTGCTGTCCGGGGACGTATGCCAAGTTGATTGAGTAAAATAATTTTGAAAGGAGTGGAATCTGACCCATATGACTGCAGGAGAGTTGAGACAGGCTGGTCCTCCTCCATGTCAAGATTCCTTTGCATGAACAAAACTGACTGGTAGGGTACTAATAAAGTGGAAAATTTTAAGTCAAAAGTGGATGCATGTTCGTGGTGTTGCCTGGAATTTGTGTTATCCTCTTAATTGTACTTCAATTACAACTTGTGTACAAGTTCAATTAAGACGGCCCTCATTGATCCAAATGCGACCCCAACCACCATGTGATGATGCGTCTTCGTCGTTACGTTGTATGTCGGCCATACCCATATTGAGGCGAGTCATGATAGGATTACTAATACTTTTTTTTTTTTTCCAAGCTAATTGACGCTGATATGTTCGAGTGACAACAATAAACTCTCAGTACGGTTAGATTACTTATATTTAAGATTTTATTGCATTTATAATATGGAAATCTGATATACTCCAACCATCCTATTTACTAATTGGTGCGATAGACCATAAGCAAAAATGTGTGTTTTGCATGCACTTTATAGCCTAATAAAATTGATAAGCAATTGGGGCTCAATTATGATACCTGGCTATCTTAAAATAAATCATAGATTTGAAAATAAAATGTCATAGAATTGTAAATGAAAATGGAATGGCAAAGTTTCGATAGGGAATTCACATTGACATTAGGGTCAGGCTGTCAGGGCCAGGGAAGCCCTTGGCGTTTGCTTGAAGAGAGAGATTGGTCGGCAGAGAAAAGAATCAAAAAGGAGTTCGAGGTGAGTTAATACGTGAGTTTTACAAAATAAAAAATTATTATTATTATTTAAAGTTACATGCTTTTTGGCAATAAAGTTTAAATTTTAAAAATATATATAATTTAATATGTGAGATTCACATGTCAATTTATCTATTACTCTCCTTCATCCACCAAAACTGCGGTCTTTCTTGAATTCAGTTGCAATATGCTTGTTGCCAAGAGTGGACTTTGCTTGGGCCACAGCTTCTTTAGTTTGCAGTCACAGGCTTAAGAGTCCCATGAAAATTTAATAGACTGAAATGGACATGGGTCCTTCTTCCCAGGAAAGTTTTGACATATGGGGCATGTGGAAGTAGGTAAAAAATATTGATTGTAATGCATGGATCTTGTCACGGATGTGAGGTGCCGGCTGGCTGGCTGGCTGGCAATGGAATATGGTTTAACATTATTGGTGGAGGAAGAGGTGCAATTTTTTTTTTTCTGCGCACAAGGAGGAAGCTAAGATGAATCATATCCCGGTGGAAGATCGAACTCCTGGGACTTACAAACATAAATTTTCAAGTTCTTTTATTCCTTACAACTTTTTAGCACGAAATGAGTCTCAAGTCAAGGATTATTCTACAGCATGGAATAAGTTTTTAAGTCGTGTAGCTAATAGATCAAAACAAATAATATAATCCTTGTTTTTCCTTTTAGTGAGACAACTTCACACTTCTCTTTCCTCTTCCCAATTCTCTTTTATCCCAAAAGAAAATGAATTTGCATCTTCTTTAGAGCAAAGGATTCACAATGAATTTGCTTCTTCTTCTTCTTCCATTTTATCTTTGACCAGATGCACCAATTTAACCCAATGGGCCAACTATTTTCTTTTTTTTTTTTTCTTTGAAGCACGAAAGTATTCCGCTTTAAATGACCATATGTATCTGACTGGCTGAAGCCTCTGGTTGCAATTTGAACAGAATCTCACATGATTGTCCTGACTCACATATTACACGTAGTAGCTAACTTGTTGTGTAGGTATTATGGACCTTTTGGTCTCACAAAAGACAATGCTGAGACCTTTATCACATGTGGAGGGAGGAGGCTCAAATACCCGACGAGGCTTCCAGAATCTAGAGTAAGGGGAGGCCAGTCAGATATTTTATTAGGGACACCACAAACACAATCAATCTTTATGTGGTTCTGCTTGTGTATTTTTAAGATGTCAACCCAGGTATTCTATCTCTAGTCATGGACCAAAGTCAAGATCTATATTGCTGTACGGCAGGCTGACTGGTCCTGCAATGATATTTTCTTTAGAAGAAAGGGCAAAAAAAAAAACAATTAAACAAGAGAAATTCTTTCTTGATAGGTATCACAACCAACTTTTATTCTCACCCTTGTTTACTTACAGTATTTGGGTTCTTAATACACACGACTTCGTTGACAATATCGTGAGCAATGACCAACAAATGTGCTACATCAAGGTTGATGCAAGTTAGAATTCTTCAAGAGGATATGCGACAACAATTTTCCATAAATTTTTTAGGCCGGCGTAGGTGAGACTGTTTATGTGCTACATCTTTCTTGTAATTTCATAAATAGTTTTATCAAAACTACATGTATATATTGCGTGTGTGTGTGTGTGCGCGCTCGTGCGACCATTCTGAGGTTTTTAAATTGTTTGCAATAAAGGAAACTATTTGTACAAGGAACCGTAACTACGAGGAGACATCTACCAAAGGAGAGTTCGGGTGGAGCCCCTCCCAATAATTACAAGCCAGGCAGGTTGATGCAAAACCAACTCACGATTTCATGCCTCTCTAGCTAGCTGCATTATTCTGCCATTGTGCCCTCTCCTTCTTTCCTCTCATTATTTTCATCATTTATTCAGGCATGTAGCACAACCCCACAAATGGTATAGTACTGTACTGTACCCAGAAATGGAAACTGGGAATCATATATAGTAAGGGTGCAGTCATGAAAATGTGCGTTGGGGGAAGATAACACTGACTGTTATAATTTTGCACGGAACAATGAATTGTGGGTCAGATTATTTGGCCCGAACTACTTGAAGAGTCTGAGACAACCGTGTGCTAGTACTGTACTGTAACCTGAAATATTAACCTGGATCACATTAAGGGCGAAGTCATGACAACGTGCATTGGGGTAAATAACACTGACTGTTGTGATTTTGTAGGTGACAATAAATTCAGGGTCAAATTATTTGGCTTGACCAATGTCGTCTCTGCATCCCCCATGTGTCCTTCTCATCTCTTTCTCTCACTCTCTCTCCCCCCCCCCCCCACACACACACACATGACATGGAGGGTCTATTTAGAAGCCTCAGTTTCTTGTTCCTCATGGATGAAGAATGTCAAGTCTCTCTCTGTATATATCTGTATGTTAAAAGGGTTGATTTGCAGTAAATAACTGGTTAGATCATAGTTGAGGCCAATTGCCAATGACCCTTTTAATTATTGGGTGGTAGGACATAAAGTACGCAGCAAATTAATCTGACTATATGCCGCAGGAACTTTTACCTTTGGAGAGAAGACGATTCCCTTTTCTAAACCATTACTTTTTTTTTTTTTTTTTTTTTTTTTTCAAAGGATTCAATTTTGGCGTGAAGATGTAACAGTGGACTCATGATTGATAACTTAGATAAGCCTACACTTTCACCCATCCCTCCAATGCGCAGGGGTCACACTCACAAGTCTCATTCATGCATGTGCTTTGTGGACATAATTGATCAATCCTATTTTTTGTATACTTTTTGACTGCTTTTGAGAGATATACTTGGTGCCACGTCTATGGAAACTTGCCCCAACTCCATCTAAATAATCATAAAGAGCTTTAGAGTTGTGGCTTCTGTAGACTCGCCGATTAGCAATGCGTGCCCCCCCTCTCCCCGGTATCTTTGCCTTATAAGGGGCATACAATTTGTCTTGTATCCCATGCTCAAGGAATAAAAAATAGCTACGAATTTTGAATAAAATATTTTCCAGCAACAACTCAAAGATGTTTCACATGATCACCCCCCTTATTAGGACTCAGATTGTGTTACACAAGAAAGATACGACTGAAGTGACACTTATATATATAATTCTTATTGTTAATTATGGTCATAAATTGAAAAATATTAATAATAATCATGATATAAAGCGATTTTATTTTATTTTATTTTGAATTGACTTCAAAGTACGTGATGATTTTATTTTTGTTTTATATAAAAATCTCGGCAACAATTTTATTAGACATTATTGTCCAAACCAAAACTTTAGGCAGACCTGCCAGAGGGGATACTTTAAACTTTCTTTTGTTTTGTTTTTTTTTTTTTTTTCATATAGAATTAAAATTGTAAGAAAACTCTGTCAAGAGAAGAATTGAATTTTTTTTATTAAAAAAAAAAAAAAGAAGAAGAAACTGCCTGTTTAGCTGTTTTTGTGGTCCCTGACCCCTAACATGAATTTCTCATTAATTTCATTCCTTAGTCAGTACCCATTCTTCCTGTGTTTTTAAATGTCGGTATTGTCTTCCATCCTTCAAGTTGACCTTTCCAATTTCTTGTTACGCGGACTTAACAGGGTCTAAGGCCAAGTAAAATTACACTTTTGTTCATTGTCCCACGATTGTGTTGACAATTCAAAATCGAATTCCAAAATTTGGATGTGACACCCCCCCCTTCCTACATCATGGTGACGCTCCTCTCATGTCTGAATAATAATAATAATAATAATAATAATAAAAGAATTTGTAGGTTAAATAGTGAGATGGGCGTGCCTATGGTTTGTGCTTTGTTAATAATAACACAATAAATAGCCATGCAGATGCATGGGTCAAACTGAATCCAGGCCTGTAATTATGGCAAATCTTTGATATTATTGACCCATAATAAAGGCACAAGCTCGCTTTTGACTGCCTATTAAATCATGGATCTTGTCTTTCTTTTATATAATATATATATAGATAATGATGTTTATATCTTTGGCACAGCAGGAAATGGTTGTGAAAAGCAAAAAAAAGTATTCCAATAATAATAATAATTGAAATATTAGACAAATTTTGAACACCAGAATATCTTTTATATCCGATTTATAATTCTTTTGGTTCCAAGTCGATGCAATGACAACGATATAATAAATAATTTCGTTGAATTTTTGGGGTGTGTTGGTTTAAAAAAAAATAAAATTGAGAGTTTCAAATTTGAAATTTTAATAAGAAATGCCAATTGTGGGTGTTTTAGAGGAGAAGGATGTTGAGTTCAAGACTTATTCATTTCTTATAAAAATCAATCATATTCCTTTTTTGGTAATAAAACAAAACATTAGGAGGCAGATAGAAATCATACAAACACCTCTAGCTTATTTAAAGAATATTCTAGCTCTGAAAAATTTCTTCAAAGAAAAGTCAGAGATATTTTTTGCATTTAAAGCCAGAAATTGAAGAAAAAGAATTTAGCATTTTTGCATTTAGGCCCCAAATCTTAATGCAGTAAAACAAAATTATTTGGTTAGATTACTAGTAAAACAATTTAGTCTCACACAAAATGTCACAATAGTAAAAAATTTAGAATTAAACTTATATCCAAAATTTATAAAAATAATGAGAAATAATAAACAAAATTCTAAAATATAACAGGCATTCTAATGAAAAAAATAATAAAATATATTTTTTTATTGTAATAAATGATATTCTAAGAAATAGAATATATCAACAGATAATTCAATCCATATTTTTCTTGTATCTATTTATAGCTAATGAACAGATACAAAAATTTATTTTGGTAAACACATCATATATATGCTGGTATTAAGAAAGGGATTATAAAATAATAAATAAATAAATAAATAAAAGATATAAATAAACTAAAAAAGACATAATGGGTGTAGGAGAGTAGGGGAACCTGCATATAAAGGCAAAAGTAGGTCGGCATGATAGACCCACTTTTGTGGATGTGGATGTAGAGAGAGCAGTCAGCAGAATCTTGAAAAGGTTTTATGCTCTCTTGCAGATGATGAAAAGAAGATCCGATTCTCCCACACCCATCATCAACACCTCCTCCGTTCCCCCCCACACCTCCACCCCCACCCAAAAAACCCAAAAAAGAAAAAAAAAAGAAAAAAAAAAGAAGAAAACACCCCACCACCACTTTCTTCTTCTTGTTTTTTTTTTTTTTAAAAAAAACTTTAACCGCAAAAATAGAAAAAAAAGCAACATATCTTACTTATCTTATCATATCTCAGTCATTATCTTAATTATTACTATATATACTTTTTAAATTATTTTCATAGGACATATTTATCGATCAAAAAAATTATGAAAGATAATGGTCTCTACTCTTAATAGAAAATATAATTTCTTTAAAAATTTTAAAATAATGATAAATTTTATATTATAATATAAACAAATAAATAAATGGGTAAAATAAAATAAAAGTCATCGAGATCACGGAGGACAGTTTAGGCATTTCAGTCCAAGGAAAACAAATAGTCCGACCATTTATTACAATAAATAATAACAACAACAACAACAATAATAATAATAATAATAATAATAATAATAATAATAATATAAAACGACATTAAAGACTCCTCCCGAAATCTCCCTTTGACCACCGTACTCCTCTCTCTCTCTCTCTATGTCTCTCTCTCTCTCATCAATTCTTCCTCATCTCTCTCTCTCTCTCTCTCATTTTCGCTTCGCTCACATTCTCATTCCCATACAATGATATAAAGCGACTTTTGCCATTTCTAACACGGAGCTTCTTCGCTTTTCTCTCTCTATATATATCTGCTTCTTCTTCTGCAACTCTCTGATCCAGATTTCACTTTTTCCATTTCTTTTTCATTTATTTTCTTTTTCTTTTTTCTCTCACTCTCTTTCTAACTTGGTCTTCTTCTGGGTCTTCTTTGCCGTCTTCAGTGATCTTGAAAAAGTCGATCTTTTTTTTTTCCCTGTTTTTTTTCTTCTCTCCCTCTCTCTCTCTTTTTTTCGCTCAAATTTAAAGACTACTCTCTTTTTATTTAGTTTCTAACCGGACGGCCAGGATCTTCTTGTCCTCACCGCCTGATCGTACGGCTGGGAGAGGAGGACGAGGAGGCGCATCCTTTTTTGTCACCCTCTTTCTCGCCATCTGTTTTTACGTAAGTTACCAAAGACACTCCCTTTTTACCTTTCGTCCATGGTTTTGTTTTTTGCTATTATTTTTGATAGATTTTATGGTTTAAATTCCACTCTTCTTATCTGTTCCTATCAATGAAAACTCAATAAATGCTTAACCGACAGAACAAGAAGTTTTTGTTTTTTTAATTCCTTATTAGACATATGTTGCTGTGTCTGTCTGAATCTGTTTTACACATCCACGGTACTTAAATTTATCATTTCAGTCATGTTTGTGCCAAAATTGTTGCTTTTTATTCAATCACGCAGACACCCTTTACTTTTCTTGTGCCTCTTTTTTTTTTTTGTGTGATTCTGGGGGCAGTTTTTCTTTCTTTTTTGTTTCTTTCTCACTTTGCTTTTTTTGACCACTGATTATTATCTGTCACGTGCAATTGTTCAATTACGAGATTTATCAACTATGATGGGTCTGATCATTAGCGGTTATTATGCAAATACAATACAACTTTTGAATTCTATTACGGAGATTGGATAGTTGTTCCCAATATATTAGAGGTTGAAATACTTATGTTGAATGTTTATTGTTTGGTCAGTTGCATGATCAAAAGGTGGCCTTTTTGTTGGTACAATAATGGGTTATCTAGTACTTGTGACTCTTTTACTTGTTTGATTGATTGCATTATGGAAAGGTGGCTTTTCGCTTAACCACAGTGAAAAATCAGTATTTATTACTGTTTGGTTAACTTTTTTTTTTTGGCCTATCGTCTGCATGTCTTTGTGAGTGTGTTGTCGGGGTGGGGGGAGGGGGAAGAGTTAATAAGTTTTAACTAGTAATTTGAGGTAGTTATTATTATTATTTTTTATTTTTAGTTATTAGTCCATAGACCTTGTAATTATCACTGCTGTGTTATTGTGTGTTCTCCAGGTGCTTTCTTTTCCACTCTTGAATATTAGCTTTTGTTGGTAAAGTTATTGCAGGGAAGAATTGGGGGTTGTCACAAACTTATGTGTGTTTAATTACTTGTTATGTTGGTAAGAATTCAAGTTGTCTAGTGTTATGCTAGTATAGAATTGTTACATTTACCCCTTTTTTTTTTTGAAAATTTTCATGTAATCATTTGTTTTTTTTTTAAGAGAATTAGACATGCTCTTTTTTTTTTTTCTATTTCATCATAAGGTTTTTAAGAAAATTAAAATACAATTTGTTTTATGAGCCAGTTATGTTCTGTATGTTTTTTGATTCCATGTGTGGTAGCTGTCCCATTAGAGATGAATGCTACCATTTTACCACTGTGCGTGTGTGTGTGTGTGAATTGCATAATTGAAGCTGTGAGATAAAATTGGTAGTCTTTACCTCAAGGTAGCTGAGTCTGAGTCTTGAATTTTGGGATTTCATGTTGTGAGTTTATGTTAATCAATGTCTTATTTCTGCATTTGTCATCAAAGAAAGGAAATTGTACAAGTGTATGCCGTTTGAGTATCATTGGTTTTCAAGTGAAATAGTTGATTCTTTTGTACTCATCTTGATTAGCTTTGGTTTATTTGTAAGTTACAGTGTCAAGTGGGTTTTCAATGTATCCTGTTCCGTGTTTACCTTGCACTTTCTTTGTTGGATTTGCGGGACTGGAGGAGCAGTAGTTGAACTGCATAAGAGCGATGTGTCTATGAGTTTGGAGAGTGCTAGTATATTATCATTGTTGAGATTATTTCAGGCAGTCCTTGAATTCACAAAATAATTCTTCAAGCGCTTGTCATGCTTTGTTTTCCCCCAATTCCTTGTCAATTTGGAGATCATATCTTTTCTTTATTTATTATCATATATCAAGTTCTCTTTTTCTTTCATCAATGTTACCCTTTTGTGTTACTTGCAACAATATCTTCTTTTGGGTAAGAAGTGAAAAGTTGTGAATATTTTTTGCCTTATAGCATTTACCTATTTCTTAGTGTACTAAAAATTTGCAGTGACGAGAGTTTCACTTGCCAAGGTGGGAATATGGAGCCTGATGGTCACAAAAAAGTGAGGGGAAAGGATAATCTTGTTCAACAAAATGGTGATATGTTGATATTGAGTGTTGGTGACGTAGATCCATGGACTGCATGGGCGTACAAGCCTCATACTATTTCACTGTTACTTATTGGGGCATGCTTTCTAATGTGAGTGCTGTTTCCAATAGATACCTATTTGCTGATGGTATATAAGCATTGGACAATAATAAAACCAAAACTTGTAGCATTTTAGCATTTGATGCAATAGGCAGCGAACTGCTATATTTGACTTTTTCAAAGCATCTATCTGGATGATAACTTAAGCAGTAAGTTGAGAAAAGACTTGCATCATAAAGTCTCAATGCTGAATCTAAAATTCTTTTTCCTTTTCTTTTTCTGTGCTTATCAGTTGGGCAAGCGGAGCCCTTGATCCTGAAGGCAGTATCTCTGGGGATGCTGTAACTTCTGTGAAAAGGTTGGTCAGTTTGTGTTAGCAGTGTTGTTATCAGGGCACTGCCATTGTACAAGTCATTTATGTTAATTCCATCATGTGTGTTTTTAGGGGTGTATGGGCAATGATCGCTGTTTTTCTTGCATATTGCTTGCTTCAGGCTCCTTCAACGTAAGTCTCTGCAAAGGTTTTTTTTTGCTTTTTTGTTTTTTGGTTTCATGATTCTGTTTGCATTGCATTGTGTGTTTTCTGCGTTGAGTTGTATCATAAGAATTATTTTTAGCATGCAACTTTTGAGAGGTACCATCAGGTAAGGATACAGCCCGATTTGCTAGGTTTCAATGTGAGCAGCTTTTGTCACATAATTCAAAATGTGTTGGACAATTTGTGGTTTTTAATGTGAAAAATCTAATGTTACATGGTTATTTCTAGGGTATTATAGAGAAAATAATGGAATATGATTGGTGTGCAAGACAGGATGAGGCTACATGGAAATAATACATCTCCAAATTTCTTTTTCCCTTCTTAAAGATAAGATTAAATAATGTGAGACCTGTTTTGAGCAAGAGTGCCCAACCATCTTTATAATTCTATACAAGTAGAATGCCATCTTGAAATTTGTCCAATAATGCATAATGTGTTCAAGATTTTGTTAACTATTCCACAATTTTTGGAAATTTTTTGTATGCAGTTCATTCCTTGTAGTAGATTGTGATTCATGCAACCATTATCTAGTAGCGACAATTTTTTGCACTCCCTTTTTTCCCTCAATTGCATTGAAATTACTGCTGGTGAATTCAGGAGGAATTGACTGTGAGTTTTTGGCATGCTGTATATTCTATTACAGAATTCTTATACGGCCTCATCCAGCATTTTGGCGCTTGGTTCATGGAATGGCTGTTGTTTATCTTGTTGCCCTCACATTTTTGCTTTTCCAGGTTGGTTGTCTGTTTTAAAGCCAAGTTTCCTCTTCAAGTTTCTGCTTCTTGTTATCCCCTTGTTTACTTCCTCAAATTCACAATTTTTATAGATTTAGCTATTCTTTGACTGTACTTCTGTCATAGAATATGAGTACATGTGCATGGTAATGCACGCATTCATTGGATTCAACAATTCCTTCCCCCACCCAAACCAAAAAAAAAAAAAAAGATCTTTTTCTTTGTTTGACCATTTGAATGCCATTTTTATTTCTCTTGGGCTCATTCATATATCTAACATTATAAGTTTAATGCTTCCTTGTCTGAGAAGATAATATCAGGTGAGCTTGCTGACTTATCTACTGAGATGATAATTATTAGGACATTTTCTGTGTAGCCTAGCCTCAATTTGATAAAGAGTTTTGCAGTTGTGCTAGATGCTCCCTTTTCATTCCTTGTTTTACCATACAAGAATTATTGCTGATTGTAGTGTAAATTTCAATTTTCTAGAAGCGTGATGATGCTCGGCATTTCATGAAGTTTCTCCATCTTGATCTTGGAGTTGGTAATGCATTCAGGCTTAACAATACTTAATTGTTGGTTTCCAACTGGGAATTCATTAAACATCTCATTCCCATGCCAGTTGGATATCAGTTGCTTATTTAACCATACTATTGTTGGCAATGACATTTCTTCATGCAGAACTTCCCGAAAGATCATACGGTGCTGATTGTCGCATCTACACACCTGAAAATCCCTCGAGCAGGTTTAAGAATGTTTATGTATGAATTCTTCTTTCACAATCTTTGACTTAATTCTCTTTCTTATTTTTTAAGGATTGGTGTTTATTATCAATGCATGTTGTTGCCAATTGTTTCTGATATATTCAATCCTTGCCTAGGGTACACTTTTTGATGAATTTGTTCTAGCGCATATCTTTGGCTGGTGGGGCAAAGCCATCTTAATCCGTAATCAGCCACTTCTTTGGGTATTGTCAATTGGTTTTGAGTTGATGGAGGTTAGTTGGCTGGCCAGATGGTATTTTTTTTGTCTAATTTGGCTATTTTCATCCCACATCCTAATTTGATTTCTACTTTTATAGCTTACCTTCCGCCACATGTTACCAAACTTCAATGAGTGCTGGTGGGATAGTATCATTCTGGATATTT
Source organism: Ceriops zippeliana (assembly GCA_037897445.1). Taxonomy (NCBI): domain Eukaryota; kingdom Viridiplantae; phylum Streptophyta; class Magnoliopsida; order Malpighiales; family Rhizophoraceae; genus Ceriops; species Ceriops zippeliana. The sequence goes on from JBAPLH010000125.1 coordinate 911,819, forward strand.
TGATATGCAATTGGTTTGGTAAGATATATTGAGCTGTTCATTGTTGCTTTTTGTTGTTTTCCATTTTTAGGTTGTAATACTTTAGCTTCTTGTTCATTGATGTAAAGCCAAGTCACCATTAGCTTACTGATCTGTGTGGACTGAAGCTGTTGTTCTTTTTGGACATCGTATGAATGCAATATTTTTTAGTTTATTTGTGTGTGAGGACAGTTAAGGTCTAGGTATTGATGAAAAGAGGTCCTGGATGAAGGATTTCATTCATGAGTCTGAAATTAGCTTGTTTCAAAACCCTGTCTCTGGTTGATTGAAGCTGCTGCGGTATTTTAATGAGACCAGAGCTCAGCTGGTATGTTATAACTGTGTGGATGCTGATGAACTATATTGAAGTGCTGGCTCTATAGTCTTCGATTTTTTTTGTTCATCCAATGGGAAAGTTGGATGCAGAGTAATACAATCAGTTTTTAATAAGTGGAATATGTCCGTACGTTTTTCTTGTGTGTTGCTGTTTCAAACTTTATTGGTTAAAGCCATGTTCAACTATTGTCATTTGAGTCTAGAAATAGTTCTTTTCAAAATTTTCCCTCTGGAGGATTGAAATTTCTGTTGTGTTTCCATGAGACTCGAAACCATTCTGCTTTAATTTTGAGGACTCTCATGGCCTTATTTTGAGGTATCAGATTGAAGTATTTGGTCTTATGTTTGGCTTCATCTATATTGTTGAATGCTTCGATTAATCAATCAGCTTTTCAGAGACAGAAATGTTGTATTGAGTTCTTGTGGATGGTTTTGTATCAACTTCTCTATCCAGGGATTTCATTAGTCCTAGTGCTGATGAAAGAGAGTGCTTATACTTTTTCGTTATTATTTTTTACTTGCAATTAAAATCTTTCTTACAGCATAGTTTGGCATCTTATGTTTTCATTATTTTTCAGGTATTTGGGCTGGAATGCATACTGTTAGGTACTTTGATGGAAAAACATACGAGTGGGTTGGTATAAGCCGCCAGCCTAACATAATAGGCAAGGTACACTTTGAATTCTATTGAAATATGTTGGCCTCTAATTATCTTCAGGTGAATGTAATAGGGACACTACTTGCTAGTAGTTGTGGGCTTGGCACTTGTCTGAATTAAAATGTAAAAGTTTCTATTCTATGCTATTGTATCATAGATAGTGCCATAGACTGGCTTTTGAGAAACCATCATAAGCAATGCTACTCATTATTATATCACATACCTTAAAAATTGTTGGGCAGAAAAAATTTGTTGCAAGTGCACAAAGGAAATTGTTGGGAGGTTGACATAGAACTCATTACTATTGTCCTTCGTTCATTTGAAGAGGACAAATTTTATTCTTCCCTTTCTCGTTTATCAATGAATGAATTAAATACTGAACATAAACAATGTTCGGTTGCATTTATTTTTGACTTACTTCTTTGGATCTGAACTGCCACAGATCTCTCTCTGCTTGTTTGCCAGAAAGTTGTTCTCTCTCTTTTCACTGCCAGTTTCTGTCATTGTTCTTTTCAGACTGTTGATTACTGACACTGGGCAGCTTTTCTCAGGTCAAACGAACGCTTGGACAATTTACGCCAGCACAGTGGGACAAAGATGAGTGGCATCCCATGCTTGGTCCATGGCGATTTATCCAAGTTCTGAGCCTTTGCATCATCTTCCTGACAGTTGAGCTGAACACTTTTTTTCTCAAATATTGTCTTTGGGTTCCTCCTCGAAACCCTGTTGTAATTTATAGGCTGATTTGTGGTGGTTAATTGCCATACCAACCTTCCGTGAGTACAATTCGTATCTCCAGGACAGGTATCCGCTCTCTCCCCCATTGAAAATTTTCAGTTGATTTGTTCTCTTTTAGGGATTGCTTATGTCTAAAAGGTTTTGTGTATAAATTTTTTCAATTATTGCAGGAAACCAGTGAAAAAAGTAGGGGCATTTTGCTGGCTTTCCCTAGCCATATGCATTGTTGAACTTCTCATTTGTATCAAGTTTGGACATGGTATACTTTCCTAATTTATGCCTTTTGTTAATCTTATTTTCATCGTGTTGATCGATTCCGTTTTGACAAAGAGCGCAATTCTAACGCAATGGCTTTGATGTCTGGCTTCCTCAAGGTCTTTATCCTAATTCAATGCCTGCGTCGTTGGTCACTTTCTGGACATCTGTTGGAGTTGCTATTGCTGTGTTCTTGATTGTTTGGTCGTGGCAAATACACCTAAGTTTGCAGAGAAAGAAGCGATGAATTTATCGTTTTAGTACATCATTCTTTGATTCCTTAGTGTTTTGATGGGTATTAATGAGTGTTGTAAATGCCTTAGAATTGTAAGTTCTCATCCTCTTAGGCTAATGGATCACAGTTTTTCACTAAAGCGATGTTCAATGTCCTATCTTCTCAGACAACCACAGAAGATAACTTTGCATGTTTGCCAAGTTCCAATGGAAAAAGCAGCAATTTTATGCTATTGTTTCTTCTTTCTTTCCTTTGGCAACTAGGAACGCTAACCCACTAGAGTGGTGAAGGTAAATCTTGGGAGAGTGAAAGTTGAGCCAGTAGGGCTACTAGCAATCACATATGGTTGGCTACGATGGAGGTTAGATGTAGTTTCCTGATAGGGAAAGAATGTTTTTGAGAGAGCATGGTTTCACATAATTTTATTGTGAGCTGTGTCTTGATGTAGAATTTGTAGAGCTTGTGCAACATGATACCTTTTCGCGTTCCACGTCAAATACTAAGGTTCATGTCTATGCAAAGTACCAGAATTATTAGGGTCGCATCAACTACCTGTAAACATCAAACATTTCAGCTATTTTTATTCTTCTTAACATAGAAAACATGGCCCACCAATGATCCACCGGGAGAAAACATGAGATAATATATGCAATCATTTGCTTATTTCGCCTAAAAATAATAAAAAAAATCATTAGTATGACGGTGGTGGTACGGTTAATTTATAATTTTTAATCAACATAATTAGTTTATTAAGTTGAAAGTTTCAGAAAGGTACTTTCCCCAATCCCTTTGTCTACAGACAAGGTAAAAAACAAAAAAGTGTCATCTAGGAAGCATACCAGTAATTTCTATAACCAAAACAAGATGCTAGAAGCAAACAAGCCTTTGATGCTATTTTTGTGCACCTGTGACTTCAACGATCCAGTAATTTCTGAAGAATGACCTGCCAACACAATTTAAAATCATGCAATCAATCATATCAGGATGCGGAGATGCAAAGAATTGGAAAGGAATGACTTTCAGCCTTCTGGGAAGAAACTTTTGGGTGAAAATTACGTAGGAGCATGTGCAAATCTCATTAAGCTCAAAAACATGTTAATGAATCCAGATCATGCATTCACATGTTGAAAGTATTGTAGTCATTAACTTACAGGACAGGAACGATGAGATTTCAGCCCCTCTTGTAGTTCAGCAAATGAGATCAAAATCTTCACGGGGCGGAATTCAACCGAGTGAGTGTAACTTCTGTTGTCCATGAAACAAACTAATTTGCGTTCTAAGAGGCGTTCAAATGCCTGCAAAGGTTAGTGAGGAAATCATCAAACAGGGCAGCAGACAGACTGGCAGAGTTCTCATTTGAACCCATTTCCATATTAGTTCTGTGCTTCAAATGTTGGTCTCACTGAGACAAACATACCCGTAAGCATACATTTCGTGCATAATAATCTGATGTCTGAAATGAATCGTGAATCCTTTTGTACTCTGCCACATCAACATGTTAGAAATTGTAGGATCTAATGACTGTTATTTAGATAGAGGTTTCTGAAAATAAAATTTCAAAAAAAAAAAAAGGCTCTAAATTGTGACCTTGCATTACTGAATTGAAGTTATACGAGTTTTGCTCCTTCACTTCCAATCTCTTCGTGCATACAAGGATGTAAAGCTCCAGAATGGAGCAATCTGCTTCAACAAATTGAAAGTGCTTCAGGATGTCAGACACTCCATACCACAGAGAGAGAAAGGGACTAGTGCTGATGTCATGAAACAAAATAATACATCAAGAAATAAACTCTAAATCATCAGACCTTTAATGCATTCCTGTTTCGGCTGCCTTTGGATACTTGAAAGTGCAATTTTGAAATTCTCAAGTGACAGGAAGCCAGATTTGAGGTCCATGTAAGAGACAGCAATAAATCTAGCATCAAGTAGCAAACTCCTAAGAATATGTGGTAGCCTCAAGAAAAATTCTGTCAAGCATTTTATCCTTCTAGATGCAAGAAATAGACTTACAAAAACCTCAGTAGATGGTTGATGGTACAATTTGTGTCCAGATAGGTATTAATGATCTCCTTGAATCTCTCGTCAGCTAAAATTTTCTGTCAAATGTCAAGGAATTCCTTAATAATGTAAATAAGCAGCAAAAATAGCTTGAATGTTAGAAATTCATGGTGCTATGTTTGCAGCATCACCTGTTCAGAAAACACTTGGAGATTAGTATGCACTGATATTCAAATCTTATAGAAGGGACCACCGAAAATAGGATATTCACCTCAAAATATTGTCCTACAGCTAGTCTATTAGAAGGAAGTTATCACAAAAAATTATAGTGGCCATTTGAAGCTTCTAAGAAGATGTTCTCAGAAAACTCCTCTCCAATGGAATGACATGAAAAGGTGTAACAACGTATTTGAATAAATGCATGTGGTGATATGAATGCAAAAATTCTGAAAAATTTGCATTTGATAGCTTTCTAATACAATACAATCAGTCAAATAAAGGATACTTGGAGCTTTCTATTGAATTGAGCAGCATAGTCCTGAGGAAGGCTTGCATCCACTGGCAAAGATAAGACATGCTCCAACAATCTGGATGGCAAGAACACAACAAATTTATATCTCGCCATTAGACAATGCCCCTGTAGCTTTCTTCAAGCTATAGGAATTACCTCTGAATGTCTTCTTTAGATGGTGGAAGAAACAAAAGCTTTCTATGTGAAAAACGAGATCTTACTCTTTTTTCTAAAAGCTGATCAGCATCCTGCAGACATAGTTTGATCATTAAGGACTAATTAGTAAGTCTGAAGCACTTCTTTTTCAATTCTAGCCATGTTTTTAAGTTAACTTTACCATTGTTTGGATGAAATGCCAAATTTGAAATTTAAGTGCTGAAAGTAGATATTAGTTTCTTAATTCAAAGTTCCATGCTACCTATGAAACAACAATAAAGCATTTTTTTTCATCTTGCAATGGGGGGTGGCCAGGTGGGAGAAAGGAAGAAGCATGACAACAATGAGGGAAATAAGAAACAGACATACCAGTCGGGAACTCACACCAATGACAACAGCTTGTGATGTTACACTTTGCATTGCATCCATCAAGCTATATAGTAGCCGCTGTTTCCCCTATAAAAGAGCGAGCAATCAAAACTGGTAGTATCACAATCACAGTATTGAAGCCTGAATGGCACTTGCTTGAGCAGTCTTACCTGAGCAAATATGTCAAACTCATCAAGTATGAAAATAATTGTTTTATGAGCTAATCCACATTCCCTAGCCAAACAGAGATAATCAATAATTCATCAACAATAATTTGGCATAAGCTACACAACATTAAGGGAGAAAGGAATGAACACTCACCGCAACATTGCTATCATGAACTGGGAATTATCATCATATGATGCCTACAAGAATAATCTGGCAATCAAAAAACAAATACTTATTTTAAAAGTTCACTATTCTGAAATCAAATAAATTTATGTCATACCATTTTTGAGAATAACAAGTCATACTCCAAGCAAAGCTGTCTAGCAATTTCCTGAAGACCAATAACCATTGCAAACATCCAAAGAAATATTAAAACAGGTGCAATAGACTGTGTTTCCAACCAAACAGCTTTGAAAAAACTTGTAAAGATTGATTGCTTATAGAATCATAAATCCAAAAAAGATGCCAACAAGAGGCTTCTTTCATTCAAAGTGTGTGCATTGATATGGTTAAATGAAATATACACACAGTTATCTATTGTTAATGTGAACACTAACATTCAACAATGCTGGGATGCACTTTGCAGGAGATATGGCCCTGAGGTTGTTGTCAGTTAATGCTTGAATGTATCCGTTGAACACAGTTGTTATTTCAGCACTAGCTTATGGTGGGGCCCCATTTACTTCCCACTAAAGCATTAGTTAAGTTTTGACTTCCTACATGTGGATGCAACAACAAACATATTATTGAGTTGACAGAGAATCCTATAAATTGCATCAGTATTGACAACAAAACTGCTGCCTATGCATAAGCAACATGTTCTACTCAAAACTAGTTTCTATTTCCTTGGAAACACATAAATCCTTTTGCAAACTTAAGTTTTTATTGATAAGATTTTTATGTAGCTATTCATCACCTTTTGATGCCATAGCATGCATTATAGCAAACTATCAGCTTGATCACTCATGGGTTATTATTGATCTACAAAATAGCTATTTTTTTGCACAATCATAAGGGCCAATTTCCTCTAAAGTAAATATGGGACGGCCAAAGTCATAATATAAGATCTGGCTTCAGTCTACCATACTTAGCCAACGAATTAAACCACAATGCATCTTAACAAGTATGTATAGAAATGCTATTTAGGCAAAGGAAATACAAAGCTATACAACCTTGAAGGCACAATTGTCTTCGCTGTGTAACAGCCCATTCAATCTGAGCTGCAAACAAATTGTCAATGCAAGTGATTATAACAGGTCAAAACCCAAAAAAAAAAAAAGGAAGTCTGAGTGTGAGGAACTCGTGAAGAATGAAAATCACAAAAACAATCAGCATATTGTGTGATCTACCATACTAACATAACAAATTCAATCCTAACTTCTTTCTAATAATCTCATTGACTACTCATTTTAGCTTGGACAACACAAAGTCACGGTCCAGTTAAAGGAATAAAAACAAAAAAGAGGATTTGAGTTCTCGGAATGTACATACTACTGATATCATATCAGCATGCTCTTGCAATAAATCGTTGAGGACAAGCTCCAACACCTAAAATGCAGCATCCACACAAAAAAGTAAGAAAAAAAAAAGAACTAATTTTCTTTTTTAAAAATAACTGGAAAAAAAAAAAAGGAAGAAGGCAACAGACAGCGATTTTTCCAGAACCGCGGGGTCCAAGAAGCAGAATCGAGTTGTTGCAGGCTTCCGTGATTGAGCTCGATATTATAAACCTCAACTTGCTGCAAAAACGCCGAGAGAGAGAGAGATCAATGAAAAGGGAAAGCGCAGTTAAAGAATGAGGTGGTGAGTGGATTTTTCTCGAGAAACAAACAAACGCACCTGTAGTTACTATCGGGAAGGTCAGACAGAGGCCTGAAGATGAAACTGGTATCGTAGATTCTGCTTCTGAGAAGAGATTGAGCCTTTTCTCCTTGATTTTCCAGTCCCATTTCTTGGAAAATTTCTCCGATGTCTTTTTTCTTCCTTTTTCTCCCGATCGACGCTAGATTAGGGATATTTACCGTCCATACGGCGGGAAAGATCGAGAACTGTAGGTTCAGCAAGGATTTATATAGGGGTTTCGAGTGAAAAGACTGAAAAAAAAAAAAAAAGCGGCGTCGTTTTGGGAAAAATAAATAATAAAAAGACCTTGCGCGGTCTGCCAGATTGCTTAAAATTGACCTACCTACAGTTGTAGGCTCGGACCGCTTTGCTTTTTATTGGATTGGAGACTTCCCCATTAGTGCAAGAGACCCCTTTTTCTTCCCCGGAACGGAAGGGAGGGAGGAGGGAGAGCCCAAGATTTATTGTAGAAGCCAATTATGTGCTCACCATTGCAGATGACACCTTCAGGTAACTTCATTTTCAAACAAATATTGAGAAAAAGCCGCTGGTAATACTTAGAACAAAACTTGGCAAAAACATAAACCCATCACATTCTATTTAATTTTATAGATAAATGAATTTGAATACAAAAGAATTATTTTACAGCTCTCCTGTTATTTTCGTATTGGTTCTTTGTGTGTAGCTGCAACTTCTTAATGATGCTCTAAATGAAAATGAGAGGGTCTAAATTATAGCACACGAGTCTGTTCTTTCTCAACACAGAAACCAAACCATTAATGGAATGGAATAAATATTAGACCTACTGAGTATGAAAACCTTGCCAATAATAGGACAAATATTAGATCCATACAAGGGTCACCGCCAGTCAAGCCCTGATCTTTATGGCCTTGTATGAAAAACGAAGATGATGTTCCACATTCATGTGCTCAGCCTGTCTTCCATTGGGTCAGCTTGGTCTGTACGATCTTGAAAAGACTATGAAGATAAATAAATAATATAAGGGCTAAACCTGGAGGATTTATCATAAAATATACAAAACATGTATTTGGCAATGCAATATCCCATGACAATTAACGGAAGAGCTCCGGAAACCCCTCACTCACCTCAATCTCTCAATTTGTCTACGACAAGATTTTGCATTTTGTCGGCCACGCCAGTTAAAGTAGAGCACTCTAGTTCAGATTCCATTTGTTTTATTGAGCTCCTCAAACTACCGCAACCCTGGAGGAATGCTTCTGAAGAGAAGGTGAGATTTTCTACCTCCACTTGCATCCTGCTAACCATGCCTGACATTTTCTCCGAAGCTGCTCTTATGGCAGAAATTTCTTGAGGAGGATAAAGTGAAGCTCCGATCTCATCAATTAGGACTCCCATGTCCTGACATATCTTCAATAGCTTCTCCAAGGAATCCACAAAATCGCCAGTGTCAACGGGTTTTTCTTGCTTGAGCAAACTTGTGATGGTGCGGATAAGTTCCTTGATGACTACAATTGTCTGAGACACAACTCCAATTGCTGATTGAACAATTTTCATCTCTTCATCTGACAAGTCATTGCCAAGATCATCATCGCTCAGATTGTCATTGTCCTGAAGTGTGCTATCTTCAAAAGAAGCATCAGTAGCTTCATCTGTCTGATTAGATGAACTTGGCTTTAATTCTTTCATCTCACGTAGAACATCCTTCACTGAAACAGCAACTTGCGTCATTGCTCGCCCAATTGCTGTGATATTTGTGGAAGGAGTCTTTTTAAGAGCAGAGCATGCCTCCCATACTGTACCAACCAACTGTGGGACAGTGAGTTTGAAGTCTTTGTTGCGAGATCCTACTTGAAAAGATTAGAGATAACAAAACTACTGAGCAGAATATATATGGGCTCAGATCAGCTGATCCTCAAATGGAAAGTAAAGACAAACTCTATGATAACACAAAATAATCTATGCATAAAAAACATTCATAAGCCCATATCCAAAATTGTGAAGGAAAATTCAGCTTGCTTGAGCTACAAATTAAAGTCCATAATACCAACAGGCTACTGGTGAAACTTTGGTATTAATTCCAAACTACATCATCAAACCATGTCTCACCAAATGATTAAATCCAACTCAGGCTCACTGTTGAAAGACATAGTAGATAAAACATCCAAGTCTGCTGCCACTCCCAACACTCAAAAAGCAATTTCTACATCAAAAGATGAAGTTCTATAGAAAATAGGAATATGCAGTGATCTCTAAGACATTGCAACCAGTTGATCTGAAAATGCATTCTTTTGTATGACTGGAATGTGTTTTTGTGTAAATAAAAGCATCATTGAGTGAGTAGCTTGTCACATGAACGGAAACACCATACCATATGAAGAGACTGTTTCCACCATCAACTTAAAACTGCTATCAACCACTTTCCCCAAAGACGAATGGATGAGAGAAGAAAGAGTTGGTCCTGCACCCACTATACTTCCATGAGAAATCAGAAGGAGACCCTGCAGCGTATTGAAGTATGCTTCCATGTTTTCCTCGATTGCTTTTACTTGTGGTGTTTCCCCAGTCCAAAGCATTCCCACTGCATGGTAATGAAAACAATATAAGGTACTTGAATAACCCAACATATGTTTAAATCCTTATGGAAAATTTGACCATAATTAAGAATGAATATGCAAGAAGCAGTTCGACTATTGCTAATAGATAATACTGATTGTCGTGGCTTTCTTTTACAAAATTCAAAATCATTGTCAAGGACCCATTCGACCCAAAAGCTTGATTGGTTTCTTAACAGGGTATCACACTAATCTCATTCTTTTATTGACTGTGAATTTCAGTAAGTAAGAAGGATTTGTGTTTTGTTCACGCTTTGGGGTTATGTGTGCAGAGATGTGTTAGAATTTAATATGTAATTTAGTCTTAGACCTCACCTAACAGCTTAAACTGTTGGGTTGATTAGTTTCTTGACAATAACATAGCTACAAATTAAACATACCATTCGCATACTAGACATCGGTATCATATCAAATAGCTTTGAGATTTCACATATAAGCATATGCTAGAAAACTGAGTCTTAAATTAATATGCAAAAGAAATACATTGGCCGCGAAAATAGAGATTTAGATTTCTTTTAGGTGTTTTTAGTTTCCCTTTTTATCTCATTGTTGTGATATCAACATTGGGAAATGGCAAATGGCTGTTGAAGTGGGATGCCCATGTTAACAGATGAATTCAACATAGACCCACTAACGAAAAATTATCACAAGACAGCATAAAGAAAACAAACAATTAAAGATGCAATCTTGAAAGCAGAACACAAAGTACCAATAGTAGCTTGCTTGGAAACTTGTTCACCCATCTTCAGAACCTCCTCCCAGCTCCCTCTATTCGGCGACGTTGGTGTTGGCGTCTGCTCCAACACCTACTCAAACACAGATAGCAATATTAAGAAAAAAAAAAACAAAAAGGTTCACATCAATTTTGAATCCAGTATTCAAGGTTTACCCAATATCTAGTGAGGAGGATTGACATGAAAAAAGAGAAGAACCTGTAAGGTCTCGTGGATGTTGCTTAGATGACAATTCAGAGTTTGGTTCAATCGCTCTTTCTCTGTTTTTCCCATCTCTCTCTCTCTCTCTCTCTCTCTCTCTGAAACGTGAGGTTTTAGGTTGTTTGGGGTTCTGGGGGGCGTTCTATTTATTACGGCAAGGAAAAAGTCATTTTAATACGGCGTCGTTGTAGTTTTCTTGTTTATTTATCTCTTTAAACTTGTGCACGGAACATTTGAATAGACTCCAATTTTTTATAAAAAAAAAAAATTTCAAGATGATTGGAGTATTTTACGGCTTAAATCATAAAATAATAATATATCTGTAATCCATCTATTAATGAGTTCAGAAACTGTTTACATTAGTGTGAGTGTGTGTGTGTTTTATTGTTTGAAACGCAAGAAATTGAATTTTTTCCTGGCATTGTACCAATACAAGTAGGATGATATAAATTGGATGGAGAGGCGCAGCATGCATTAGAATAACCATTTTTTTTCAGCTAAAATTTAAAATAGTCCCATTTTCTGGGACTTAATTTTACCTGATACTCAGTTACTTGAGACTTGATTTCTTTTTGGTTTTACCATTCAAACAATGTCCAGTGGTTGGTTGTGTTAACACTTCCATGTGGCCTTATGGTGCAAAGGAGGGAACTAAACTGAAAGATGCCAGCATTGACAGGAATCCTTCATGTATCACTCAGATAAAGCTCAGGTATGTCCTCTCTGTCCACTTACGATATGTTTGATCATGATAAAATAAAATATAATGTAGGATTCTTTCTTCAATTATTTAGCATTCTGAAAAAAAAAAAAAAGCAAAAAAAATCTTTGCGAAGACAAAGATGCAACCGCATGATCTGACCTTTCTTCAAATTAGTGTAGGAGCATTGTGCATTGAAGCAATATTTTAATTATTTAGCAATTTGATAGGATAACTAAAAGGGATCCATATATGGTAGAAGCAGTTTGACACACCAGCACCAGCAACAGATAAATTATTTTGGCTCTCATTAAACACAGCTTTCTCTCAGGAGAACGCCTGTTTCTATTTCAATTTCAAACACACCACGTGGCCTTCCTTCCTAATTGTCAACTAGCTAACACAACCTTAAGTCACTCAAAAACGCACCCAAAAAGAAAAAAGGCCAAAAGAAAGAGAGACAACTACTTATATTGTTGGTTTAAACTATTAGTCCCACTTGAAAACTGGCATTGGCATCAGAATATTGGCTCTGGTTCATTATTTTCCTGTGGCAGCTCACATCTATCTGTTATCAGCTGGAGACGTTCCATCTAATATCCTCTTCCTTGCATCGTTTGCCTGTGAATTCATAGACACATAAGAAAAGAAAAAACTCACCACATAATGAAAGTTGAAAGAAATAAGCGATCTTGATAAGAAATCAAAACAAAAATGAGCAATGATGAAAACTAAGCTGATGAAATTTGATATTCATACCTGCTGTTCCCAATTTGTCAACTTTGTAACAACAGCGAGCATAACTATTTGTGTAAATTGACCAATTAGAACTCCAGTCCACAACCCTATTCCTTTTAAATGTACAAGGAAGGCTAATATGACCGCAGATGGGATCCCAAAAATGTAAAAAGCAGTGAGATTGATAAAAGCCCCAATGTGCTGCCAGCCACACCCCCTTGAAATTCCTGCAGAAGATCAACTGTAAAAAAATGCTACCTAAAAAAAGAAAATAATTTGAGTGCAGTGTTTACAGATTGACAGGGAAGCTTAAATTGCTAACCTGAAAGTGTCCCTTGAAAGCTGTCCATTATTACTGACAAACAAACGAGAGGAGCTATCTTTGTGAAATAGTCCACCACTGCCTTTATATTGCTGTAGGTGTAACAAAAAACGCGCCGACTGGCAAAGAGTGCTGCACTTACTATGGTCGCCTCTGTGATTGTTAGAATCATGACAGTGTATGCAGATAGACAGGCTGCTTGGGGTTTACCAGCTCCCAGTTCATTTGAGACTCTAGTGCTATAGAAATGATTTTTCAAAGAACAATACGTCAGCTATGTTATATCAGGATAAACGCTCATGCTGAACGTTTATGGAGAAGAGCTTTGGAGGCAGACCTTACAGCCAAACTAAGTCCAATTGGTATTGCATAGACTGTTGATGTGGTTATGAGACTGCAAAGAAGAACGGAAAATGAATCAGAATGAGTTTTATTATCTGGACATTGCATATGGACATAGATGCTACGATATATCTCTATATTGAATGATTAAAATGGTGTGTATAATGGCATCTCTAGACTGTCCATGCTATGTCACTGTCGCATTGTGTTTATCTCGTGTTGATATATGTGTCTGCAAAATACTTCTCATTCAGAATTGCCGATCCGTAATTAATTTGATTAAGCATTTTTGCAAAGCTCATGTTGAAGTCTCGCATTTCTCTCATGATACTTTCTTGGATGATCTAATCAACTCGAACAATAACAAAAGACATACCACACGGAGAGCACTGAAGTTTCAAGCTCTGGATTTGGTAAAAGCCCGGAAAGCAAGATAAGCAGCTCAAATGACCACCATTCCAGGCTACACGGCAATCAACATGAATACAACATCACAGAATATACTATCCGCAGGAAAATTACACCAAGAATATGTTAGAAAGGAAATGGTATAAATAACTTTACCAGATCATAAGTGCAGAAGGAATGGCAAGGCGGAAAAATCCCCTGAACCCACGAAAAATTTCCATAGAAAGGGTGACCCGCGTTTTGTCACAGGAAGAAGACCACTTCATGTAGAATACAAGAAAAACTACATTCAACCAATTAGCAACACACAATGAAACGGCTGCTCCTAGGTTACTTAGTCCTGTCTTGAACACTAAAGCCCAGCAGAGTGGTACATGTAAAGCAAGTGCCGCACAAGAGCTTATTAGCATTGGAATGGTCAAGCTTTGTGTCTGATAGTATCGGATGATTGGCTGAAGGACCGCGTGAGCCAAGAGTGCAGGAATTAGACATATGATAAATTTTCCAGCTTCGGCTGCAATCGCTGGGTCTTGGCCAAGGATTACAAGAATCTTTCCCATGTAAATCCATAAAATGGATAGAGGAATGCAAACCAGGAACAAAGAGAATATAGCCGTGTAAGTTTGAGTTCCCACTTTCTGATATTGTTCAGCTCCATAGGCTTGCCCACATAAAGTTTCCAGTGCACTTGCCATCCCAAGCTGTTCGGCATTGATCAGATTAACAGGATTCAGTCTCATGGTTATAGAAAACACTCAATCTGTTAAACTTAAAAGCCAGTTAAATCTCACTTTTTTGAGTCCCCACTAATGGTATGTTACTGCTGATTTTCATTCAGCTGATGGTATTGAAAGAAATTTACTTTAACAAAAAGAAAGCCACAATCATGGCTTCCAATTACGTTGGCACGTACATGTGCCACTTTTGCTCTTCAAGATCTGCAACATTTGTTTCATCTCAAATTGATAGAGCATAATTCATGGTCTCGCAAATAATTCAGTTAACTGTGATAATATCTAAGCTAGTGACTAACGAACCAACATGAAAAGGCTTAGACTTCGTGGGTACCCAGAATTAAACAATTAAAATTTCAAATTAGGTCAGTAGCCTCTCACACTGTGAAAACTGTAGGGTGTCAAGTGTTACCTTATTTTAACATAAAAAGTTATTTCCTGGACTCAAATATGTAATGTCTGAGCCACCATATAGTAGCCTTACAACAAGAGTCCCTTAGAATCAAATTACATTCTAGAATGTAATTGACCAAGAAAAAAATATTTGACGTCCCAGAAACATAGTTGCGTTTTTTTTTTCTTTTTTAATGCAACACTAGCCAAATCTCAGATTATTTGTCAAGCAACTAACATAAATGTGGGAAATTGACCTACTCTGTGTCTGCGTACTGTGAAATGTGAATCCAGATATGTGGTTTTGTACGTATGTATACCGGCTTGTATCATAAAGATTTGTATTTAATCTGTAGCTCACACTATCAATGGAATTTGTTAACCAAGCCGTATCTCTTATTCATTGCACTTCCAATGTGACATGCTAACCCAAATAAAAGAATCAGAAAAAGTCAAATGTGTAGTGCCAAAGGTGAAATGTAAGGCATTGAACAAATCTAATCTCAACCACTACCTACCCTAGTATACATAGCTACACACAATATTCTGGTTACAGTTTTAACTGGTCGAAACATGTACATTTATTTATAGATTCATTTATTGGCATCCATCCTTAACATGCTTTCAAACTTTAAATAAGAGAGCAGAACAGATCCTATAAATTTAGAAGTGCTTTTTTATTTAATTTTTCTTTTTCTAATTGACTAGGTCGGTTGGACGGCCTACACAAGTTACGGGGATGAATGGGTTATATAAATCTACGCCAGGCACCAGCAAACAGGAAGACCACCCCACTAAGCCTAGGCCGTAAAGAGCTATAGATTATCATATCACCTATCATATTTTTGAGTAAATTCGGTCTTAAATTGGTAAGTAAGATTACAATAAATTGATCTGACCACGCTAAAAATTTACCCATTTGCTGATTCTGTAATTAAATTCAGGTAAAATTGTCTCCATACCAGCATAGAGTTACTGTAAATCAGTAGACTTGAATCAGTCATTTCTATACGCTGTCCTCATTTCCACTCTTCAGCTAATTAGTCACTAGGCGTCAAGAAGCCTCACCAAATCACAAATGAAACTAATACCTAATTAACTAACAGCATCCAAATTTTAGGCTAAGGGTGTGGGGCAATATCAATTAATTTAGGAAGACATCTATGTACTTGTAATTAACTTTTAAAATGTTTTAATAATTTTGTAGGCAATTCAGAGTTCATATCATCCAAGTTCTCTAATAGAAAATTGGTAATTTTACATTTATAGCATGTGAAAATATTATTATTGTAATTAAGAAAATTTATAAATTATTCAGAAAACTTATACTGTTCTAAAATTTCTATAAAGATAATCATAAAGATAAATCGGACAGTGAAAATTAAACCTTTTTTTTTTTTTTTTGCTATATATGGTGGACAATCTTTATTTTAACAATGTATAATCTCCATGCAACAAAAGTTCAACGCTAAGAAACAGACGTGGACTTGCGGAAAAGCCAACCCTAAACTTCATCACATAAGGAGGAAACCATACAGTTTTTTTTTTTTGGATAAAACCATACAAATGATATTATAGAAAAATAAATGCTCGAGTCACTAGTTTTACGCTCAAAAATTTTTCTTTAAGTGAAAGACAAGGTCTTAAAACCATTGGCATACTAAGCAAAAAAATGAAAAAGGAAAAAGAAGAATAAGAGGAGGAGGAAGAGAAAGAAGAAGAAGAAGGCACTAAAGCCATGGTTTTAGAAGGAAAAAGTATAGACACAGGAGGGAATGAGAGAGAGAGAGAGAGAGAGAGAGCACTCACAAGAAAGCTGAAACCTGTGACGTTGGAGATGGAAATGGCGATGGCAGTGCTAGAGAGAGCAAGCTCACTAACATGACCCACCATCATGGAAGCCACAACTTGCAGCATGTTCTGTGACAGACTCACAGCCACCATTGGTGCTGCTAGGTAAGCCAGATTCTTGGCTTCTTGAGCAATAGAAACCCATTTTATTAAAGCTGCACCACTTTGTTTTCCCTCTTCTCCTTCTCTTGCTAGCAATCTTACTTCCGTAGACCTGTCCTCGTTTCCCATGGATGGGTTGGCTTAGAGAGCTCCTATCTGCCTTTCCGCTTTTGCACTACAGTCTGTTTTGAGCACAGGGACTCGGAGAATTTAAATCAGTAAACCAAAGCAATCGTAATAAAGCTTTTAATAATGTTTTGGACACTTGAATGTGGCCAAGTGAACATGCCAACACGTTTTGTGCCCAATATATGACAATTCAAAAAATATTATATTCCATAAGAAAGACATAAATAAAAAAGTGCAAGCTACTTTCTCTCTCTTTATGGGCATGTAACCGGAGTGGCTCAGCCAAGTGAGGGGAGGATGAGACGCCGGCAGGGGTTCAAACTCTCGCCGCCGCCTCTTGCAACTCAAGTTAGCCCGAGTTCTCCAAGCTATTGTCCCTTAGAATCATTGCCAGCCGGGTTGCATGATTATGGCAAAATTATGTCACATTTGGTTATCCCTTTATGCGGGTATTTATAATTCATTAATGTCCCCAAAACCAAAAAAAAAAAAAAAGGGGGCGGGGCATTTATAGTTCATCAAATTTATGGGCTAACTTCTAAAATGCAAATTTTCTAAAGGTTCCACTACGCGGACTCAAATTTGATGAATTTTAATAGATATAAAAAAAGTTTTATATTATATTTTCACTTCTTATGCTACACCAAGTGTAGTATAAAAATGTAAAAATATAATATAATTTTTTTTTGTGTTCTTTAGAATTCACCAATTTTCGAGTTTACCCAAAATTTTCTTTTCTAAATTTAACATGAATTACTTGTTTTTTTATTAAACTAAAGATAAAAATTTTATGTAGTATTCATAAGTTTGTTTGTGATACTATTTGACATTTTTATGAAAAACATTCCAATTACATATATTTGTCACAAGAGTACTGATATGTTGGATTTTTTTTATAAGAAGTTATTTACACTATCTATTTGAAAAATAAACGCTGTCACAAAATTTTGCTACAAATTTAGAAATGTCAAATAATTCAAACAAAATTTTCATACAAAATTTAAATTTTTCGTGACTTGAAGTTGCTTAAAAATCCCAAGTTAGTTGTTTTTGTAATTTTTTAAATTTATTAAAAAGTTGATTAATCGTAAACAAAATAATAAAATATCTCTCTATTTTTATAAATTTGGTATGCTTCCCTCCGCGTTATAACTACAGACGCAATGCACGTTTACAAAGAAAAAGAGGTTAAGAAATGTAAAAGTAAGACGCATTGCACGTTAGTAAAGAAGAAAAGGTTAAGGAAAGGTTAAAGTAATCAGGAAAAGGAAAAGGCAAAAAGCAAATTCATAAAGGCAGGTCCCGGGGCAACAATGGGTTCGGTAATGGAGACTTGGGGAGGCTTTTCTTTCATGCCTTTTTTTTTTTTTTTTTTGATAATACAAAAACATATAAAGGAATCAAAGGAGTAAAAAAAAAAAATAAAAGTCTGACAATTTTTTGAATATATGATATTGGATTATGCAACCAGCATAAATAATTAGACGGGAAAGGGGCGATGCATGAATAATAACTGTTTAAAAAAGAAATAAAAACAAGTAAAATGTACTAATATGATATTTAAATTTTTGAAAAATATGTTAAATAAAAAATATATATTTGAATTATTGAAAAATATCTCGAATTTTAATTAACAAAAAAAAAAAAAAAAGGCAAGAGAGAGAATATTATTCATAGAGAACACCTCTTACATGTGCAGTCATGTAGGAGCTCGTTAATTGGATACTACATACATATAAATTACGACTCCCATGAAGGAAGGATTTTAAATAATTAATATAATGTTATTATTATTTTTGGAGAACCATAATGTTGCTCAGATATATGACTTAAGCATGTTATCTACTAGAATATTGTAACTTTTCTAAATCCTAAATTGATATATAAATATCATAATTTGAATATTAAAAAAAATTGAACATATAAAGTAAAAATTTTAGATTCATATGCACACAATACTATATACACGATAATTTATAAAAATAAAAAAAATAATTATTTATATTATATGATTTATAATCCAACGAACCAATTAGTTCTTTGCTAAATTTCATTCAACATAGGATAAAGTTTTAAAAAGTGAAAAATGTAAAGCGCTATATGTTTTGAAAGCATGCGATAAATGAAACGTATATAATACACTTGACTTAGATTTGAATTCTTTTTTATTTATTTTTCCCTCTAAATGTAAGATTTGTGATTAAAATGCATTGTTGTATTTTAAATTTAATAATTATTATGAGTTATTTAATTTTATGTAAGATATGTAAGATTTGTTACGAGTTATTAATATTTAGATGGTAAATCTTTTATAAAAAAAATACTAAATTATATTATTAATAAGTGACTATTTGTTCACACTCGTAAAAATAACAGTTAATATTTTTATGATATATTTTTTAATAATTAAATATATTAAAAATTATTATGTGACTTGATGAATAAAATAAATGAATCAAAATTTATATTTCATAAATTTTTGATTTTTAGATTCGAATTTGAATCCATCCGCTCATCAATCTCATATCTTGTAATCGGACCCCTTAATATATTATAATGTCTGTCAACAAAACAACGTTATCTGCTTTAACTGACCAAAAACTTTGGCTCGAAAAGCAACGATTATCAAAAGCAGAACACAAAGGGGAAGTGGGCAAAACACTTAACGAGGCAAACTGCAAACATTTGTCGCGCGGACTGGCAAAAGTAATATGCTTTATCTTCTTTCTTGGGTCTGCAAAAATATTGCTTTATCATGTTTGTTTCTTTACTTTTTTGGAGTACGAACGCCTTGACGCAGGCCGCCCTTTTGTTTTCGTTTTTTGAACCATCCAATAGCAATCATGCATGCATTCATTTTAGAGGAGAATTTAAGGAAGAAACAGTAAGAATAACACAATATTTATACATTGATAAGATAATTTAATTAAAAAATTAAATTATAACATATAAATTATTACAACTTTTTTACTGTATTACTGCATAATTAAAATTTTAATTTTATCTAGAGATTTAACCC
This sequence comes from Ceriops zippeliana, assembly GCA_037897445.1. Classification (NCBI taxonomy): domain Eukaryota; kingdom Viridiplantae; phylum Streptophyta; class Magnoliopsida; order Malpighiales; family Rhizophoraceae; genus Ceriops; species Ceriops zippeliana. Next base: position 931,370 of record JBAPLH010000125.1, read on the forward strand.
AAATGGATACCTTAAAACTAAGCTTCTAAAAAGAGAGAAGGCGGGTGGATCTCGTAGGAATGATCGGTTTAGAATTATATCTCGCTGGAAATCAGAATATTTAAAAAATTTTAATCTTATATTAAAATAAAAAAATATTTTATATATTTATAAAATAACATTTATTTTATATTTAAAAAAAAAACAAAAAAGTTAAAGAAGAATTTGCACTTGTATAGGAAAGATTTAAATATAAGTTGATATAGGAGATCCAATGCAACATCATACAATAAACATGTTTCAGATTGTTTTGATCAAATTAATTGCTTACAACTATTTTTTTCTTATTTAATATTCATCAATTATAATCACTCATTATTATTTTTATATCTATACTTATGATAAATTAAAAGAGAAGGAATATAAATAAATTTATTTTTAAACAAATATATAAAAATATTGGGTTTAATATACTTGTACTGTTTTGGGTACCTCATTTGGAGGTATATACTAATAGAAAAATCTATGAGATGGTCACAGTAATTCCTTATGTTGTGATAATTTGTTTATAAGGTGAAATTATTTTTTTTTTAAGAATAATATGTCTGTATGGTTTAAATTGATATATTCATTTTTTATTCAAATTTCAATATATTTCTAAATATTTTTTTAACGTACTAATTACTAATGGACCCGTGGAGTCCAGAATGAACAAATCATAATTGACTGTATATTATGTCTGAGATTACATCTTTATTATTAGAATTCTCTGTGAAGGGTCCATTTTCCATACAACTTCTTCCATTGAATTTGAATTTTCCTAATTAGAATTTGTCCCATGTCTTAAAATCTTCATAGTAAATCACCAATCCCCGTAGTATCATGAATAATACGCACTTGAAGTGAAATAACGATCGAAAATCACTTATCATCTACAAATATCAGGTCGAATCAATCAATTCGCCATGGTTGCCAACTTGACCCATAAATCGATAGTTTAAATGAGGATTTGTGTCCCTTTTTTATGGAAACTTTGGCTTTCTTTGATTTGATTAAGAAGATGAATCTAAATGCACGAACTAATTTCATTCCTTCAGTTTAGGTCTTTGACCTGGACAAATTTTTGATAACAGTTGTGTTAAACCCCTTTTGTTTTGGTTCCCAATTCAATTTAGGATGCTCGCTTGTGCATGCATCTGAACGTGTACTACTTACTCGATGTCGTATTTGCCATGTATAAAGTACAATGGAGCCAACGGCTCAACGTGTGACTGTATGTCCTTTCATTGAATTTATGCTACTTGTTCAAGTTGTTTGCCATTGTCAAAAAGAGTCCAAGGATACGGACAATGGCGTTGGACTTTTCTAGAATTTCTTTATGAAATTCTTATTTCATATATTGCAGGATCTTTCTTTTTGCGAATACTAGCAATAAAACTGTAATTGAAGTCAACATACCGTTGTCCATTATGCTGATGTCCCGCAGTGGAGATGGGAAGCCTCTTCTGTTTCGTTCCTGAACGCTTCTCTCTTTTCTCCTACTCTTTCCCCTTTCTTTTCTTTACGTTTTCTCTCTCTGATGGTTGAGCTCTCGGAAAGGTCTGTAATAGCATATATATATATATATATATACACATCTTCCTTTCCTGTAACCGTTACCTTAAATAAGAAGATCCTATCTTTCTATAATAATTATCTTAAATGAGAAGATACTCCTTTTCCTGTAACGGTTATTCTTAATAGGGGAAGATATATATACACATATTCCTTTCCTGTAACGTTTATTCTTAATAGGGAGAGTGGAGGGATTTTAAACCCGATGACCCAAATTACCGTTATGCCTAACCGACCATCATATTAGACCTTTTATTTTGAGTCATACTTTAAATGACATGGACCACTCATGTTAATTAATTTAACAATCTCCCACTTGGTCCATGTCATGACTTGATGAAACAATAACAATTAAGTGCACACAATTCTTAAAGATCATCAAATCACAACACTTAATTGAATTAAGATGATTGGATCATGGCGGTCACACATCTTATAGCAATATGATTCCTTCCATGTATCACATAATCATCATAATTCATAATACTTTACTGAGGAACATTGAAACTTTAAACTGTCATTCTCATATATGCTATTAATTATCTCACAAACCATAATTGTATACATCTAAACAAAGATAACAGAGCACAAGCAAAACCATAACTTTAATTGAATTCACGAGTGTCACAATGATATGAGCATCTAAATATTGGCTTTTAAGTGTACGAAGACCTGTCCATAATGCCCATCCGATCAACATGTCCAGTAAATATTTTCGGTGACAAACCTTTAGTTAACGGGTCTGCTATCATCAACTCAGTGCCAATATGCTCAATGGACACTCTTTGGTTTTGCACTTCTTCTTTAACAGATAGGTATTTCAAATCCATATGTTTCGCACCTTTAGAATACCTATCATTCTTAGAGAAGAAGACTGCTGCAGAATTGTCACAAAAAATTCTTAACGGCTTTTCTATACTGTCGACCAAACCAAGCCTTAAGATAAAATTCCGCAACCATAATGCATGAACAGTAGCCTCAAAGCATGCTACAAATTCAGCCTCCATAGTGGAAGTAGCAATGACAAATTGCTTCCCGCTTTTCCAGGAAACTGCTCCTCCAGCCAGGAGAAATATGTAACCAAATGTAGATTTCCTCGAGTCTATACATCCAGCATAATCTGAATCTGAGTAACCTACTACTTCAAGATGACTTGATCTTTTATAAGTAAGCATGTAATCTTTGGTGCCTTGTAAGTACCTAAGTACTTTCTTTCCGGCTTTCCAATGATCTATTCCAGGATTACTTTGATATCGGCCTAACATTCCAACTGCGAAACTGATGTCTGGCCGAGTACATGTTTGCGCATACATCAGGCTTCCAACCAGTGATGCATAGGGAACTGATTCCATCACTTTCCGTTCCAAATCATTCTTTGGACATTGTAATTCACTGAACTTGTCCCCTTTCTGAATTGGAACTATTCCTGTTGAGCAATTTTCCATTCTAAATCTCTTTAATACTTTATTGATATAGCCTTTCTGAGACAATCCTAACAATCCTTGTGATCTATCACGGAATATTTCTATTCCTATCACATAGGATGCCTCATTCATATCTTTCATTTCAAAAGTTTCAGAGAGAAATTTCTTCACATTATGTAACAAACCTATGTCATTAGCGGCCAAAAGAATGTCATCGACATATAGGACTAATATAATGAACTTGCTCCCATTGACCTTCATATAGATACACCGATCAACGGTGTTTTCTACAAAATCGTATGACGTAATGGTATTATTGAACTTAATATACCATTGTCGGGAGGCTTGTTTCAGTCCATATATCGATTTCTTTAATTTACACACCAAATTTTCTTGCCCCGTAGTGATGAAACCTTCAGGTTGGTCCATATACACTTCCTCTTCCAAGTCACCATTCAGAAAGGCGGTCTTTACATCCATTTGGTGGAGCTCTAGATCATTATGAGCCACCAATGCCATAATAATTCTTAAAGAGTCTTTCTTAGAAACTGGAGAGAAAGTCTCCTTATAGTCAACACCATCCCTTTGAGTGAAACCTTTGGCTATAAGTCTGGCCTTATACCTTTCGATGTTACCGTTCGAGTTTCGCTTGGTCTTGAAGACCCACTTACAGCCAACTCGTTTTGATCCTTCAGGTAACTCTATTAGCTCCCAGACTTGGTTTACATCCATCGATTTCATCTCTTCTTTCATGGCATTGAACCACCTTTCAGAATCATTACATTCCATGACTTGTTTAAATGAGACTGGATCTTTATCAATGCTCAATTCCGATTCATGCTCAAGTGAGTAAACCACATAATCATTTGAAACTGCTGGCCTTTTCTGTCTTGTAGACCTCCGTAATGTCATTTCTTGTGGTATCACTTGTTTCATTTGTAAATTGAATATTGTCACTTGGTTCATCTCTTATGTGTTCACTTTGCGTGTTTCGAGTATCAATTTGTTGTCCTTGCATGTCACGTGACTGTGATGCAACATAAGGAATAACAATTTGAGTAGAAACACTGGGTGTGGGAATACCGACATGAGTAGGAGTACTCACTGTGGACCATTCATTTTATGATTCTTTAATATCCACCTTTCGTGATTCCCCACTCCCACTGAACTGACCATTTTCAATGAACCGAGCATTACCAGACTCAACTATTCTAGTACTATGGTTAGGGCAGTAAAACCTATACCCTTTGGACTTTTCAGGATAGCCAATGAAGTAACCACTAAGGGTTCTTGCATCAAGCTTTCCTTCATGTGGATTGTATATCCTTACTTCTGCTGGACAACCCCAAACGTGAAGATATCTCAAACTGGGTTTCCTTCCTGTCCATAACTCGTAAGGAGTTTTAGGGACAGCCTTACTAGGAACTCTATTCAGCAGATATGCAGCAGTTCTTAATGCATGCATCCACAAGGATAAGGGTACAGTACTGTAATTCAACATGCTCCTAATCATATCCATAAGTGTGCGATTCCGCCTTTCCGCTACACCATTCTGTTGTGGTGTACCAGGCATTGTATACTGTGCACATATGCCTCGACTCTCAAGAAGTTTTGCAAATGGACCAGGACATTGTCCACTTTCATTGAATTTTCCATAATATTCACCACCCCTATCTGACTTAATCACTTTTACTTTTCTATCTAACTGCCTTTCAACTTCATTAATAAACACCTCTAGGATGTTTACTGACTGAGAATTTTCATGCAGTAGATACAAGTAACAATATCGTGAGTAATCATCTATAAAGGTGATGAAATATTTCTCACCACCCCATGTTGGGATATCAAACGGGCCACAAACATCAGTGTGTATCAATTCTAAAGGCTCATTGCTTCTTATGGCTGGGTTCTTTGATGTATGTTTTGTTTGTTTCCCTTTTATACAATCAACACATACATCCCAATCAGTAAAATCCAATTGAGGCAGGACATCACCTTTCATCAACCTCAATATCCTTTCTTTGGATATATGACCCAATCTTTGATGCCATAAGAAAGCAGAACTTTCATCATGCATATTACGTTTGTTACCTATACCATGCTCAACAAGAAATATGGAATCAGCATACATAGCATCAAGATTCAAACGGTACAAATCATCAATCAAAGTACCAGATCCATAATAGTACGAATGTCTATACAATGAAAATGCACCATTTTCAATCTTGAGGTTAAATCCTTCTTTATCCAACTTTGCAACAGAAACTAAATTTCTAGCACATTCAGGAACATAGAGACACTTTTCTAGATCCAGATGACACTTGATGTCTAAGATCAATCTGTACGTCCCAATCCCTTCTATTCGTGCCTTCATTCTGTTTCCCATATAGAGGAACTTCTCAGTTCCTGTTATGGGTTGGATTGAAAGGAATCCATGCATAATATGTGACACATGAATAGTAGCTCCAGAATCTAACCACCAAGTATTATTGGGCACTTCAATTATGTTTGATTCAAAACATACTGATATACAGTACGTACCTTTCTTTTCGAACCAAGCCTTTCTTTTTGGGCAATCATTTTTGAAGTGACCCATCTTTTTGCAGAAGAAGCATTTCTGATCCTTCTGGATCTGACCTCCAGTGACTTTCATAGAGGCTTTGTCCTTCTTCTTACCTTTCTTATGTGGTTTAGACCTGCTACCCCTAGCATCCTTATGAACGATGAGATGAATGGAGTGATCCTTCATCTTCTTTAATCTCCCTTCCTCCTGAACTAACATGGCCTTAATTTCTTGAAAGTTCCATTTCTCTTTAATAGTGTTATAATTCACTTGGAACTGGCCAAATTCAGGAGGTAGTGAGTTTATGATGAATTGAACCAGAAATGATTCACTCACATCCATGCCCATTGTTTTCAACCTTGCTGCTAGATTAGCCATACTGGTCACATGATCATGAATAGGCTGTGACCAATCAAATTTCTTGGTCGTCAGCTGACTCATTAGGGTTCCTACGATGGATTTATCAGTTATATCTGACTGAGAGTATTCCTTAATTCTCATCAGAAATTCCCTCGCATTTTCCGTCTTAGGCATCGATGGCTTGACGTTTTCAGCTATCGTCATTCGTATCAAATTCAAACTCAGCCTATTGGACCGTACCCAAGCCTCATAAAAAGACTTATCAGATTCTGTACTAGTCCCTGTAATGACTGCAGGCTTTTCATCCGAAATGACTGCTAAGTCCAGGCCCAATACACCCAAATGAAACTGAATATGCTCAGACCATTCAGCATAGTTCAGCCCATTGAATTTGACCATCGAATTGCCTAAGGCGAATACATTGGTGGAAGCTGCAAATATAATCCAAATTTATACGTTAATGCTTTGAGTAAATTCTAATGGATTCAGATACATTACAAACTTTAATTATGTATTTAAGTTCACCTTTGGGTGATCCTCAAATACATAACTCTAATCAATAATGATGCTGATTTAAATAAACTTTAATAGATCAATTAATCATACTAAAATTAACATGAATGTCATCTTTGGATATACAATCACGTTTACTTAGTATATTAATTAATTCCTTTTAGTGTCATTAATTATAAGCAATGATCCATCTTTGGATGATCTCCTAGCTTTACAATTAATAACCACAATTGTTCATTTCAAAACATTTTATTAGCATCCAAAATGAACAATTAAAATTCACAGTCAGCTGTTCAAATCCATTCAAAGCCAGGCCACTTTGGTAACTAACAAGCTTTTAATATTTGACTCATTAACGTGAATTTAATAATCTTCAATTACGAAGATTAAATTATCTTTTATGTGAGAGTTTTTTTTTTTTATGGTATTCATTCGGACCCGAGCACCACCATACTGTAGGTGGGACCTGCGTACCAGGCAACCAAAATATTTGTTTTGTCCCGCGTTGTAATTATTGATTACACGTAAAGAAAAAACAAAATACAGCCTAATAAAATAAAATACTACCCGAGTACCACTATACTGCAGGTGGGACCCGCGTACCAGGCAACCAAAATATTTGTTTTGTCCCGCGTTGTAATTATTGATTACACGCAAAGGAAAAACAAAATACAGCTTAATAAAATAAAATACTACCCGAGCACCACCATACTGCAGGTGGGACCCGCGTACCAGGCAACCAAAATATTTATTTTGTCCCGCGTTGTAATTATTGATTACACGCAAAGGAAAAACAAAATACAGCTTAATAAAATAAAATACTACCCGAGCACCACCATACTGCAGGTGGGACCCGCGTACCAGGCAACCAAAATATTTGTTTTGTCCCGCGTTGTAATTATTGATTACACGTAAAGAAAAAATAAAATACAACCTAATAAAATAAAATACTACCCGAGCACCACCATACTGTAGGTGGGACCCGCGTACCAGGCAACCAAAATATTTGTTTTGTCCCGCGTTATAATTATTGATTACACGCAAAGGAAATACAAAATATAGCCTAATAAAATAAAATACTACCCGAGCACCACCATACTGCAGGTGGGACCCGCGTACCAGGCAACCAAAATATTTGTTTTGTCCCGCGTTGTAATTATTGATTACACGCAAAGGAAAAACAAAATACAGCCTAATAAAATACTATACGGCACAAAGAGATAAAGAAAACCAAATTGCAATATTCGCAGACCCGCTCTGATACCAATTGTTGGACTTTTCTAGAATTTCTCTTTATGAAATTCTTATTTCATATATTGCAGGATCTTTCTTTTTGCGAATACTAGCAATAAAACTGTAATTGAAGTCAACATACTGTTGTCCATTATGCTATGTCCTGCAGTGGAGATGGGAAGCCTCTTCTGTTTCGTTCCTGAACGCTTCTCTCTTTTCTCCTACTCTTTCCCCTTTCTTTTCTTTACGTTTTCTCTCTCTGATGGTTGAGCTCTCGGAAAGGTCTGTAATAACATATATATATATATATATACACATTTTCCTTTCCTGTAACCATTACCTTAAATAGGAAGATCCTCTCTTTCTATAATAATTATCTTAAATGAGAAGATACTCTTTTTCCTGTAACGGTTATTCTTAATAGGGGAAGATATATATACACATATTCCTTTCCTGTAACGTTTATTCTTAATAGGGAGAGTGGAGGGATTTTAAACCCGATGACCCAAATTACCGTTATGCCTAACCGACCATCATATTAGGCCTTTTATTTTAAGTCATACTTTAAATGACATGGACAACTCATATTAATTAATTTAACAAATGGAACAATAATGGAGCCAACCAAGAGGATCTATACAACAAAAATGTTAGCCTTGTGACTGACCTGGTTTCATCAGTGGAAGTGTATACTCCAAGAATGTGGATAGAGGATCCGATGGGCTATTATAATCATGAACATGGATTTGATTGTCATAGCCATTGGTTTGACCTGTGTCCAACTACTTAATCATGCGATAGTTTTCAAATCTTGTAACTCATCATTGCAGTGTCTTTTTCATGCATGATTTCATGTTACACGAGTTCTTTTTTCTTGAACTCAGGAGATGAAGATCAAATGAAATAATAATAAAAAAGAAACATAAAGAAAAAAAAAAAAGAGTTGCAGATAGCGTGTACCTACGAGGCTGCAGAACAACCTGCTTCCATTGCACTCGTGCCGTTATTATCTTGGTCTTTTCCAGGATTTCAATTGCAGGATTTTCTTTTTCTTTCGTTTGAGTGTGATTCGTTTATGTAAATGAATGTAATGAAATAAAATAAAATAAGAATTGTCTTAACCCGATTCTGAATGTAATGAAATAAAATAAAATAACAGCAGCAAAATAAACCAACATTTGCCTTCCAGAATCCGTTCATATTTTCAGACTCCTATCTCATCCATCGCTAAAACGACATCGCTCCTCACTTTTTCAAAATTTTTAAGCATTCCCTCCGACCAACGTCGCATCGCGTCCTCCTCGGAATTATCAAAACACACTTGCGCGCGTCACCAAAAGTCCACCGATCAGCCCCAAAGAAAGGATTCCGTCTATAGAACTAAACGATGCCGTTTTAAACCGAGAAAACTCAAATCGCATCACTTCAACGCAGAAGGGACGTGAAAAAAATATGGAAAAGTTGGGTAGAATTTCACTTTTTTTTTATCGAAAAAAGTTTTTATTAAATACACGGCAACATGAGAAAGTAAACCCAAGATAAGGTAAAAATTACAGGTTAGGAGTAAATATAACCGAAAGAGTTACACCAAAAAAAAAAAAAAAGAGTATTTCTATTTGAGGTCAACCGTAATAGTAAAACAAACGGTAAATAATCTTTTACTGGCTTTAGACTACAACAGTAGCTCAGTCACTCAGCTCGGAGAAACCCTAACATTTCTGTCTTTCTCTCTCTAGTGTGAAGCGTTAGCCGATGGCTTCACGCAGACTTTTGGCCTCTCTGCTCCGATCATCCTCCCGCCGATACTCGCCACTCCTCGGCTCTACCCCCAAGGGCTCTCCGTCTCCGTCTGCCGCTCGCCGCGCTTGCCCGTACGGCTACTTCCTAACGCGCGCGGCAGAGTACGCAACCTCCGCCACAGCCGGTGCGACACCTCCGGCTCCCCCGGCGAAACCGGAGCAGAAGAAAGGTGGCGGGAAGATCGTCGATGAGTATACCGGGGAAGGTGCGATTGGGCAAATCTGTCAGGTGATTGGTGCCGTCGTGGATGTGAGATTCGAGGAGGGCTTGCCTCCGATTCTGACGGCGCTCGAGGTGCTTGACCACTCGAACAGGCTGGTGTTGGAGGTGGCGCAGCACTTGGGAGAGAATGCTGTTAGGACTATTGCTATGGACGGTACTGAAGGTGTCGTCAGAGGGCAGCGCGTGTTAAACACCGGATCTCCGATCAAAGTGAGCATTGTTCTCTTATCGCGTGACATTATCTATTTTATGTTTGGCTGCGTCTTTTTGATGAGTGTGTTTATTTAATTTCGCTCCTCTTTTTTTTTTTAAGATTATTTTCTGTGTGGATAGATTTTATTTTGTACGGATAGGTCTGAGTGGTTGTGAGAAATATTGGAAGAGAAAATTTTGAATATTTTTTGATCAGTGATGCATGTGGATAACCAAAAGATTTCATTGGCAATCAAACAGGGAGTTTCTTGGTAATATGAATAAGATGCTTGTTTATGTTGCGTTTTTCCTATATGTGAATTTACAATGCGAAGTTCCTTATTTTTCATTACCGACTTTTGCTGATTGTCTATTTGTTTGAGGTTTCTTGACAGTGCTGTTCAAATGCTGATTAATTAGTACTGTAAACTCAACAGCTTGTTCACAATCTAATTTCTGAATTACTTGGTCTTGCTTCTGGGTAGCTGGACAATATCATTAATGTTGGACATTCATGTTTTCTCCACGATCAGATGCCTGATACTAGTTGCTGACTTACTTTTGTTGCACTAAATATCTTTTCTTTTTAATACCTAGTGCTTTGGCTTTTGTTTTTTGTCTCTAGGGAAAATTGTACGTTTTGAAGTTGATTTCTTAATACATGGTTGGTGAATAGGTTCCTGTGGGAAGAGCCACTCTTGGACGAATCATGAATGTTATTGGGGAGGCCATCGATGAGAAGGGTGATTTCAGTAAGACATCTATAACCTGTTATTCCTTGATCACCTAATGGAACAGTCTTTTGGTGCAAAATTCCTAATGTTTATGTCTCATTCTTTCACTAGAGACCGATCACTACTTGCCTATTCATAGGGAAGCTCCATCTTTTGTTGAACAGGCTACTGAACAGCAGATTCTTGTGACTGGAATTAAGGTATTTTTTTATATATATAATCATATATATGCACATATATCTGCATTAGAATAATTATATTAACTGTTGAAAATTTCTCAGTTTCTTTTAGCTCTCTCATTGTTAAGAGCAGGATGGGTTCTTTTTGCAAAAGTTTCCATTACTATTTTGTTGGGCAATTCTTACACTGAGATGGAAATCTAATTTTATTATTCCATTTCATTACAGGTGGTCGATCTCCTTGCTCCATACCAAAGGGGAGGGAAGATTGGGCTGTTTGGTGGTGCTGGTGTTGGAAAACTGTCCTTATTATGGAACTCATCAATAATGTCGCCAAAGCTCATGGTTCGTTATCTTTTGACAGTTAAGATAAGTACTATTGATTTAAAATTTTGTTGAGTAGCATATCTTCTGTGATCAGGTGGTTTCTCTGTGTTTGCTGGTGTTGGAGAGCGTACACGTGAGGGTAATGACTTGTATAGGGAAATGACTGAGAGTGGTGTCATTAAGCTGGGAGATAAGCAGGTTAATACAATTTCTAGTTCATATATATGTGTTTTTTTTCCCCATCTCTATGATTATAGCATAGGACTTCAAATACTCATTTTGTGGCTTTTTTTATGTTATGTCAGTCTGAGAGCAAGTGTGCTCTTGTGTATGGTCAAATGAATGAGCCCCCTGGTGCTCGTGCTCGTGTTGGTCTTACTGGGCTAACTGTTGCAGAACACTTCCGTGATGCTGAAGGACAGGATGTGCTTCTGTTTGTTGACAACATTTTCCGCTTTACCCAGGTAATGTTCCAGGTCATTGAGATTCACATATGCATCCCAGCTTAGTGCTTTATATTCACCAATGTAGCAAATTATTTGTTCACCACCTCTTCCCTGCAGGCTAACTCAGAAGTGTCTGCCTTGCTTGGTCGTATCCCATCTGCTGTTGGTTACCAACCAACCTTGTCCACGGATCTTGGAGGTCTTCAGGAACGAATTACAACTACCAAGAAAGGTTCCATCACCTCTGTCCAAGCTATTTATGTGCCTGCTGATGACTTGACAGATCCAGCTCCTGCTACAACCTTCGCACACTTGGATGCTACAACTGTGCTGTCACGACAGGTTTCATTATGGTTATATGAAGTTTGTCCAAACTCCGGACAGTTATTTAGCTTATGTAATGATTTCCAACTGTTATACAATGTTTTACTGAACAGATTTCAGAGCTTGGCATCTATCCTGCTGTGGATCCTCTAGACTCTACATCCCGTATGCTCGCTCCTCATATTTTGGGTGAGGAACACTATAATACTGCTCGTGGTGTGCAGAAGGTTCTTCAAAACTACAAGAATTTGCAAGATATCATTGCCATTTTGGGAATGGATGAGCTTAGTGAGGATGACAAGTTGACAGTGGCCAGAGCTCGTAAGATTCAAAGGTTTATGAGCCAGCCCTTCCATGTTGCGGAAGTTTTCACGGGTGCTGCTGGCAAGTATGTTGAATTGAAAGAGAACATAAATAGCTTCCAGGTACTCTCTCTCTCTTCCCCTCTCTCACCCCTTTCATATTTATGGACACATGCACAATTACAAATTCACACTAGAGCACGCTTTTGTATATTGAATTGGTGCATGTTTTTTGAAATTTGTTTCCAAGTAACCTGCTAGCAGAAACTCTTTTCCTAGCTTAATGATTCTGCATTACCTTTTTAATAGAGGAAATGATCTATGAGTCAAGACTAGTGTGTGTACAATGGGAATGCGAATGCGATTTAAATCTAGGATGTTAGGGGCAAATGCAATTATGCTTTCAAGGCATATTAGGCGACCGCATAAAAAAAAAATGTCCTAGAGACCTGTTTATGTGACGTCAGAGTTTGATGCTAGTTACGAATTGATTAATCCCTTATTTTTTTATGTTTTTGGCAGGGAGTATTAGATGGAAAATACGATGACCTTCCAGAGCAGTCCTTTTACATGGTCGGAGGCATAAATGAGGTCATTGCAAAGGCTGAGAAAATTGCCAAGGAGTCCAGTGCCTAGTCTACAAACACCCTTCACCACCCTTTCTTTTGTTCCCTTAATCCTTATAATTGCAAAAATCAATAATCTAAGCGGGGTTAGCGATGCCAGCAAACAGGAGATTCTTTTCTTATTTTTAAAATTTTTGAAAACAATTCGGCTTTTAATGTTATTGCCGAGTGTGGAAGAGGAATATTTCCTGCTAAGATCCCGCTCTTCTCTTGCTATTTTAATAAGGGGAAGAAAAGAAAGGGGGACATGTATATTTTCTCCTTTTACCTTCAGGAAAACAAATGTGACAAAATCATCAATTGGAAATCTGTCTTCGGATCAGCATTTTGCTTATTTGTAAATCAAGTTGTTTCTCTAGAGTTTGTACTGAACCTCCGGTAAAATGTGCTGCGTTTTGCAGCTTACTACTGCGACTCGCGAGGCACAAACATGTGGTATCATCGACATTCACAGGATCAACCTAGACACCGCCAAGTGCTCGCCGCCAGCATCAAGATGCTACTTGACAATTTTTGTCCTTTTCTCTTTTGGTCTCCGTTATTATCGATCTTTAACATCTGAAACTATTCTTGGCTAACTGCTCTTGGCATTTAGACCTGCTGATTACATGACAGGATCAAGGACCAAGTGCTGACGTGAACGCGTTTCTGGAGCGGCTCAAGGTCATGTAAGGAATTTTAAGCTTTTTCTGGAGTTTGTAGCACTGCATTTGTTCTCAGCTTCTCTAATGCAGCCTAGCTTTGAACCTGCTATCATCGCTTGAGCCTGCAGACCGACTCACTAGCTCTCTCTTAGATGTTCTATCCCGCCCCCTCTCATTTTCACTAGAATCGGCGCCTGCGTTCTTCATTTGCTTCCACTTGTGGGTTCTTCTCTTAGCCTCTTCACTGCTCTCACTACCACTGCCAGAGTCAGATTTTAACAGAGATCTTCTTTCATGTTTTGCAGCCTTGTGCTTCTTTTCTTTGCCTTCAGCATCGGCACTTGCCTTCGCAGCGGCTTCCAATTTCTTCTCCCCATTTTAATGGGGCTTCTCTCTCCTGCAAAGCTCTCTTCTTTTTCTTCTCAGCCAGCTGGATGAACTTTTTGCAATCCATTTTTGTTTAAAAAAAAAAAAAAACTTCACACTAAGCAGCGGCACACAAACAAAGAAAAAAGAATGAAAGTTTGTGTTTTTAACCATCTGCGATCCAGCAAACCGTATGAGCACCAAAAACAAAACCAAAGTCACGCAATTAATCTAGAGAAAGACTGAATCTTTAAGGGAGATCAAGAGGAAAGAGGAAAAAAAGAGGGATTCCTCGCCTTCTCAGCGCTCCTGACTTCTCCCGCGACGGCTATCGCACGCGCTAGTATTCGCGTGGATTGGGCTACTGAAACGTGACCTCTATTTTTTCCTTCTTTTTTCTTTATTCGTTGTTTTTGGGTTTAATGCTGTCCGGTTAGAGACAGAACGGGGCATTTTCAATGCGACGCGCTATCATAACCTCATAAAGGAACTTTCCTGGTTGGGCACCAAAGCATTTGAAGTTGTATTATATGAAACAGAAAATATTTATCATCAAATAATTTGGCCATAAATAATGAATTAAAAAGTGAGTTTTATTTATTAAAAAATTTTAAAATAAAATTTTAATTTTGTATCTAAATGATATATTATACAATTAATTCAATAAAATACACTATTAAAAATAAACAATAATAATCAGATCTCTATATATATATTCTTTAAATTTATAACACATTTTGTTTAGGGTATTATATATAGTTAATTAATTCAAATGTACAAACATTATTTTTTACATTTTGTTTAGGGTATTATATATAGTTAATTAATTCAAATGTACAAACATTATTTTTTATAAAAAATATATTTTAATTAATTTGACTACAAAATTGTATAAAAATATTATTATACAATATATAATTTTTATTTTATTATTTTGAAAGAAAATCATTTATTTTGTTTATTTTTAATACACTCCATAAATAAATTACACATGTAAATTATTTTCTAATTGTATGCAGTGAAGTTCGAACTACCAGTCTGAGTTTCCTTTGTTAGGAAGAAAAAAAAAAAGTGGGAAAAAATAAGATATAAAAATAAACATTGAAAACAGGTTAGAAGAATACCAAGTCAATCATATCCTTTCCCCACCCAAAAGGCACCGCCGACGATCATGGCCGGTCAATCCTCCGCCACGTTCGGCAGTGGCACGAACATCATGCTCGCAATCTACGAGAAGAAAACCACCGCGATCGACCTCTACCGACCGCTCCGCAACTACATCTCCGCTATCTACTCCGAGCGCGAGGCCCAAAACCTCGAGGACGACCTCCAAACAGTCAAGCAGTACCGCTCCGATCTCGAGCGCCAGTCCGACTCGTCCACTTCCACCGCCCGCCGCGACCTCCTCCAGAGCTACTACAAATCCCTCTGCTTAATCGAGACCCGATTCCCAATATCCCCCGACGCGGACCACGTCAATACGCTGACGTTTGTCTGGTACGACGCGTTCAAGCATAAACAGAAGGCGTCGCAGCAGAACATTCATTTAGAGAAGGCTGCCGTTCTGTTTAATTTGGGAGCTGTCCACAGTCAGATTGGGCTTTCGTACGATCGCGCCACCGTCGAGGGCAGGCGGCAGGCGAGTCACGCATTTATTGCTGCCGCGGGGGCGTTTGCGCATTTGAGGGATAATGCGGCAACGAAAGCGTCTATGGGAACGAGTACTACGGTGGATGTTTCGGTGGAGTGCGTCGGGATGCTGGAGAGGCTGATGCTGGCGCAGGCTCAGGAGTGTGTTTTTGAGAATACTATTGCTAAAGGGAGTACCCCCGGTGTTTGTGCCAAGATCTCAAGACAGGTTGGTGGCCTTTTTTGGCTTTTGTCTCTAGTTAGGAAGGATTTAAAATAATAGGTCTCACTTCTGATTGAGTGCATAATATAACGGAATGACGAGAGAAGATTTAAGATCAAGACTTTGTTGTTGTTGTTGTGGTTATTCTCTTTGTGTTTTTGCATGTGAATTATTGTAATTAGTTTGTAAGTGCAGGAATGTGTTAGAACTGGTTAAATTGATAGAATATATGTTGTTTTTGCTGTGTTATGAGTGATGTAGCATTAGTGACTGTTTGCCTGAATTCAGATAGCTTTGATGTCGTAGTTGACTTGTCAAGTGCTAAACAATATGTTGTTGCTATTGAAAATGATATTTTGTCGGCCTATGTGCAGTCCACAATATGAATGCCCCAGATGCTTTTGAACATGCCTGACATGAGGTAGAATAGCACAACTCTATAGTTATAATGTTGCAATTGTAAAGAGCTGCAAATTTTATGTTATTCTGTCTGTGGTTCTGCTGGTAACATCTTGCCATACCTTATGTTTGGTAAAATGTTTGTGAACATTTGATGATTAGAAAACAATTTTTGTCTGTGCTAGGATATGACATTTTGTAGATCCAAGTTATCAGGAAATTTTAGACTTACTAGTTTGGGTGACAAAGGCTCATTGGGTTTGAGCCTGCTTGATGTGTTCCTGATTAGTGACCAATACTCTAGTTTTCTAGTGTAATTTCAGGTTTCTTGGTGGTGCTTTTTAACTTTTTCAAATTGTGTTTGATATGAACTGGCTGCAGGTTGGGCTATACTATGAGGAGGCTTTAGGAGCACTCAGTGTTGCACCCTTGAAGGATCATTTTGAGAAGGGTTGGATTTCTCATGTCCAACTTAAGGCAGCTATATACTTTGCTGAAGCTTGTTATCGGTATGGTTTGGAGCTGCATGAGAAAGAAGAAGTTGCGGAGGAAATTGCTCGGTTGAGGAGTGGGATTAGTGCTTTAACTGAGGCAAAGAAAAACACAAAGGGGGCTGCACCTCAGCTTTTGGATGCCATTAGTAAACTGGAAGTCAATATCAATCGCAACCTAGAAAGGGCTGTGAAGGAAAATGATCGAGTTTATCTCATGAGGGTTCCTTCCCCAAGTTCCTTACCGCCTCTTCCTGCATTTTCTTTGGTGAAGTCAATGTCAATGAATGAGGTACTGGATGCAAGCAAGGAGAAACTATTTGCAATTCTTGTTCCAGACAGCAGTGCAAAGGCTCTTTCGAGGTACACTGAAATGGTTGATGACATTATCAGAACGCAAGCTGAGAAACTACAAGAAGGGAGTGAACTAACTCGAGTACGTCTCAAGGAAATGGATCTGCCTGATTCTATTCTTGCTCTGGAAGGAAATTTTACTCTCCCAACAGACATTAAAGATGATGTGGAAGCAGTCCAGATAAGTGGGGGTCCAGCTGGCTTGGAAGGTGAGTTACAGCAACTCAAGGATTTGAGGAGGGTGAACAATGAATTGCTTGTCCAGACTGAGGAGCTTTTGCAGAAAGAAGCTACAGAGGATGCTCAATTTAGAAGCCAATTTGGGACAAGGTGGACTAGGCCTCAGTCCAGTACTTTGACAAAGAACTTGCAAGATAGATTAAATAGATTTGCAGCTAACTTAAAACAAGCTGCAGAAAGTGATGCTAGGATAGAGCGATCTGTGAGGGATCATTCTGCACTCATGTCTATCTTGGATCGTCGGCCAGTATGTCTTTCACACCTTTGATTTCTAGAGCAACTGCTTTAGTTTGAAAACCCCTTTTTTTAAAGTTATGAATTTGTTTGATTAATTATTTTGTGCTCTTGACATTCATTGAACTGTTAATTAACTACTTTTGTAACATTTTACCTCACTTCTTCCCTTTTTTGAGTTATGTTCTAGTTAAATTCATGTTCCTTATAGAATCTCATTTATGTGTATTTTTCCTTAATCAGATTGAAACAGCACTTCCAACTTTGGCTAGGCCAATTATGTCTTTGGATGCAAATGAAGATGCAATAGTGGGGGCGTTGAAACAGAGCCTGGTACTCTCTTCTTTCTCAAAATTCTAAAACTTCAATGGTTGATCCTTGTTTTTCTATTTTCTTTTCCTCTACTTTTTTTTAATTGCTCTGCTGAAATCAGAAGGTAAGAAAAACGAATTTGTAACTTCTAGGCATGGATCATGCAGAAATTGATACTTTTTCTCTATATGCTGGTTGCACTTGACCTTCTGTCGGCCATGTGAACTTGCATGCAGGGTTTCTGTCAACATAAATGACCAAATGAAAATTTTGGGGCCTATGACATAATTAACACTTGAAATATAGGTGTTATGTGCGGTGTAATGCAGGGGATGATAGAAATAGAAATTCCAAGATATGAACCAGTCACTGTCCAAAACAATGTCCATAATTTATTTTTAGAAGTTTATTTAGTGCTAGCTAGGCAAATGTCTTGATCTTTCTTTCTCAACTATGCAGAGGCAATTGGAGATTCTTGGTGGTCAACGTGCAGGTCTTGAAGACATGCTCAAAGACATGAAAAGAAAGGTATGCTTGATTGTGTCTTAGTGTTTGTATTTAGGAATTTATTTATGTCATGCCAACCCTTTTTTTGGCTATCTTATTTTAATATTTGAAGGTCATGTTTGTTTTGCATACAAGACTGCAAAAGTATTTATTGTCTATGAATCTGCAGTTTTATTCTTGATGTAGTTCATGATGGAGCACTTTATACAGATTCATGGTGAATCAGGTTGAAGTGTGGAGCTCTGTGGTTAAAATGTGGCTAATTTCTCACCCAATTCCATCATTAAGATTATCATGGTCGTTGAACTGGCTTTTCAAGGATTTAAATGCCTTGGCTTCTTGTATATTGTGAAGCTCAAGCCATAGCTTTGATGGATTCTTCTTGATTGGGCAGACTCATTTTAATGTGGTTGTGTATCACTGTCTATTGACAGCACTTTTTCTATAGTGTATTATTGTCATCCTGGGTCCATCTCAAAGATGTAGCTGTCTTGGCTTTATTGCCCCTTTCAGAAAAACAATGTGTTGATTTGGATAGAACTTCAGGCTGTTTGGGCAGTATGCAAGAGACTTAAATTATTGGACATGAGCCATATGTGATACCTTTAGTTAGAAAATGTTAATCATGCTACTACAAAATTACAACTATAGTATGCTAAGCCAGGTATACATAGCATCACTAATAAAAATGGATTTTGTTGGAGAGTTTACGCAATTAAAAGGTTTAAAGAGGCTGATTCCTGTTCTTTTTTGGGGGGGGGGGGGGGCATGAAAAATCACTTCATATTTGAGGTAAGAGAAAGGGGGAAAAAGATGTTCAAATAATATTGCAATCCATGATCTATAATTGAATCATGCTTTATCAGTATGTGACCCAATTCTTGATCTGTTAGCCATCCAGCTGTGGCAGCGTTTCCTAGTTCTGCTGCATTTCCAGATATGCAACTGATCTTTGGGGCTTTATTATGAATGTTTCAGGATGATATATTACCAAAATTAATGACATCCACTGGCTCCTATGAAGATCTCTTCAGGAAAGAGATAGCAAAGTATGACCGTGTCTGTGAGGAAATCACCCAAAATATTGAGGCACAAGAGCAGCTATTGTTTCAAATTCAGGTCTGCTTCTTTTTCCAACAAATTTTTGAATTGCTTCCTCTTTATTCTACATATCTATATATAAGAAGGTTTTGTGTTAGCCTCCTGTATTATGCTATGGAGTTTCTGCATGTTGTTGAAGCTGTTATTCTTGTTCATTTAAAAGCTTAAGGAGTCTAAAAAGCCCTTGTTTCAATGGATGAATTCTTTCTCAAGAGCATGGGAAAGCCCCTTGCTTTGAATGTAGTTCTTACTCTTCCTTTCTAACTCAGCTCTTTAATTGCCTGAGCTCCTATTATGGGACTTCTTATTTCATAAGATAAAGACTAGAGCAAGACATAATTGAAAATGAAGAGAATTATTGGTTCTGTCATAAGGACCTTACCTTGAACTCAGAGACTAGAAAGATGGCGAAGGTCCATATCTGGCCCAGCCATTTAAGAAAAATTCAGAGAATTGCAACGATCAGGCATTATTTGATCAATGTGGTTTGCATCTTTGGAATTTAATGATGCTAAGGATTGTCATCATGGCCATGATTTTCCAGTAGCATTACATGTTTATTATTGATTATTTTTTGCTTTTGCATAGCAAGTTGCTTCTAATAGTAAACTGATAATTTTTTTCATGATCACAGGCTCAAAATGAAGAGTTTTCTGCAGTCTTTAGTCTTGAAGATTATAAAGGTAGACTTTGCTTCCCTACAACTTAATTACTGTTTGATCGATTTCCTTGAATCAAAATACCCTGCATTTGATGCACCCATCATGGAGTTTTATTTGCACTATGATGTTTATATTTGTTATGCATCTCATGTACCTCTGAGGTTTATACCTCAGCTTTCATCCTTTGAAATCAGCCTGCAAATGGAATCTAAATTTTGTTAATTATGTCAGCTGGCATTGGTTTTGCCTGTTTCTCATCTTTACCCCATATACTGTGGGAAGATTTTTGTTTCCCAAAAAGAGGTTTTGGTTTCAGCCTTGTTTAAGAGTAAGGGGAAAGAGAAATGAAGAATACTAATAAAGTAAATGAGGTAGCAAAAGCAAAAGCAAAAAGATAAAAGAAACAGTAAATTTCAACAAGGATAGAACTTGTGGATAGATCTTATACAAGGATTAAATTCTCCAAATTAAAAGCCCCGTGAAACTTGAGCTTGTTATGGGTTTGTAAGAGGAAACTGGCACATTAAGTATCCAAAGGCTTGTTAACTTCTTGCTTGTTCATTTTTCTTTTTGTTATAGAAATTTGAAGCTAATCTTTAACAAAAATTGCTGACACTTATCATAGGGTGTTCTTTATGAATAAATTAATCCATCATCGAGAAATTAGTTGTGCAATGTATGTTAATACCCAGGACATCAAAGATTCCTTATGAATATAAATCTTGTAGTCTTGGTGATAATTTTTGTTATTTTAATCCTAAAGGTTCATAGTCACTTGGTCAGGAGGACATATGAAAATCTAATTCTGTTACCATTTTTCATTGTTTGACTATCAAATCTAGTCATTTTGGTTTTCTCTTCATGTAGGTGACTTGATCTAAAAAACATTCTCTAGTTTCCAGAAAAAAAAAAAAGCGTATTCTTGTTTTGGTGATTCATTCGGCATCCTCTTAATGCAAATGAAGGGTTTCCTCTCTCTAAATAATTTTGTCTTTGTGTTTGTATCAGCTTCTCGTGAGAAGTGTTATAAGCAGATTCAAGCTGCTATAGCAAAATATCGAGAGATAAAGGAGAACATTAATGAGGGACTGAAGTTCTATGTCACTCTTCAGGTGAAGATTTTGCTCGTTTGTTGTTTATGGCTTTTGTGTTATGTTACAACTTCTTGGACTTACTGCTGAAATTAGAACCTTTTTCTTTTTCTTTTTCTTTTTTTTTCTGTTTTTCAAATTTTGTTGAAAATTTAATTTAAATACTAATGTTTGGCAGTCACTTCCATTGTTAGTGTGCTTAAGCCTTTTAAAGTACACTCACATGTGATGCACATGAACTTGATTAAACACAGTATGTCCAGGTTACTGATTCGTTACGTTTGATGTGCTATGCTGTTTGTTTATGGTTTGTCAAAACAGGATGCAATCACCAATGTTAAGCAGCAGTGTAGTGATTTTGTGATGACCAGAAACATACAGTGTAGAGAAATGATTGAGGATGTACAGAGAACAATGGCAGGACTGAGTTTCCAGGATCGGAAGAATGCAGGCTCCTATAACTATCCTACAGTGCAGCAGCCCCATCAAACTCAGAGGGGAGTTTCACAGCCTCCACCAGAACCCCAAAATGTACCTAATTCTCGGCCCCAAACACCTTATTATCAACCACCTGATCAGCCAACAATAATGTCTGGATATGCCCAACATCCACCCCCTTACACGACACTGCCGCCTCCCTACCAGCCTTCCCCTGGAGTTGGTGTTCCTTACCCCGCTCCACAGGTCCAACAACAGCCACCAACAAGTCAGGAGTATGGCCAGCCTGCATATCCTGGGTGGCGAGGTCCATACTACAATACCCACGCCCCTCATGGACAGCAACCTGGATCTTTTCCTCGGCCGCCGTACACTGCTCCATACCCCCCTCACCAAAGTGGCTACTATAAGCAATAATGTTGCATTTTTCTTTCCATTTTCTCTTTCTTTTCTATATAATTTTGTGATTTCTTGTGTAATAAGTGCATCATATACTTTCCTTTTTTAAACTGCTGAAAAACGGTGAATTGCTGTCATTTTGTTGATTTACAGTATCTGTATCTGAACCTCGTAGTTCAATACATACTTAGTTCTTCTCCCTTTGTAACATTATCTGATTCCTTAGCACAGAGAAAAATTGTGCTGGCTTTTATCACTGAAATGCAGGTTGGAACTTTTTGGTCACCGTACCAATGGACAACCATACTGTAATTTACAGAAAGTTAAGAAGGGCTGTGATTTAAAATTAGAATTTGAAGGGTATGAAGATACAAAAAGGTAATATTGAATCCAAAGTAGACAATACCGTCTTGTGTGGATTTTC
The DNA here is from genome assembly GCA_037897445.1 of Ceriops zippeliana. Lineage (NCBI taxonomy): Eukaryota > Viridiplantae > Streptophyta > Magnoliopsida > Malpighiales > Rhizophoraceae > Ceriops > Ceriops zippeliana. The sequence continues at coordinate 953,722 of JBAPLH010000125.1, forward strand.
ATGGATAATTTGTTCTTTACATAGCCAATGGAGATTACCGGCGGACTTATAATCGCGAGTCCAAGCAAATTTGAATGTTGCTTTAATAGGAAGAGAAAATCTGAACTTCTTGCAGTATGTATTGTATTAGTATCACCATATGTATGTGTATACATACACATGTACCGGCCGCCCAAATACATATAAGCCTCTATAAGTTGGATGTGTAAATTGTGCTTCCACGAGAATAAGGATAGCTTCAATCACTAGCCACAAGGTCTAGTGGCAGAGCTTGAACTCTTAGTTTTAAGTCTAGAGCGTGTGATCTTTAGTCTTAATAAATAAATAAATAAATAATTGCTAGACTTGTTTTCATTCCTAAACAAAAGTAAGCTCGGTTTAGGATGGGACTATTCAGGATTGAGTTCTAATTGTGCTTTAATTGATTGCTGCTTTGCATGTTCCCTCTCCAATTAAGTAATACGTAACCTTTATTCCCACCCCAAATAGACTTCGATTTGGATTAGGAAATTGGTGTAATGTTCGAGGAAAATGGGAAACCATGAGCAACCACGAGCCGGTTGCCACGTCGACGTGCTGAAAATCTAGCACTATGGAATTGGCAAGCAGCCTTGCCGAAAGTGGCACTGTCTAATAAAGTTTTCTGCTTCGGTTTAGGATGCAATTCAACTGGGGAATAATAACCCAGCAGGTGCAGTGGTTTAACCAATTTTCAAACAAATCATGGCAAGATTTATTGAGAGCATGTGTAATTTCGTTTTAACCATCCTCGCAAGTTTATGTAACAGTAAAAACTTTGGAATTGTGACCTACTGATTACTGATTTAAATGGTGAAAATAATCTATCTTTTTACAAAAACAATTGTTAGGCTAAGACTTTTCTCCATCCCCTATAGCAACTTGTGGACAAAGACACACTTCTATCTTTATACGTTTATGCATTTTCGGAGAAACAGAGCATGGCCCATGAAGAGATGGGGTGGATAGACAGGTAGAATAGAAGCTGGCAGCCAATCGTTTGCAGAAGACTGCCACTAACAAGGACATCACCGTCCAAATATAAGAGTTCCCCCCACCCCTCCCCAACACCACTAATCAACTAAATTTGGTAAGTATTGGAACTCAGAGGTGTTCGATCTCTCCAGATATTCAGAATTCATAGCATCAATGGGATAGCTCCATTGATTTTTTCCTTCTTCCAAAATGAAAGAAAAGGAAATATTTATGATAAAGAGCTTCAAGGGCGGCAACCCAAGTAACATAACCCTCCCCCACTAATCACTAACAATCGTAACAATGTACAATTCTCTATTTTCCTTGACGCACTTCACATTGGCAATGAACCAGAAATATATCCTCACGTTTCTCCCTTTCCCATTGCCAAATCTATTTACATCCCAACGAAGCACAAAATTGACAAAGAAGATCGAGAAAACCGTATCTTAAGCACACGGCACTCAATAATACACCACTTGAAGCATCAGGTTATGGTTTATGTTGTGCATATATTGATGACCGTATCATGCAGTTGGGCACAAGAACTTTTCCATTCAGGAGAACTTGCTCTATGAAATCCACACGAACTGATTTAAAGTGGTAAAGCTGGCCAGCAGAACAGACAACAAATAGTAATCAAGATCAATTATCATCGCAATGTTACAATTGTATAATTTAATACAGAGGCAAAAATTAAGAACCCTGTATGCAAAATTTTGAAAATACTTTCATGCAGTGGCACCAAAGAAGTGAAAATTGCATTGGTGTGAGAACAAGTACCTTTTCCTTCCAAGAAAAATCAATGTAATGGTAACAAGGTTGCAATAATGTTATCTGATCATCTTCTTTAATCTGCGAGCAGAAGGTTTGGGAATTGTAATAAAGACAAGTGTAGTAGATTGTTGATGGATTCAGAGCATGTTTAAGCACAGAATGGTCAGCGATGAATGAGTAAATAACAGAGTAAATATTGGTAAGAAAAGTTATAGACATGCTGGAGCAATTAACTGGGGGAAGAAAAAGATGTATTTAGTAGGGAAAACACATAGAATGCCTAAATGCCTTCCATAACCTCACTAGCTCCGCCCATGACACAAAACTTTGAAAAATGTTTCATCATTCATGCTTTTGCTGGGTATTAGTTAAAACTTAGCTATTTGCCTTTTATAAAGCACTCCCCAAGGAAACGAATCTTCCTTGCAGATACAGTATTCTTTAGTCACTAAACCTTTATTATCGTGTACAAAATCCTGGTTAACTAAAGTGTCTGACAAATATTAGAAATGCCTGTCATGGAATCCAAGGAAAGAAAACCTGCAACACAAAACCTTACCCTTCAATGAACCCAAAGAAGGGCAAGCAGAAAAAAATTAAGCCAAGTAGCTAACTCTTACCACATCATTGCGCATGCCATACACTGATAGAACAAAGCAAATTTGATTTGAATCACACACCAAATAGTAGCTGCATCAAAATAAGGTGAGTTAAAAACAAATCCACCAGAAGCCATTGCATTACTTACAATTCCAAACTTTATTGCAAAATTTACACTAGTGATTAAACTAATAATGACAAAGCACCAAGAAAATTGTAGACCAAGCCAGTACAAGTAAATTTAGTACAAAGTAGAATTTGATGTGCACAAGTGAAAAAGCTACTAACGGCCAAGGCACCAAGAACATTGTGACAATTTTACTCTTTTTTCTTCCATTTCATGGTATGATAACTAGTTGAACTTGCATGCCACATAGTTTGTTATGTTAGTGATAAAGCTATTATTTGACTCTTTGGTCTAACTGTCATATTATGATACATGGTTGGGTTGGAACTCATATGCTAAATAGTTTCTTAAATTAGAGATAAACTACTAATGACTAAGGCATCAAGAAAATCGTATGCCCAAATTCACCTGTCAAAACATTCTTGGCAAAGCATGCACAAGCACATCAACCAACCCATGTGTGGAATATAGAGAGAAAAGGTACGATTTCAAGTCATCAAAAGCCTAATAGCTCATCAAGAATGGTTGGTCCAAAAGCAACACAAAGAGCAACATAGTGTGAACTTTAAATGGGGTTTAGTCAAATGTAGGACAATGAAATCAGTTTCAACCGTGTGCTTACAGTGGAATGACATTCTCATGCTCAACAAGGAAAAGTACTTTTCCCACTATTGCCACTGCTTTGTTCAGGCCCTCTGACAAGTGATCTATACTGGCTCTTTTGTACGAGGCATTCACTTGCAGCAACAATGTGCACAAAAATAATTAGTAAATTCCATTTAAGGATGGGAAGAAATATGCTTACAGAGAACTAAAGGGGCTCCTCAACTGAAAATAGAAAAGATTCCAGCAGCTTACAATTGACAGCAGCCAGTGATGATGCCAAAGTTGCATATCGTTTAGATCTAGCATGTCTCTGTACATTTGTATCATCATAGAAATGAGCTACATCACTCACAATGGGTACTACAGATATCATTCCAGATGGAAGTAAAAGCAAAATTCATTTACTCATTTATTCACTTGTTTAAGCAAGCATAAAAGGATAATCAAATGCTTCCTGAGTAGATCCCTGTTATTGTTTGAAAAAAGAAGATGGTGTTAAATGATTTATTCCTTATCAAATGAATGACATCAAAATTTTACCCTTTTGGTTCTCACTGTGATGGTATGATAAAACATGAAACCATGCCATAGAAAACAAAAAAAAATCAACATAGTACACTGTAACACTAGGCCTATATAACTAATAAAATATGGAAAAACATAAAACCGATTACCTGCATCATATTATCTAACTTATTGAGAAGATTAACTATCTTTTGGATCTCCTCAGTAGCATTAAGACTGGGATCCTTTATGGCAGCAGCTTCAAACCCACTGAGAGCCCTCTCATAATTTTCCAGATATTTGTTTACCTGAAAACAGAAAGTTCATGAGATGATATTGAAGTATATATCAGTAGCTGAAAGGTACTTGCATCTTGAATCAATGGAAAGAGCCTCTACCTAACCACTTGCATTTAAAATTCATGGTAGAAAACATGTAAGTCAGATTCATAGCTGTTTTTAATTTTCATATGAAGAGGGGGAAGGTGACGGTCAATTTCGAGTCCTAAAAGAGCCCCATTCTCTCAATGTGTGAAGAAGTGCAAAGACTGGACGTTCATGCAAGGCACATTGACACCTTTCAGAATAAGTTGGAACAAAGAAAATAATAGGGGAGGAAATCAGACTTACAGTGGCACAGTTAAAATATAGGTCAGGGTTGAATTTCATTCTTTCATCTTTCTCCTGAAGCAATAAATGCAGTTACTACAAGAACTTCTCTTAAATGACAAAAAAGAGTAAAAGCAAGCATTTACAACAATGAATCACAGAGAATCAAAATTCCTGTTAGCAACACATAACTGACAAATAATCTCCGCTTAAGCAACTCTGTTTAGAAAAGTCCAAAAAAACCACAAACTAGTATGCTTTTAAATCCATGGTTTGTGCTTACAGCATGCTGGTATGCTTTTAAAGATTGATGAAGCTTGCTGTGATCCCATGCTCCGGTTATGAAAAAACTTGTGAGCAAAGCATTTCCAAGATTGTCTGCCAATAAGTTGGAAAATATCAAAAAATATGTAATGGAGGAAAAGGAATAAGTGCATTTCTTTGAGAATTTACACAAAAAGGGGTTTCAACAACCAAACATAGCAGAAAGCAAGATATTGGCCAAATTGCATTGCTAATAAGTAAAAATCCATTGTGTAATAACAAGATCTTGGCCAAATCAAGGTCAGATGTACATGGGAAGGTCAACTCCACAAAAATTTAAGCTTTAACAAGAACTGTCAATGACCCTACAACCATGAGCTTTGGTGATCCACATATTTCCTTAAAAGTGGCACTATTTGTTGTTCCCCATGAATGAAACACCAAGCCAGTATATCGCAGGCAGTAGACCTTATAAATTTCTAAGTGCATGAATAAAAGGAATGATTATTTCGGTGAAAATGCTTTTGGTCCATGCTTGAGCTGTCAGTCTTTGGTTAAAGCATTATTTTCAGCATCAAGAAAAAGGAAAAAAGGAAATGATGGAAACAAGTAAGCAATCAAACAAATTATATTTTTTATGAATTAAGAAAGCAGGATCTTCTGTAAAACATCATATAGAATGCCCAAAGCACGTGAAATTGCAACAGATGTTTATGCCATGGTGAATTTAATATGAAATCTTACACCAGGAGTTCCCATCCTTGATGTCCAAAACAATGGCATCTTTGGCATGTTGTATGCTTTCAGCCACAATTTCTTCCTGATTCTCAGCACCTAAATGAAGAGAAAATTACGGTAAGCATAATGAGGCATTCCTGTCAAGAGCCCAAATTAATGTCTTAGTTTCATAAGTGTATAATTGGCTGCTGTTTTGTGGCTCCATTTTTACTTTGCTAGTCTAATTTTTCTGTGCTTTGCCAAAAGCAACATTGCTTACTGTAAACTTCCACTCAATCTTAAAAGTTACTCTGCACGCGCGCGCGCGCGTGTGTGACATAGTACTTTAATGCAATTTAGTTGAACTTAAGCTTCAGGTCAAATAAGCTCACTAAATGGTTAATATATTAGCGACCAAATTTATACAAACCACCCTTTATTTACTGTGACAATGATGCTGTAGCAGACAATTCCAAATTTGACAGATGAAAGAGATGCCCATCATATAGTTACTCATATTTTTATTTGCTAAACCATTTTTGCTGCTGAAAAAGTGTTAAAGGCTCTCTGTGCAGCATGAAAGAAGCCAAAACAAAGGCTGGACAAGGACAATGACAAAGCATGTTTTAGAATCGGACACCTTTTCCTTTCTCTCTTCATTCAAAACCACAGTATACTTGGTGTTGACAAATTGACTTGTCAAGTGTATTTTAAATAGACAGAATTCCAGAACACAAGCTCCAGCTAAATCAAAATGTGTCTTCCTAAAAAACCAATTTAAATAAAAATATGAAAGTTTTCATAATTTTCATCTCAAGTCATCTTTATAAGAAAGTAAAATCTTAACAATAGAACACCACAAGTACAAAGGATGCAAAAATAACAATACTAGTAATAATGCTTAACTTGGGCCATTCTTCTTTCAAGCATTGACAATAGACAAAGAATCCTTTTGTTTGGACCCTACATGACAGGTAAATAAAGAGAAATACCCATTAATAGGTAAAGCCAATGCAATAATAACATTAACCATGACAACAACACATGACCAAAGAATCTCTTAAAGGCAAAAAAAGTTGTGTTGCAAATAACCTTGCTTAGAGAACGAAGAATTGTATTCCTTGCTGAAGGTAGATCACCCTTCTTCCAAATGCAGTTACCCAAACAAAGCCAAGCATCTGCAATTAAAGGATTCAACTTGAGCTGGAGCAGGCATACAATAGTCAGTTCCAAACCACAAACCTCGGAACAATCACTAAAGCAAGCACACTGCTGCAACTAACAATTCACTCACTTACAGCTTTTGAAAGATGGTCCTCCGCTTCTTTCCTATATTCAGGCACCACATCCAATATCTTTCCCTTCAGATATTCATACATTGCACGCTGCACTTTTGACTGCCTGTGTTCTGCAAAAAACATTCGAGTATTTTCATGTAGTACTGAAACACAGATGAGATATTAGCAATATGGTGAAGGCCATTCACCATCATTTAGATCCTAATCATAGGGGGTGAAAAGCTTTACAAAATTAAGAATTTAGCTCTCACTTGCATGGTTGCACCCCAACATCCAATAAACTTAAACTTTGAAAGAACAGAAAATAGGAATTGGAGGCGTGCGCCATAACTATATATAAATGCATTGTTTGCATAAGCAAACAATTGAAGCAACAAATGGAAGCAACGCTTGATAACTAACGAATCCCAGGAATTATATCAGCCCTTTTCAAGTTCCCAACCTTGAATTTTAGACTCCACAGAGAATTAAAAAAACGCAAATCATGCAACTTCCAAAAAAAAATTCCATTTCCACAAGTTTTCTGCCATATTTGTTCACTTCATTAAGAACCCAAATGGCAAAAAAGAGAGAGAGATGGTGGTACCAGAAGGAATGGTGTCGAGAATACGGAGAGAAAGATCGGATTGAGATTGCAATTTGGAGATTTTGTCAAGTGGGTTGGGTGGGAAGTAGGTGTCACGGATTTCGTAGAGATCATCAGCTGCTCTTTCGGCCATTGCCCATATGCTTTCTTCTTCTTCTTGTTCTCTCACTTGGCTTCTACCGCCCATCTCCATCTCCATCTCCATCTCCCTCCCTTTCTCTCTCTTTCTCACGGCACGGACAGACAACAAGGATAGACAAACAAACGAGACGACAAAAGAGAAGGAGGTGGACGTGATTCGTTTCCAGCGAGGTAGAAAGTACGACGTCGCATAATGTTATTTCCTGATGCTTATTTTTTAACTCGAAAAATAGTCAGATGGTAGTTCTTATTGGAAAGCCGAAATTAGTCAGGTGGGTGTTTGCACCCCAGGCCTCACTTAACGTAAATATTTGAGAGTACATAATCATCTAAATAATTTGAAAGAATCACAATATCTCAGAAAATGAATTGCAATAGTATATCCTTAAATTGATTTTTCAACTTTAAAGTAACTAGTTTATCAATTTTGGTTCAAGAGAGAAAGATGGAGATTCGAATCGGGCCTCTTTTATTCCCTCTTCCATGTATAAGTTATGATCTTCCCCAAAAAAAATAAAATAAATATATATATATCCTCAAATCTTACTAATATTTTTGAAATTTGCAGGTTAAATCCTTTAAACCATTTAAATTTTTAGCATATTGAAAACTTAAATTAATATACTATGTGAGTCCATGAGACTTGTCATTGCCTTTGACGCTCTAGAATTGGTCCAAGAAGCCTGCCCCAGAGGGAGTCAGGCTTGTTGATGCGAACAAAGGGAAATACTCTTGCACGCGCTCCTCTGGTAGTCACCATTTCTGACCAAGCCTGAAATCTAAGCCACCGTTCAGACAAATACGTTAACATTCAACACCTGATACTCGTCATAGATACCATTAACCCACAGAAGGATTACAATTGCCTTTTGCTGTAAATTGTGACTCGTACAAAAGTCACTTAAAAGTTAGTCCTATTATGAAAAGATCTCTTTTTTAGCTAATTGGTTCGTAAATTGATTTAGACTAAAACTAAAAGCTTGAGACATGCATAATTCTGAAGATAATTCGAGTACTATGAAAAACAAAAATTCATTGCCATTCATAAAAGGATCTCTGCACTTCATAATAGTATATGTCAGGAAAAACACTCGCACAAACCCGTCTATAAGAATCACCATATTTTCACTAAACAACCTAATGAATTACAATCCAGTTAACCACAACAACGCCTTAAATGCTACCACTTTTCACAAGATGTGTATTGGTGACTGCCCACCAAATTGAAAGATCCAAATTCTTCTTTTCCCCACAAGAATTTTGGTACCACTTTCTCATCAATTATCTCTCCATTTGACAGAAATACTCTATCATATGGAAAGAGAAAATAATCGCGACAATATTTTTCTTTAATCTATACTGCCCAGCCAAAAGAAAAAAAGAAAAAACAATTATCATCTTGTAAGGACTGGCTCTTCTTTTATAGTCTCCAAGGTGGGCTTTTTTGACCTACACAAAGATGACCTATACTTGAATTCCAGCTCTGGAAACCCCTCAACTCCTTCTAAACTCGACCTTGGCCCTCCATCTTCACTTTCCCTTGAAGTTTCCGGCACGTTTTCGCTGCCGGATTCCAGCAAGACCCCAACTTTTCTGCTCCCTCCAGAGATCCGCTTGGGGGCCGACTTTGCAGCCATGAAGAACACGGCCATGTCAGCAGCAGTAACAAAAGAATTCGCCCTCCTCATTGGAAACATAGTGTAAACGTTGCCAAGTTCCAGCTCCTCGTCGGCGCTAAGCGGAGAGAACCTCCGGCCAATGTGAAGGGATTGTGTGTTTGCCACGAAGAAGTTTGGGCACTCCAACATGATCTCCGCCGCCTTAATGGGGTCTCGGAGTTGCCTGATCTCGCCGCCAGGGAAGATCACCCTCGACGCCTTTGAGTTCCTCATCATTGGATTGGCTAACGAGCAAGAGATGAAATTTCCCATAATGTGAAGTAGAAAATTTTCCTTTGGCTTTTGGGAAAGAATTGGTTTCGTGTTTTGACAAGAAGGGGTGTGAAACAGAAGTTTTTTTTCCTTTTTTGTTGGCTTGTTGAGAAAGAATGTGAATGCCCTTATGGGGGTATATATAGTGACCATAAAGGGTCAATTACAGGCTTAAAAACTTTCCCAATTATTTAAATTGAAGAAAAATAATACGTGGCTCGGATATCTTATAGGCGTGCGTACTTTATAATGAGTTCATAACCGTTGACATGATGATTAGCAACGTCTGACTTGCCATCGGACGGTTGCCAACTCGTTGGAAGTGTTCAAGTTTACGAGGATTATATATTTTATTTTATTTTATTTATTTGGACGCCGAGGTGGCTTGTAAGTAAGAAAGACGCGCTTTGTTGGTGACAAAATAGCGTGTCTGGAGAATATAAAACTTTCATGTGATTATATTGTGTTTAATAGTTTTTTCGTGGGTGTGGGCTTTTTAATTGCGCGTGGGCCCCCCCTGACGGAAAGTTGCAAGCTGTGATTGGAGCGGCTGGTTGCTGACCGTCACTCGGACAAAATTTTTCACGGAATTTTTAATTTCAAGAAGGAAAATAAAAAATAAATAAATCACCCTCACGGGTCTTCCCTTCCTTTGGTGGTTTCTTCGTTCACTTGGTCAATCGAGCGGTGCAGACGAGTCCATCGTGGCTAACTTGGTCGCTGCTTCCGGTGGTTTCCTTTACTTTCTCTGTAAACATTCTGGCGTGGTTCACATTACAATAATAATGCTGATTTGGAGAATAAAATTGGATGTTTATTACATATGTTTATTTTTCTTAGTATAAAAGACGTAATTTTAGATCATCAAATTCGAATTACTAATTATAGTATAATGATAGTTTATATTTCAATAATTTTATTTTTTAAACATATATTATTTTGATTTTATTGTACTGAAAATATTCCAAATTGTTAAATGGAACGAGATAAATATTATTTTATTTGCGAAATACTACTCACCCTTGCAAAAATTTCCCTCCCTAGTCAACCAAAAAAGAAAATATCTTAAAGATTATTTTATAATATCTTACCATTATTTAATAAGCAAATTATGAAAAATGATGAAAGTTGTGTCTTTTTTATGGATTCCAATGGACCATATACCCTCTCTAATAAACCAAGAAAATGAAGCTCTTAGTGATATGTGGATGTTATGTTTCCAATTCCGAAGACCTTATCGGTGACTTTGAAAAATCTTGAGGGCCACCTTGTTGCTACGCTACCCAATCCCGACAGTGTGAAAGCAAAAGTTGCATTTCTCTATTCAATTTTCACACCACTCGGTTTCAATTTTTTTTTTTATGGGTGGAATTAACATGTGCTCAATCACTTTCCGCCGGGCGGCTTGTGTCAGAAATGGTGCAAAAGTATATGTTAGAAAGGGTTTACTAAAAACATAAAATCTCATAGATTGAATAGTACAAGGGGTTAAAATTTTAGGTCAACAATACTAAATATTTTAAGTGAATATAAAATTCTAATATTGTCATGATAAATTTTAAGAAATATATTTAAAAAATAAAAAATTTAATTAATTAAACATTTCAATTTTTATGATAACAGTAGTTTAATATCTTTCTAAGAATTCTTAAAATCTTTATTGTAAAAAACTATATTAATAATATTTTTTTAAAAAATTGAATATATCTATATGCATTTATAGTTTATTTTAGGAAGAAAAGCTAAAAAGAAGAGAAAAAAAGCAAGTAATTATAACCTATAATAATTTTTTCAGTTATTAAAATGACTGCTACATATGTCAATAGTTTTAATTTTTTATCTGAGTTTTTTCTTCAAATTTTTTAATAAATATAGTGTGAAATGTCAAAAACATAGAATAAAAGTTAATACATAACTTAGTGTTCCTAAAATTATTTTTATAATCATAGCTTTATTTATTTATTTATTTATTATTCATTTATATTGTTTCGAAGAAAAGAAATAGCTATAAAATTGGGGGGAATTTGCGAACAGGGTCATATGTACAATTATCACTCTATTAATACAGATATCATACTGCAAATTCATTGGAAATCTGTTTGTCTATGTCACAGAGTCGAATAAAATGAAATGATCAGGTTACTACAAAATAAACTGCTTCAACCAGCTTAAGTGACCCACCAAGTCTTTGAAATGAAGTTGGGGAGCCATCGGATCGAATTCTATCATCTCATCGATCAAACTATTTCCAAGTTCAAAAAAAAAAAAAAAAAAAAAAAAAAAAAACATCACTACAAAATAACAGTAAAATTGCTGATACAAGCAATATCCTATATTTAGGATTTGAATGCATGGACATAGATAATGTACAGAGTTTGGAGAGAGTTGTGTCGTGTTAGTAATATTATACATTGTTTTTAAAGAATTCACCTTTTTTTGTCAAAACAAAATATTGCATATGCAATAAAATTAATTATGTATTTTTGTTTTTGAAAAAAGAGAGAGATTAAAAAGTGCAAACTTTTGTAGAACTTGAAGAGTTAAGGTAATAATTGAAAAATAATTTTTTTTTATAGAGAAAAAGGGAAAAACTACGATAGTCAATACCCAAAATTTTGCTGCTTTTCATGGCTGTTTCCAGGCTCCGTCCCAGTTTCTTTCTGCGTCAAAGGAACTTGCCGGTCTATGTCAACATGGAAAATCTCAAGCTACATGGAGCATCTCAGGCTCCACACAAGTCAACATGGGCAATTGCCTGAGAACGAGGTGGCCTATTAATGATGCTTCCGGCACAGGTAAAATACATGCATATCTTTCTGTCAATTTCTTGCTTTCTTTTTAGTTTTCTTGTTCCCGAAAAAATCCCATTTAAAAAGTCTTGGTCTTTTTTTTGAAAGATGGCAATAAATGTTTTAACAAAAGGTGGTACAATCAGTTTTCCCTGCAGCCAAAATTCACATATCAGAGACAGTGAGTAAAGGGAAAGAAGATGTGGCGGCGGCAGCTAACTTAGAGGTGTTTACTTTTGCGGATTTGAGGAAAGCAACTGGAAATTTCAAGCATGAATATTTACTTGGTGAGGGTGGCTTTGGGAAAGTCTTCAGAGGGTGGTTAAAGGCAGGAACTTTTGCACCTTCTAAGCCTGGTTCTGGGATGGTGGTTGCTATCAATCGATTAAGCCAAAATAGTTTGCAGGGACATGGCGAATGGCGGGTTAGCAATTCTATATCCAACTCTGTTTATTTTTGTCTATACAAAAAGATTCCAAAATTAAGCATTTACAACTGTTTTTTTTTTTTTTTTTTCCCAGTATCTTATTATTTTTGGGATGAGTTTGTGAAGCGTGTGCGAAATGCCAAGATTACTGTGATTTTGAAATAATGATCTTTTTGTAAAAATTATGGCAAGGCTTTTGCGTACATGTGACCCTTTCTCAAACTTGCAATGTGTGGGAAGAGGGACGCTTTTGTTGTTTTATGAGTTTGTGGCCATTCACTTGTGTGTATGTGTGTATGTGTGAGAGATTTGGGAACAAGCAAATGCTGGTATTTTTACTGGGTTTAAATCATTTTCTCAAAGTGGGTCCATCTGATATCACTCTTATAATGCACAATTAACTGGAATTGTAATGGCTGTGATTAGTAATTGAATGTGCAGTGTGCACACTCATTATCAGTGGTGGTGCTCCGCTTCAGTTGAAGCAACATAGAGCTTTGCCGGGAGGGGGAATGAGAAAGAAAAGAAAATTGAACTCTTCCTTTCCTCTGTAACAGCAGATGCTCTTGTCTTCACACGTTCCAAGCAACAAGAAAGTTTTCTTACCTCTGGGGTTTGAAGCCCGTAGGTTTGGTGGAAGAAGATAGATCAATATGAGAGGGATGTCTATAATTAATTTTAGTCCCAAATATGTTTGATTAGCTGACTTTAGTTTTTTTATCCATGTCACGTTTTGGTGGAAAAGAGACTTACAGAAAATAATATTGGAAAAAAAATAGAAGTAGAAGTGATTGATTAAAATTAATTAAAATTCAGTAATCCAATTCATACTTGTCTGGCCTTAGTAGGCAGCCGAGCAATGTACTTGTCCACTAAGAGGCTAATTGTGAAAACAAAAGTAAGAATCTGCTATCTCTTATGATGACACTTGTTTCTTTTCTTACTTTGCCAATGCAGTCGTTAGGGGCTTTCCTGGGAAGGCCATCACACCCCAATCTGATTAAGGTGTTGGGATTTTGTCGTGAGGAAAAGGAGCTGCTCCTTGTTTACGAATTCATGCCAAAAGGAAACTTGGAAAACCATCTTTTTAGAAGTAAGAACTGATGGAAAATGGTGATGCAAATAATAATTTAATATGGCATAGTAAATTGAAGTCTGGATTGATTATGCAGAGAACCCTGCCAGTGGATCTTTATCTTGGGAGTTACGGCTCAAGATAGCCATTGGAGCTGCTCGAGGTTTAGCTTTCCTGCATACTTCGCAAATCATTTTTAGAGATTTCACGACCTCAAGCATCCTGCTTGATAGGGTTAGTTTTCACAACCTCATTTTCCTTCTCTATATTTTACTGTTGGAAAAGGAGATAAGTTCCAACTTTCCTTACCCTACCATATTGTTGTGATCCTAATGAATTGTCTAGTTGCAAGGTCTTTTTTTTTTTTCCCCCTAATGCAGTTGTCTTGTTCTTTAAAGGGTTTTTTTTTTTCTTCTGGTTTCTAATTTCTAAGTTTTTCATTTCCCTTCCTTTAGTGACAAAACAAATTACATTTTTGTTCTAAACATCAGTGCAAGAATTTCACATCCCTTCGTCTTTTAGGACATTAAGCAATCCGCTGGCAATGGAACAAGAAACTATTTCACCCTTTCTTAATGTGCTGTAAAGAGTAGAAGTTGAAAGGAAAGAGAATTAAAACCCCTACTAGTATATAGCATAGAGATATTTGTGGTTCATGATTAATCTCACATTAATTTGGATATCATTCTTATTTTGTTTCAGAACTACAATGCAAAACTATCAGATTTTGGCTTTGCAAGACTGGGGGCTGGCGAAGGTTGCTCACATGTGTCCACCAGGGTGATTGGCACCGATGGTTATATTGCTCCAGAATACATTTCAACTGGTAATAACAGCTGTGGAAAATCCCTAAAATGTTATATTTTTTTCCAAATCAACTTTGGCATTTATCCGTCATGCAATTGATGGGGAGCTTTGGCGCAAAGGTAAGAGTTTTCTTTCGTGACCAAATGGCCGGAGTTTGAGTTGCAATAGTTCCTTTGTAAAGTCCAAAGAAACGGCATTACACGTGAAACGGCCCTCTTCCAACACTGTGGGGACGGTAGCCTCATCCATTAGGATTGCCCCATTCGCATTATTATGCAGCTCTGGATATGGCAAACCATTTAACTTATCATTTCCATTTCCACCATGATAAAAACAGGTCATTTATTTTTGAAGAGTGATGTATATGGCTTCGGTGTGGTGCTACTTCAAATGATGACGGGTTTAAGGGCAATTGATTCAAGACGTCCAGATGGGCAGAAATATTTGGTTGATTGGTTAAAGCCGACTCTCACCAATACAAAAAGGCTGAAGGATATTATGGATGCGAGGATGGAAGGCCAGTATTCATCCAAGGCAATGTTACGAGCAGCACAAATTACTTCGAGATGCTTGGAACAAGATCCTCGCAGCCGTCCCCATATGGATGAAATTGTGGAGGTGCTGGAATAAATAGAATCAATGAAGGGAAAACCAAAATAGAAATTCTCACTTGTATGTATTGGTTGGCGTATGTGTTGACCATCCCATCCTATTCAGAATTTGATAATTTGAACGTCATAGTTTTTGATCCCTTTTGTTATTTTTTATTATGAGTATTTATATTGTATATATATATATATATATATATATATATTGGCTTAGGGGTGATTCTTAATATATAACTTAATCTAATTTACATCTTTATAATTAGTTACTAATTTTATATAAAGAGTTTAATTAGGGTATTGAACAAATTAGTTACATTATCAAAATTAAATGATAAGAAAACTTGATTATTAATTTTAATAATAATATAATAAAATACTGATACAAGTTTTAAAAATTTTTTATTTTTATTATTAATTTATGAATAATTACAGTTTGGAGTCGCTTCCAATGGTGAGTGAAGTCCTCCACTGTGTTACTCGAATTCCAAATGTAAACTACCTCTCATATTGTAATTAATTTTGCCTCAATTAATATTAATAACCTCAATTACCTTTGAGATTATATAATTTTCTTGTTATCCCCCTTGCAGTATGCCTCTTATGCTTGTCTCCCATTCTCATTTATCATCACTGTATTAAATTTAAAAATATTACTTTTAAATATAATTTAAATTAAATATCACAATCATAATTTTAATTTTTATTTTAAGATGAATAACTTTCTCATGGTGAAGTAAATTCGGACACAAACACAGGTCTATATATATAACTTTCTCAGTGCTTTGACTCTGTTGGGTTGATTTTTTATTTTATTTTTTGGTTTTTCGGCTTGATTCTGAACTGAAAGTAGCTAGGATCTAACGACTTGTTCTGCATGGACAATCAGTTTACTCTTCAGCCAAAGTCACTTCTCTCAGACGGTGGCCGAAGGAAATAAAAGCCCGCATCCATCCGTTCGAGATGCTTGGCCTGCAGTTCGCTTAAAAGAGGCTTTACCTAACTTCGAGGGATTCACTTTTGCGGAATTGAAGGCTGCAACTGAGAATTTCAATGAACAAAATTTACTAGGTGAAGGATTCCTGGGAAAAGTGTTCAAAGGATGGATACATGAGAGAAGTTTTGTACGTTCTAAGCCTGGCTCTGGGATGGTCGTTGCCGTCAAGAAACTAAAACCAGGAAGACTGGATCAACTCGGTATATGGGAGGTAAACAATCTATATTTCAACCTTGTCATTATTATCTACCAAGAAATCCAAAATTTAAGCATTCACAGTCTTTACTTTTCTACTACCTTTTTACTTATGTCGAGTTTGTGACTGTAGCCATCTGTGTGTTTTTAGGAAATAAAAAGGCAAATGCTGCTGTTGTTGTTGGGTTAATGGGTTTAATCATCGACTAAAATGGGTATATATTAGTCCTTTACGATGATAGCATCTATCTCATTCATTACTTTGCTAGTGCAGCCGGAAGTGAGCTTTTTAGGAAGGCTATCACACCC
Source organism: Ceriops zippeliana (assembly GCA_037897445.1). Lineage (NCBI taxonomy): Eukaryota > Viridiplantae > Streptophyta > Magnoliopsida > Malpighiales > Rhizophoraceae > Ceriops > Ceriops zippeliana. The sequence goes on from JBAPLH010000125.1 coordinate 970,078, forward strand.
CAATCTGTTGAAGTTGGGGTTGTGCTCTGAGAATGTGGAAAAAACTAAGGAGCTGCTCCTTGTTTATGAATTCATGCCCAATGGAAGCTTGGCAGATCATCTTTTTAGGAGTAAGGACTGATGGGAGAATAGCAAGAAAATCAATAAATTAACGTTAGGTACTTGATAGAGGAATGACATGAGATTTGGATTGATTATGCAGAGAACCCCCCCTACTGAACCTTATCTTGGAACTTACGGCTCGAGATAGCCATTGGAGCTGGTCGAGGTATGGCTTTTCTGCATATGTCACGGGTCATTCGTAGAGACTTCAAACCCTCTAATATACTGCTTGATGGGGTTAGTTTTTCCCTTCCTCCAATTTTCTTCTCTCTGTTTTTATAAACGCATATCAAATTTTAGACTACAATAAGTGAAAAGATTTAATTGTTAAAGATGGTACTGCTTGGTTAATTTGTAGTTGGAACACCACTGCAAGAACTTCACGTTTCTTTTTCTTCTAGGACGTCAATGAATCACTAAAGAAAGGTAAAAAGGTTAAAAAAAAAAAAAAGGGGACTATTTATCCCTATCTTAATGTGCTTTAAATGCTCAAGCTAAAACGAAACAGAGGCTCCCTCCTTATTAGGGTCTAGTCTACAAGCAACTGTGATTCAGGATTAGCCTCTCGCTTTAATGTGGCAATCTGCCTTTTTCTTTTTTCTCTCAGAACTTCAACCCTAAACTAGCAGGCTTTAGCTTGGCAAGACAGGGGCCTACTGAGGGAAATTCACATGTGAGCACCGCAGTGATGGGTACGTATGGTTATGCTGCTCCAGAATACATTGCAACTGGTAATAATTTCTGTACAAATTTTGGAATTTGTTATATTCTCTCTCAATCAATTTTGGGACGTTTTGTTTCTATCATGCAACTGATGGTGAGACATGGGACAATGGTAAGGTTGGTCATTTTGTGAACGGAAGTCATAGAATAGACAATCTTCTACCAACCATTGTAAAACAAGTGGTCATTTGGGAAGACCTCTGTTTTGTTTTAGCTTATGTAGCAAAAACGACATAAGCACTAATTTGGGCATAAACCTCTCAGAATTTTTTAAATGTAATTATAGATGTTTTATCGTTTTTATTTGAGTCATATAATTTAAAATTTTGTCCCAATTTGGTATATTTTGTATATAAAAAAAGAAAATTACTAACATATTCTATTATGTAGTTAAGATGTGTTCATTTTTTTCATCTAAAAATTACTAGATTGAGATAAAATTATAAACTATAAAATTATAATAAAACAATAAATAATTTAGAATTACATTAATAAAATTACAAAAAATTTAAAACTAAATTGTTATTTACCATAAATAAGAGTACAAGTGCCTACATCTTTTCTTATGCCCAAAAGCATGAGCATGAGAGACTAGTATTGAGAAGCCCTTCTTTTATTGAACTTTATTTTATTAATGGACTCCCACTGCTGCTTGAATTTGAAAACTTCTAGCTTAAGGACAGTCCCTCTCATCTCTGGACATGTCAAATCATCTGACTTGTCATTTCCATTTCCACAACGATAAACAGGTCATTTATATGTGACGAGTGACGTGTATGGATTCGGTGTAGTGTTGCTTGAAATGATGACGGGTTTAAGAGCAATTGATGCAAAGCGTCTTGACAGGCAGAAAAATTTGGTTGATTGGTTAAAGCCGACTCTCACCAAGACAAAAAGGCTGAAGGATATTATGGATGGAAGGATGAAAGGCCAGTATTCATCCGAGGCAATGTTACGAGCAGCACAAATTACTTGGAGATGCTTAGAACAATATCCCAGGAGGAGTCCCTGTATGGATGAAGTTGTGAAGGTGCTGGAACAAATAGAATCAATGAACGAATAGAAATTCTCGCCTATATGTATTGGTTGGCGTGTCTGTCAACCATCCTATCCAGAATTCGATACTTTGAACATCTTAGTTTTTGATCGCTTTAGTTATATAGTTTTATATTATTATAAATATTTATGTTGTATCTATTTTAAATATATATATAAAAATTTAATAATATACATTTTAATAAATAATATATCCTAGTCATTTAAATTGATTGAATAAAAAATACATTGAAATTTTAATTATGTTATTATATTAAAAATTTTATAAATTTATTTTAGTATATTAAATATAAGTGAACTCATATTGACAGAAAAATTGTATTTGATGTGAAAAATTGTAATCGGTGCATATTATTTAACTCTAACATTATCAAGGAAAAAAAATTTTAAACCTTATAAATGTGGTTACTACATATTCTAATAAATTATCTTTTGAAAAAAAAAAAATTAATGCCGCATTAAACTAAAGTTAAAATAAAATGAACATTAAACCAATTTGTAGTAAGAACTTTCAAAATAACAAATTTGAAAAATTTTAAACCTGGAAATTAAGCACATGAACTTAAAACCGAAGTCCAATCCAATCATGCCTTAGGCCAGTCGTGTGGTATTGAGATTTAGGGAAGGAAATGAGGATTTTGGAAGTTGCACAACCATAGGAATTGAGAGATATGACACAAAGCGTTCGTCGGAGAAGAGAGGGTCACATGTCATGTGACGTAGAGTAGAATATAATACATTAATCTTATTTAATAACAATTTTTAAAATTAACAATTAAAATTGATCAAACTAAGAATTTGTAATCCATTGTAATGTTTGCAACTTATATTTGCACTCCACCGAAAAAAAAAAACTAAAAAGTTGTAGAAGACTTGGTTTATTTATTTATTTTAATTGACTCCAACCAAAATCCCTACAACAGAAAAATAAGAGGAGTTGAAGTCAATGAGTTTACTTCTGCTACATTCATTTATTCCTTCTTCCCAGCTTCTTGGTTTGTAGTTTGATTTCCAATAAGTTCTAAGGGTGCTACTACACAAGTCACATAAAGGCCAACATGGGCAATTGCCTAAGAAATGTATCTCCCACTGCCTCTAACGATCATCATCATCATCGCTTTCCCACCCCGACTTATGCTTCCAGCGCTGGTATCTTTCTCACTTTTGTATTTTTATTTTAAATCAATTTACTGGGGTCAATTTCTTTTCTTGCTTTTAGTTTTCCTGTTTCTGAATGTGGGGAAAATCAGTGTACGGTACAGGCCAAAGTCAATTATCTGATGGTGAAGTAAATTCGGACACAAACACAGGTCTATATATATAACTTTCTCAGTGCTTTTAGTCTGTTGAGTTGATTTTTTTTTTTTTTTTGTTTTTCGGCTTGATTCTGAACTGAAAGTAGCTAGGATCTAATGACTAGTTCTGCATGGACAATCAGTTTACTATTCAACTCAAAGTCACTTCCCTCAGACAGTGGCCGAAGGAAATAAAAGCCCGCATCCATCCGTTCGAGATGTTCGGCACTTGAAGGCGTTCACTTTTGCGGAATTGAAGACTGCAACTGGGAATTTCACGAAACAAAATTTACCAGGTGAGGGAGACTTTGGAAAAGTATTCAAAGGATGGATAGATGAGAGGACTTTTGCACCTTCTAAGCCTGGCTCTAGGATGGTCGTTGCCGTCAAGAAAATAAAACTAGAAAGTCGGGATCAACTCGGTAAATGGGAGGTAAACAACCTATATTTCAACTCTGTTATTATTATCTACCAAGAAACCCAATATTTAAGCATTCACAATCTTTTTTACTTTTCCACTTTCCTTTTACATATGTTGAGTTTGTGAATGTAGCCATCTGCGTGTGTTTAGGAAATAACAAGGCAAATGCTGCTGTTGTTGTTGGGTTAATGGATATAATCATCGACTAAGATGGGTACTTCTTAGTCCTTTATAATGATAACATCTATCTCATTCATTCTATTGCTAGTGCAGTCGGAAGTGAGCTTTTTGAGAAGGCTATCACACCCTAATCTGAAGTTGTTGGGGTTGTGCTCTGAGAATGTGGAAAAAAACTAAGGAGCTGCTCCTTGTTTATGAATTCGTGCCCAATGGAAGCTTGGCAGATCATCCTTTTAGGAGTAAGGACTGATGGGAGAATAGCAAGAAAATCAATGAATTAACATTAGGTACTTGATAGAGTGATGACTTGAGATTTTGGATTGATTATGCGGAGAACCCCCCACCGAACTCTTATCTTGGAACTTACGGCTCGAGATAGCCATTGGAGCTGGTCGAAGTATGGCTTTTCTGCATTTGTCACGGGTCATTCATAGAGACTTCAATCCCTCAAATATATTGCTTGACGGGGTTAGTTTTTACTTTCTCCAATTTTCTTCTCTCTGTTTTTACAAACGCATATCAAATTTTAGACTATGATAAGTGAAAAGATGGTACACCATTGCAGGAACTTCACGTTTCTTTTTCTTCTAGGACAAGAAGTAATCCACTAAAGAGAGGAGAAAAAAAAGGACTATTTGTCCCTTTCTTAATGTGCTTTAAACACCTGAGCTAAAACGAAGCAGAGGCTCCTTATTAGGGTCTAGTGTACAAGCATCTGTGACTCAGGATTAGCCTCTCGCTTTAAAGTGGCATATCTGCTCCAATGCTAAACTCTCAGGCTTTCGCTTGGCAAAAGAGGGGCCTACTAAGGGACATTCACTTGTGTGCACCCCGGTGATGGGTACCTATGGTTATCCTGCCAAAGTCAAATTTTTACTCTCAACGATATTCGCATAAAACTTTTTACCCATTTATACTGCAAGAAGAAGCTGCTGGTCAATTGAGAACACAGGAGACCAAGTGCTGACATCGCATATCCATGGACATAGTTAAGAACAGGGAAACAATAATAATAATACTAATAATAAATCATCAAAAAACATTGAGGATCCTATTTATCATGTAATTAAGTGAATTTGTTTATTTTTAATTTGAATCATTTAAAAAAATGAAAATTTTAAATAAAATAAAAAAATTATGTAATTATTGATGATAAAATTTTTACACTAATAAAAGAAGGGAATAAACGTGACCTTACTTTGTTGGATCGATTTTTCGTCTAGGTTTTTATTGCTTCTTGTTTGCTTCGTTCTGAACCGAAAGTGGATAGGATCTAATGGATACTTCGGAACGGAAAATCAGTTTTCGCAGCAGGCAAAACTCACTTCTCTGAGACAGGGACTGAAGGTCAGTTAAAGGCGTCAAGTTTTGCGGAATTGAAGACAGCAACAGGGAATTTCGAGAAAGGAAATTTACCATGCGAGGGAAGCTCAGGAGAAGTGTTCAAAGCACGGATAGACGAGAGGACTTTTGCACCTTCCAAGCCTTACTCCGGGATGGTCGTTGCTATCAAGAGATTCCTCTCAGGGAGTATGGAGGGCCTTGGTGAACTGGAGGTTAACCAATCAATATTCCAGCTCTGTTGTCATTGTCCTATCCAGAATTTGAAAGTTCTGAAGATGTTTTCCCATTGAGATGTTCACAAAACGGGCACATAGATTGGCGCAAGGCAATTCTCTCGCTAATCTCCTGGTATTTTTATAAAAATGAAGAGAGAATTAAGCTTATGTATTCCCAATTAGGTAGTGAACGTAACTCAAATACTCATTAACTTTCAAAATAATTGTCAAATAAATTCACTTCGTTATAACATATTATTAGTATTAGACATATGAATATTATATTTGTTGAAATATATTTTTTATTTAAATGAGAAAAATAAATAAATTAAGAATATTTTTTTAAAAAAAATTGAGAGTAATTTTTCTTTTTAAGAAAGTAAAATGAAAAAAAAAATAAATTATGAATATTTTTTAAAAGATAAATTTAAATTTTTTTAAACAAGGGAAATTTAGTATTTTTTATAAATTATTTTTTATTTTTAATTAAAAATATTTACATTGTGCAAATTTTAAACATATTTTTAAAATTCTTAATATGAATTTGATTAATTATAATAAATGCTAAATTACAATAGAATAAATTTTGAGAATCAAAATTTAATTTCATTAAAATAATAATAAATACTATAAATTAATTATTAAATAAATATTTAATTAAAATTTAATTTTCATATTTAAAATTAAATAAATACTATTATATAAATATTTTATCAAAAACTTCTAAAATTTTGACAATACATATTTATATGTGGATGCATAGATATAGATTACGTGTCATGTTTGAGGCGCTACAATCCCGAAGTGAAAACCAAACGTCGTTGACCCAAAAGCCTTGTAAAGCCCAACATCCAAAACGAGACCCAAAATAAAAAACAACAACAATTAAAATCGGCACAAAAACCAGAATTAGAGACGAATCAGATCCGCAATGGCAGTCAAACCCCAAGATTCAGAATCGTGAATTTTCAAAATGTCAGACTTGAAATTCCAATCTAGCGCCCTAAGCTCGTAATCAAATAGGCACCAAACCCATTTGCAGTCTAAAGGGTTTATACATAATGACCATAAAGGGTCAATTGTATCTTATAGGCGTGCGTACTTTATAATGAGTTCATAACCGTTGCATATGATGATTAGCATCGTCTGACTTGCCTGCCATCGGACGGTTGCCAACTTGTTGGAAGTGTTCAAGTTTACACGGATTATTTATTTTATTTTATTTATTTGGACGCCGTGGTGGGTTGTAAGTAAGAAAAGACACGCGCTTTGTTGGTGACAAAATAGCGTGTCTGGAAAATATAAGACTTTCATGCGATTGTATTGTGTTTAATAGTTTTTTCGGGTGTGGGCTTTTAATTGCGTGTGGAGCCCCCCACCACCCCCCACCCCCCCGGTGGATGGAAAGTTGCAAGCTGTGATTGGAGAGGCTTTTATGGGGAGGAATTTTTAATTTCAAGAAGGAAAATAAAAAATAAATCACCCTCACGGGTCTTCCCCTTCCTTTAGTGGTTTCTTCGTTCACCTTGGTCCATCAAGCGGTGCAGACGAGTCCATTGTGGCTAACTCGTCTTTTAAAAAATTATGGGGTTGTGATACTACCAAGCGTAATTGGTGGTATGTTTCATGTGCCTAACTCAACTGACAAAACTACGGTTAGGCTCTTGATATTGAAGTATTAGATATGTAATGAACGAGTTCAATTTCTAACTATAAACTATAAAGTTCTTTTATTTATTTATTTTGTAATTTGTACATCATGAAACATCATGGGTAGTCTAAAAAATGGGGGTTAATTACTTAAAAAAAAAGAATCTAACACAGTTTTGGCACTCATAAATCCTTCAATAGTTACTATAGTTCATACGTGATACCCCTATATTGCTTGCTGCTCCTTCAGTGAGTGAATCTTCCCTTCTGATGATCTGTGTCCTCTTATGGGATATTGCCTGACTCTAACATGCTGCCGTATCAGTTAATGGCGTCTCACCGTCTGTCTCCCTGTCTCCTTAGCGGTGATACCACTTGTTTGACTTTTAGTCCGACGTACTGGTCTCTCTAGTCCTTTGTGCCTCATTTTCGTAGACTTTCATACACTTAAAAAGAAAAAGGTACGTGAATTAAGTGAAAAATGATAAAAGGGGGCGAAGTTTGGGAGAGACGAGGAGCCACACAGAGGAAGAGGGCGTCGAGACTTTTTCTTAAAAAAAAAAAAAAAAGACTTATCGTATTTTGCAGTGGTATACATCGTATTCTACAGTAGATAGAACAAAGACAAACATATATGTTAGAAAGATAAATAGATATTAATTTTAAAATTTATTAAATATACTTTTTAAATATTATAAATATTAAATTTTATCATATATTATATTATATATATATATATATAGTAAAGTAATAAAGAAATTAAGTTTTTTGATAAATTTTTTGTCTTATTCCTATTACTCTCATTACCATCAACATAGGTGTAAATATATATATATGAAGTGAAATAATAAAAAAAATTAAGGCTCGGTATTTTTTTTTTCTTCCTCTCGTTGCCATCAACAGAGGGTGGGTCTCACCACTTTGTTTTTTCATACCACCAATTACTCCAAAGAACACGTAGAGCTTACTTTATCAAAGAATTAACGAGCCTACTTTCTCAATGCACTTTTCACCAGTTACAGTGCGATGCAACGCAATCTTTTGGGCATTGAGTGTTGTAACCTTTTGTTTAAGTGTCTTCCAGTGGCAAATTCAAATTTAATTCCTATTCCCAGCTTGCTGATGCATGTTCTGAGAAAGAGCAATCTGCGAGGCAACGAAGAGGGTTCAATTTCAGAGTCATTTTCTGCTTCTGTCTTGGATGCTCTCTCGTGGCTTTAGTCTTGTGAAATTTATTGTAAGGTTTGAAGTATACCAATGGAAGAAGACGCTGTTTGCGTGGAAATGGCTCCAGATGAATGGAAAAACTGAAATGGGTAGAGATATCCAGTTGCTGATAGATATAGCACTGTCCCAGGCAATAAAGAGGCAAAAGAAGCGTCGAAGGAGGACATTAAATCTGAAGTATATAATCCCATAATTTCTCCTGTAAAAAGGTACATCCAGTTGCAAAATATCAGTAGCCAAGCAACTGAATTGGTAAGGGGTAATCAAGAGGTCTCAGACGAGGTAACTTCCATATGTTGGGTGCAGTTCATGTCCAGAGGAAACCCTTTGCGAGGATGGGCAGCGAGGCATCGAAAATGCCGCCTTTCAAAGCATCAATCCTCGGACAGACACGTCTCCTTTTGTCTCTACGTCTAATGTGGTCGCGGATCTACCTAAGCATGCAAGTTTTTTGAAAAAAAATAAAAAATAAAATTACTTAATAAAAATAAATTATTAAAAAGAGAATATTATATTTCATGTGTATTAAGAATAAATCTTATTTTTTTTTGTAAATAATGGGAGGTAATATATATAATATAATGTTTTTAATTAACCAAATTACCATCTAATTATATTGTTGAAGAATGGTGTCTTGTAAGAAAAACAAAGTATGATTTATAATAATTATAATTTAATAATTTATAAAGTGACATAATGTTGAATATAAATTTTAATAATAATAATAACTAGTTAATATTATCATTATTGATAATATTTAACAACATGCACATAATAATTAGTTCAATAGTCACGTAATAATTAGTCTAATAAATATAAAATAATTAATTCAATGACTGATTAATTAAATTAAAAAACGTAATGATTAACTTTTAAAAATATACTTAATTTAGATAAGTTCATCGTAAATTAGGAAGATCACTTTCAAATTTAGCCAAAAAAAAAAAAAAAAAAAGGAAAGAGGAATATGACACCAAGGCAGATTCTTCAGCCAGCTAATTAGGATGAGTGGGAGACTGCATTGTCTCTCATTTACATGTAGAAATTATCATATCCAGAACTTGAAACTTTCGAAGGTGTTGACCAACGATCTCTTTTAAACTATTCTTGCCAAGGTAAAGGACCAAGGAAATGAAGTCTCGTGGGAACATACATCTCAGAAAAAAATAAATAAAAAAAATAAGAAGGTTCTATTTTTTTTTTATTTAATAAATTTGTGGTCTTAGTATGGTTATTTTATTGTCGCATACAAGTTTCTAGGTAAGAAATGAGACAAGTTTGCGTTCCCATTACCCTTTCAACTCACATCTTACGCGTATTGGATTATTTAAGTCTAAAGTTATAGTTTTAGCCTCTCTCTCTCTCTCTCTCTCTCTCTCTCTCTCTCTCTCTCTCTCTCTCTCTCTCTCTCTCTCTCTCTCTCTCTGTTTTTTTTTTTCCTTAAATTATTTGGATTAAAGAAAGGATAGAATTAAAATTAAGGACAATTGTTGTATTTCTCATGTATATAACAAGTCATGTACTTTGAATATAAAACCTGATTTTGATGCACATTTCTAGTAATTTGGCATTCCGAGATTATTGTGATCTCATTGATAATCGTACCATTTACTCTTGACCTCCTCACAAAGGTAAATTTTCATCTCCAAAGGCTTCGGGCACATAAGAAGTGTTCTGTGATCCATAACATGGTTACGTAGGTACAAAAGCCAGTACACATCATGTCCAAGAGAGTGTATTTTCATAAATTCAGTAGACCTTAGAAAATTTTTTATTTAATTCTCATATATATATATATATATATATATATATATATCATAAATCTAACAGGCCGTTAATTTTGACTGAGAATCTGTTTGACCAGGTGAAATGAGAAGTGGGGCAGGTGGAGGCTTCTCCAGCAAAAAACCAAAACCCAAAACCCAATTAATTAATTAAAACTAAAATTTCATCAAACCAGGGTAGGAATGTCGGTGAAAAAATAAAATAATATATATAAAATGTAAACAATTAGGTATATAATATTTACGTAGGCTAAGAAAAATATGTAAACAATTAACTCTCCCGTCTCTCTTCACGGAGCCTAAAACAGAAGGGAACGAAAAGGGATTGAAGTTGGAACTGAAAATACAGGCAAGTTGCGGAAAGCTTGGCAATGGGCAATTGCCTGAGAATAAGAAGGTGCACATGCTCTAAGAGTCCTCGTCCTTATGATCGTTATTCTTCTCCCCCTGCCGCCGACTCTCACTCTCATCATCCCTCTAACTCCTTAGAAAATATCTTTGGTGGCCGCAATCGCAGTTCATCTTCCGTCAGAGGTATCTTTCTCTCCCTCTCTTTTTAATTTATAATAAAGAAAAAACAAATCACTTTAGTGGGTTGAATTTCTAGCCTTGCTTTTCAGTTTTTTTGTTTCCTTAAGTAGGATGATCATTAGTTCTGCGTGAGGTTCTGGCTTACCTTGCAGGCGAAGATAATATCTCATCCTATAGTGGGAGGTGGCGTAGAGGTTCTGGCTTTCCCAATATCTCATCCTATAGTGGGGGGTGGCATAGAGGTTCTATCTCATCCTATAGTGGAGGGTGGCGTAGAGGTTCTGGCTTTCCCAATATCTCATCCTATAGTGGGGGGTGGCGTAGAGGTTCTGGCTTTCCCAACCCCATTGCTGCTTCCACCACAGGTATCTTTTACGAGAGTGACGATGTTTATGGAAAAAGACTATTTTTATTCATTGACTGTAGGATGCACTTGTACATTAATAATTATAAAAGAATAATATAAATAAGGAATAACTGGATGAATTATATTTATTAAATAATTATTCTCATAATTTGAATGAGAATTTCTTACATGATTTGATTTGTCTAGATTGTAGAGAGATCTTGATTGGAATTTACATGGGCTGTGGAGAGATCTTATCACCTTTTTAGCAGGTTCAGTTGCTTTCTTATCAAGAGAATCCCTTAGATTGCTGCCAAATGATTGTTAGGACCCAGTTGGAAGTATTGGCCCAATCTTGCGAAGCCCAGTTGTATGACCCAAGTAATAAAGTATCGGTTGCAGATGGGGAGACTATTCCAAATTCTTTTTTGCATTTGGTTGTGTTCCTGAATTGCGTCTGGATAGGACTAGCCACTAGATTCTTCTGTAGCTGCTTAGTATGTTAGACACGAAAATGTCTGGTAGAGTCTGGTAGAGTCATGTCATAAGAATTGTAGTTGAATGCTAATCTGTATCCCTTCTCTCTCAAGAAAATTCCTGCTTCTCTCCTACGTTCCCATCTCCTATGTTTCTTCTTCTTTCTGTGTTTAATTTCCTCTTATTCTGTTTGGATCCTGACAATGATTTGCCTGGATTTGTGGAGAAATCTTGACTGGAATTTGCATGGATTGTGGAGAGATCTTAGCTCATGTAGTTGTCACCTTATCAGTTGGTTCAGTTGTTGTTTCCTTATCGGAGAATCCCTTAGATTGTTGTTGCATGATTTGCTTAGATTGTTGGGAGATGTTGACTAGAATTTGCATGAATTGTGTAGAGATCGTAACTAGCTGTCACTTTATCAAAATAATAATAATAATAATAATAATCATTTTAGTAGATTGAATTTCTTGTTCTGCTTCTAGTTTTTCTGTTTCGGTAAGTAGGATTCTCATTAGTTTTGCATGAAATATCTGCTTTCCGTCCAGCCCCAAGTCTCTCCTCCAATGAGAGCAGAGGTCTCGTCTATCATCATCCCTCTAACTCCTTAGAAAATTTCGTTGCTGGCCGCAATCGCAGTCCATCTTCCGTGAAAGGTATCTTTCTCTCCCTTTCTTTTAATTTATAATAAAGAAAAAAAAAATCACTTTAGCGGGTTGAATTTCTAGTCCTGCTTTTCAGTTTTCCTGTTTCCTTAAGTAGGATGCTCATTAGTTCTACGTGAAAAATCAGCTGTCCATGGATCTCGAAGGCGCTCATCCCATGGTGGGAATGGGCGTAGAGGTCCTGGAATTGCCCCCTCCATTGCTCCTTCCAACACAGGTATCTTTTACAAGAGTAACGATGCTTATGGAAAAAGAATCTATTTTTATTCATTGACTGCAGGATGCACTTATACAGTAATAATTATCAAAGAATGAATACAAATAAGGAATAACTTGATGAATTATATCTGTTAAATAATTATTCTCATAATTTGAAGGAGAATTCCCTGCATAATTTGATTTGTCTAGATTGTAGAGAAATCTTGACTGGGGTTTACATGGGTTGTGGAGAGATCTTGTCTCCTTGTTAGCTGGTTCAGTTGCTTTCTTATCAAGGGAATTCCTTAGATTGCTACCGAATGATTGTTAGGACCCGGTTGGAAGTATTGGCCAGATCTAGTAGTACGAAGCCCAGTTTTATGACCCAATTAATAAGGTATCGGTTGCAGATGGGGAGACCATTGCATCGTGCATGGGATTCCAAATTCTTTTTGGCATTTGGTTGTGTTCCTGAATTGCGTCTGGATAGGACTAGGTACTAGATTCTTCTGTAGTTGCTTAGTATGTTAGAGACCAGAATGTCTGGTAGAGTCATGTCATAAGAATTGTAGTTGAATGCTAATCTGTATCCCTTCTCTCTCAAGAAAATTCCTGCTTCTCTCCTACGTTCTCATCTCCTATGTTTCTTCTTCTTTCTTTGTTTAATTTCCTCCAATTCTCTTTGGATCCTGACAATGATTTGCTTGGATTTGTGGAGAAATCATGACTGGAATTTGCATGGATTGTGGAGATATCTTAGCTCATGTAGTTGTCACCTTATCAGCTAGTTCAGTTGTTGTTTCCTTATCAGAAAATCCCTTAGATTGTTGTTGCATGATTTGCTTAGATTGTTGGGAGATGTTGACTAGAATTTGCATGAATTATGTAGAGATCGTAACTAGCTGTCACTTTATCAAAATAATAATAATAATAATCACTTTAGTAGATTGAATTTCTTGTTCTGCTTCTAGTTTTCCTGTTTCGTTAAGTAGGATTCTCATTAGTTCTGCATGAAATATCTGCTTTCCGTCCAGCCCCAAGTCTCTCCTCCAATGAGAGTAGAGGTCCCGTCTCTCATCATCCCTCTAGCTCCTTAGAAAATTTCGTTGCTGGCCGCAATCGCAGTCCATCTTCCGTGAAAGGTATCTTTCTCTCCCTCTCTTTTAATTTATAATAAAGAAAAAAAAATCACTTTAGTGGGTTGAATTTCTAGTCCTGCTTTTCAGTTTTCTTGTTTCCTTAAGTATGATGCCCATTAGTTCTGCGTGAAAAATCAGCTGTCCATGGATCCCCAAGGCGCTCATCCCATGGTAGGAATGGGCGTAGAGGTCCTGGAATTGCCCCCTCCATTGCTCCTTCCAACACAGGTATCTTTTACTAGAGTAACGATGCTTATGGAAAAAGAATCTATTTTTATTCATTGACTGCAGGATGCACTTATACAGTAATAGTTATCAAAGAATGAATACAAATAAGGAATAACTTGATGAATTATATCTGTTAAATAATTATTCTCATAATTTGAAGGAGAATTCCCTGCATAATTTGATTTGTCTAGATTGTAGAGAAATCTTGACTGGGGTTTACATGGGTTGTGGAGAGATCTTGTCTCCTTGTTAGCTGGTTCAGTTGCTTTCTTATCAAGGGAATTCCTTAGATTGCTACCGAATGATTGTTAGGACCCGGTTGGAAGTATTGGCCAAATCTAGTAGTACGAAGCCCAGTTTTATGACCCAATTAATAAGGTATCGGTTGCAGATGGGGAGACCATTGCACCGTGCATGGGATTCCAAATTCTTTTTGGCATTTGGTTGTGTTCCTGAATTGCGTCTGGATAGGACTAGGTACTAGATTCTTCTGTAGTTGCTTAGTATGTTAGAGACCAGAATGTCTGGTAGAGTCATGTCATAAGAATTGTAGTTGAATGCTAATCTGTATCCCTTCTCTCTCAAGAAAATTCCTGCTTCTCTCCTACGTTCTCATCTCCTATGTTTCTTCTTCTTTCTTTGTTTAATTTCCTCCAATTCTCTTTGGATCCTGACAATCATTTGCCTGGATTTGTGGAGAAATAATGACTGGAATTTGCATGGATTGTGGAGATATCTTAGCTCATGTAGTTGTCACCTTATCAGCTAGTTCAGTTGTTTCCTTATCAGAGAATCCCTTAGATTGTTGTTGCATGATTTGCTTAGATTGTTGGGAGATGTTGACTAGAATTTGCATAAATTGTGTAGAGATCGTAACTAGTTGTTACTTTATCAAAATAATAATAATAATAATAATCACTTTAATAGATTGAATTTCTTGTTCTACTTCTAGTTTTTCTGTTTCGGTAAGTAGGATTCTCATTAGTTCTGCATGAAATATCTTCTTTCCGTCCAGCCCCAAGTCTCTCCTCCAATGAGAGTAGAGGTCCCGTCTCTCATCATCCCTCTAACTCCTTAGAAAATTTCGTTGCTGGCCGCAATCGCAGTCCATCTTCCGTCAGAGGTATCTTTCTCTCCCTTTCTTTTAATTTATAATAAAGAAAAAAAAATCACTTTAGTGGGTTGAATTTCTAGTCCTGCTTTTTAGTTTTCCTGTTTCCTTAAGTAGGATGCTCATTAGTTCTACGTGAAAAATCAGCTGTCCATGGATCCCCAAGGCGCTCATCCCATGGCGGGAATGGGCGTAGAGGTCCTGGAATTGCCCCCTCTATTGCTCCTTCCAACACAGGTATCTTTTACGAGAGTAACGATATTTATGGAAAAATGATCTATTTTTATTCATTGACTGCAGGATGCACTTATACAGTAATGATTATTAAAGAATGAATACAAATAAGGAATAACTGGATGAATTATATTTGTTAAATAATTATTCTCATAATTTGAAAGAGAATTCTCTGCATTATTTTATTTGTCTAGATTGTAGAGAAATCTTGACTGGAATTTACATGGGTTGTGGAGAGATCTTGTCACCTTTTTAGCTGGTTCAGTTGCTTTCTTATCATGGGAATCCCTTAGTTGCTACCGAATGAGTTGAATTTCTAATCTTGCTTTTTAGTTTTCCTGTTTCTGTAAATAGGATTCTCATTAGTTCTGCATGAAAAATCAGTTTACCATTCAGTCCAAAGTCACTTCTCTGAAGATGGACAATAACCGGTCGTGGCAACACACAGTATAAAGGCAGGCGAAGATTTGCGAAATAGGAGGATTCATTTGGAGCGGGGTATAAAGAATTTGAACTAAGAAAGCATGCAGAGACTCCATGAATGGAAGCTCAAAATCTATATTTCAACTTTGTTGTTATCATCTATCAAGAAATCGAAAAATTAAGCGTTCACAATTTCTTTCACTTTTCCCATATCATATTACTTATGTTGAGTTTGTGATTGTAACTGTTTGTGCGTGTAAGAAATTAAAAAATCAAATGGTGTTATGGGGATGGGTACTTTTGTTTTGGTTATAAACTATGCTAGAAATCTGTTGTAGATATTTTCGTCTTCATCAAATAAATACGCATGAGCTGCTCAAAATTAATGGTGGATCAAAACTTTGATTTCTTAAAATAGATTATATTACTTGGTAGATATAATCACCATCTATTTTGGAAGACAATAATGTTACGGGCACAAAGATGAAAGACCAGTTTTTCATCCAATGCACTGTTATAAGCACAAAAGATTACTGCGAGATGCTTAGAAAAAGATCCCAGCATCGATGGAGTAATCAACGGAGGAAATGCTAATAGTTTAAAGTTCTTACATGTATGTATCGTAGTATTTCCATCTATTAAGTATCCCTTCCTGACTTTGAAACTTTCGAATATGTTTTCTTATTGAAATGTTCACAAAGTTGGTACACAGTTGATTGGTGAAAGGCAATTTTCCTTCTAATGTCCTATCAAAATGATAAAGGAGTTAGATCCTTATATTCCCAATTCTGTATTTCATAGCAGTTGGTAAAGATACTCATTATTGGATATTAAAAGTTGTAAAATCCAAACGCTGTGAGAGCACCTTTAATGATCACATGGGTGCATAATCGTGCATAAGTGAAGAGTATCAAATTTTTGTACCAGAGTCTCTGATCATGACAAATTAAGCTTGGGACAAATAACAGAAGGCTAAAGAAAATTGTGGACGCAAGTATGAAAGGCCAGTATTCATCCAAGGCAATGTCAAAAGCAGCAAAAGTTACTGCAAGATGCTAACAAAAAGATCCTAACAGTCGGCCCGGCATGGATGTAGTTGTGCGGGTGTTGGAACAGATGGAATCAATGGAGAAAATGCCACGGTAAAACTTCCTATACATATCAGGCGACCATGGGAGAATAACAATTGAGCACTGATTGCTTGAAATAGTTCTCAAAAAAATTGCACAACGTTTGTACGAGAAACTTTTATGAGGCCCAATATACCAGTTGTGAAGGCCATATACAGATTTGATAGTAGTGCCAATGTCTATAGTTTCCTCCTCATCATCTATAGCAATCATTTTAAGACCCCTGAACAGGAAAACAACCCCAGAATTTCAAGAGACCAGGGACCATTACAAAGACCGATTAAGCGACTGCCTCAGTTCTCACTAAAAACTTCTGAGCCTGCTTTCCAACTCATACTCAGAGACACCTTAGTTCCTCTACTAAATTAACATTTCTAAGACTTTAAGCACAAAATAGACAAAGCTACGACACAATCATCTGCCACTGATAGAAAATCAGTCAAATTCACTTCCATATGTAGATACATCATTGCATTGACCAGCACATAACTAAATATAATGTACCAAAGATAGATCTGTTATTTGGGAAAGTAAAGGTTGAAGGAAATGAATGACTACTGGAATCTTGGCTGCTCATATCTAATCACAACCCAGATTTTCTTTCACATATTCTACAGAGAGCACCATTTTAGGTACAAGAAGAAAAGATTAGCTACTATGTGCAGGCAGAAGTTGTACACCTAATCCTACTACTTCAGAGGAGAACGCCACACCAAAGTTACAATAACAAGAGAGGAATCTCATGCTAATAGCCTAGCCAAAAGTACTCACATGTCCATGTCATCAAATATTTCCCCATCCTCCTCATATGTAATGTTGTCCATGAGAAATCCTTCAGCCACCAGGTTGCTGCCACAAACAGCAAAAATGAAGCAAGAATAGAAATTAAGGCACTTTCAAGGAAAGCTGATAGGCCAAAAAAGACAATATTTACACATGCAGCTCAAGCTCACCTTAGACAGCAGAATCGAACACTTACAACTCTCTTCAGTTTTCGATTGTAGAAAAAGAAGTTGAACGACCAGCTAAAGAAAACAAAAATATCCATGTCATAGCTCTTCACAAATTTCCCCCTGTTCTCTAGGGAGCTAACTTAAACGAAACAAAATCTCATGAGTGGCCACCAGCGTATGAGAGGGGGAAGACGATATAACACATACATTGCTCCTTTCTCTAGAAATGGGTCTGCATCAAAATCTGGATCATAACTGTAGATTTCACATTCTGGCAGTCTCACAACCTGCATCACAATGTATCAGAAAGTTGTCCCTTCATATAACTTGCCTGCAATTCTTCAATGTAGGCTTTACCTCATCCAGAGCCTTGTACAATGTTTCTGGCAAGGAATTACCTCCATTCTCCACAGCCCATTCCTGGACAATTTAAAAAGCACAAAACAGAATGTTGGGCACAACATAATAAGCAGGACAGAGCTGCAGGAAAGAAACAGGAAATCTATGAAACATATTTCTCATTTCAGTTATACATGCAAAAAAAAGTTATTATCTAAAATAAACAAAAGCCAGACCAAGAGGATAGAAAAATTAAAGCAATCTATTAAAAAAAATTAAATTTCTTACATTTCAAGCATAAAAAGGCAAAAAACCCAACTACCATTGTTTCCAACAAATGGGTAACTGTCCACATTCCTTTCACCCACGAACAAAAGAACCAGTCGAGACTGGCATTGCAGATATGCTTGATGCGAAATAGCCAAAATATAAATTGAACAGCAGAGATGAGAAAGGGGAAAGCAGATTATATAGAAGGTGACAAAAAATCAAACTACTTTTAAAAGAAGAGATGTCTGCACCAGCAGTGCATGTGATTTGACATACAACAGTTTTTTATTTTTTTTTATTTTTAATATAGTTAATACACCTCAGGGTGAGGGGTTATGTTTCAAAGGGCATGCATGGCTCAGTAGGTAACAATGAAAACCAATTGGCTGGTACCTTTGATGCTTCAAACATATATGTTTCAAAAATCTGCTTAAAGGCATCCAAGCTTTCCTCTGTGAAGAACTGGTGAGCTTTCATTGCACTGAAAACCGCAATGGTGAAAGGCAATAGAATAACATAAAGGATTTGCAAAGAACATAGCATCAATACATCCATGCATAATCCCCTACTAAAACAAAGATGAAGATTAAAAGAAAGAGACCAACCACAAAAATGGCTAAAATTAGATCCGGGAAATGGAGAGACTTGAACTCTCAGCTCATCCTAGAGCAACAGTTTGTGAACTGTCTGTCAAACCTTTTGACAACACTCCCAATGCAGTTAAGCTAAGAGGATTATATAGCGGGTTGTCATGTCGCCCAACAAGCTGACAATGACATTACCCATAATCCTCCTTTCACAATGCCAATTTCTTCAAGCTAAGAAAGTTATAGGGTTACCTGAAGTCATAATCTGGATACATATGATAGAGTGTAAGAACCAGGTAAATCAACGTCTTTCGGCTGAAAAAGAATGAGAAAATCCCATCAAAAATCAAAAGGAGGGAAAACTAATAATTCCTGGATCCATGCAGCAAATTTCAGCACCTGGATCTGCTCAGCAGATAATCAGCAGGTGAAGACGAGTCCATGTCTGAAGACTTTCCAAGAAAACCAAGGATCTGATGTAACACAAACCATAAGAAAAACAGTAACTTATTTTTTCCTTTTCTTTTTAACATAATCAGAATACAAAATCCCAATCAAACAACAAAAGAATATGAAGACATCACCTAATAAAAACCTCTAAAAACATGAAAAGGAAAAAAAAATCTCTAATTATAATGCCTACTTGATTCCATTTTTCCTATACAAATCTCTAAAAATACAGAAAAAAATAATAAAATTCAATAAATACACACACAAACACACACGCACAGAGACATTATACAACCCCCCCCCCCAAAGGACAAAGTAAAAACCATTAAAAAAAAAAGAAAATAACATAAGCAATCGTCCAGGCATCACGAACAACCTCGTTCTCCAAACTAAGCGAGAGCTTCTTGTCAGTCCCGGTGTGTTTACCTAGACAAACGCCAAAAAAAAAAAAGATTCCATTACCTTGAAGACAATCAAAACATTCGACACAACAAATGACGTCTTAACAATAACTTGTACATTTGGTCAACTTACACGAGTAGGCTTCAAGACAGCACTTAATCGTTCGCTCTCCGAGGTTCAAATTACTCAAGAAATCATTTAATCTGAAATTCACAGCCAAAATAATAATAATAATTATTATTATTATTATTATTATTATTAATTATTATTATTATGAAAAGAAAAAAAAAACGCAGAAATCAACGGATAAAAATGAAATGAATTTAAAATATAGTACCGCTCGAGCGGAGTGTATTCTAAGTACTTCATGATTGGTTCAATTCGAAACGAAATCCCTAGAAAATCTGCAAGAGAAGTTGGAAAATGAGATTAGATTTGAATGAAAAGTGCAAATATGGAAAATTGAGTTGACGAACGGCACCTCAAACAGGGTTGGGACTTGAAATTTGTCGAAATTTTGCAGTAATTTGGCGTCGAATTTTTAAGGACTTTGCTTGCCTAGTTTGGGGGGGGGGCGGGCGGGCGGATCGAAAAGGTGCCCTAAATTCGAATATTCGAATTCTGGGAACTAATAATTGGGGATTTATTCTATTTGGGCCGGGTCGGACTCGAAGTATCCAATGCGCTCTCGTGAGACTTTATTTGAAGTTTAATCGCGTTTGGGGGGTTTGGAAAAAAAGAGGTCAAAGTGTTTTTAGAGAATGTGTTTATTTGTTTCATTTCGACTCCAAATTTTTATCATTTATGACAAATTAATCCCTTTCTTTTTCTTTTTTTTTTTTCACCCTAATTAAGTAGTAATCTGTGTAGATGTAGGGTTGAAAACGAGGCGATTGGTTATTGTGTATATATATATTTAATGGGGTCGCACCAGTCTTTCGTTAAAATTAAATAAAAAAAATTGGAGAGAGAGAGAGCAACAAGGTATTAGCTTTATTGAGGGAGCAATTGGTTAAAAAAAAAAAAACCATAGGTGTTTCACATGGTGGGTATGGGGAAGAATCAAATGTATGTAATGAGTCTTAACATCGTTTTCACAAAAAAAAAAAAAAGTTTCAATATCCATTCAACTGAGAGACATGGTATTGTCAACTGTTCTTTTTTCTGTATTGCTTTCCAGGTCCCCTGCAGTACAGAAAATATATTTTGAATTTTAAATTCGTGGTCCCATTAGTTTCTCGTCGCTTTTATTCTTCGACCTGAACTATGCAGCCTCACTTTTAAAAACTTGCAAGGATTTTCAATGGACCTGATGCCGTGCATCGTGGTATTATATTGATGGCGAAGGTGGATTGCGCATCGAAGGTTTCTTGACTTGTTTCGGTCCATTTATCCATGTGAAAACAAACTCATTTGATTCTATGAACTGTGGAGTTGGTCTGTTTAGGTTGTCTAAAGGCTTATGTTCAAAGGAAATACCCACGACTCTATTTATCTCCAGGAAATAGTCCATCACATTCACCCAGACGCATAGAATGAGCAATATTTTCCATCCATTGGTTGCCAATCTTTTATGACTGTCACTTATCTCTGGGGCAATGCTATTCCTTTGCTGGCACATAGGGAAGAAATTTCTAACATCCTTGACGCAGTTTTGGAAGGCAATCGTTAATGGGTTCCCGTTTAAGCTTAGGTAGTTCATTTCCTGCATTTAATAGAATTGCTAATTTGCTCTTTGTTTCCTCAGAAATATCTTATTGTATTCAAACTTGAACCACCATTTAGTCCATTTCTCCCTTCATTGCATGTGTAGATCGCTAGATATTCTCAGTGTATGCCTAAAAAATTCAGAACCACCTTTGTACAGAACCGAATACTTAGACTTGTTATTTGCGTCAGTTTTTTTAGATATCACATCATTTTGTCCCTACCAGAATGATACTTTGTTCCTTAACAATGGTTTGCATTTACTTTTTAGCTATGTTGTGTGAGCTTGGGTTGCTTTCAAGACAGAAGCCAGTAATGGAGTTCCATGGGAAGTTTAGAATAAAAATTATGGAAAATCTAACATCTGGGGTGTAAAACGCGGATATAGGTTATATATATTTGTGATTGTAGTAGAGCAATGAAACAGAGAATTTTGGTAAAGGATTAAAACGATTTTTTCACACAGGAGATTCTGGTAGCTAGGACTCGGCGTTAGATGGCGTCCTGGAATACTACAAGCCTTGTTTAGATTCACAGAACAGTAGAAGAGCATCTTTACAACTCTTAGGTAGGGTTCATGACGTAAAGAATTGCAGACAGTCAAAGTTTAACTTTGTGGAGCATTTGTTTCTAGCCTCCTTCCATTTACCATTATCGAAAGAGTTTTATTATATTGACATGTTTCAAATGCGGTCTCACATTACACTATCATGGCTATTAAATATTGGTAATTCTCATCATTTGTTGAAATCATGCGTCAAAAAAGACTAATGATGTGCAAATAATGGTCATAATAGCACAAGATATAGCCCAGTCCGAAGCGCACCAAACTTTTCCAATCCTTGAAAAGCTGCTAATACTCCATCGCATATGCCCCATTGTTCAATTGAAGTGGAAACTTAATGCTGTCTATTTGAAGTCTAGTTTGGTGATGGTCATTTCTTAACTTGTTCGGCTGCGCAGGAAAATGTGAAACTCTCTGACAAATTTTCTGTGGTTCATTATCCGATGCTATTCTGGGGCCCAACATCTAAATTTGTACCTGGCGGTTGGAATCGTAAAGAAAAAAGTGAAATACATGGAAATTGATGATGAACGGACAGCTGAACGCATGCTTAGTTTGGATCAACAAGCAATTAGGCAGGTATGAGGAGGCAGGTATGAGGTGTAAACAACGAATGCTTGTTTTTGGTCAAATCTTGATTGTCTTATGCTACATCTTTCAAATCTTGGTTCATTACCAGGAGGCTAACCCAAAATTTCTGAATATGTGTCACGCATACTATTCCATACACTTGCCAGAAAGTAGTTGATTGTTACAGTTTCTTCCAAGAAAAACACTTTGTAGACACACCTTTTGGTACACTCATTATATACAATTAATGAAGTAATCATTTTATTAACAAACAACGAGGCTTATCACAATGTACAACACAAAATGTTACTTTTTTTAACCCTATTTTTTTGTTTGTGTGCTTTTTTTAATTGAATGTGTATAATGAGTTAGCCAAAAGATGAGTCCACTTAGTCAATCTCTTCTTCCTAATGCCCATCTTACTTAGCTGAGCCTGAACAGGAGTATCTGAACTGACCTTCAATTGCAGTGTCCTGGATATTGTCCACAAGTTTTTTTTCAGGACTTTAAAAATTAATAATGTTTACTCTTAGATGACCATTGCGACTCTACAGCAGCTAAAAAGTTTGATGATAAGCTTCTAAAAGAAGTCTTCTTTCCGTTTTTTGTTTCTACCTTCAAGAATTCATAACAAAATGGGATCAAATAGCATCATGATACTGGTTTTTCTTGCCAGTTCAGGACGAATTGATTCTGAGGCATGCATCTTGACTATGTAATTTAGAAAAATGCTTGGCTTCAGATTAACTGAAGCCTATCCTTTTATGAATTCGAGTTTATGTTATCATGTAGTCACAGCTAACGAAAAATAAAATGAGTACATGTGGTAAATGGAAAAATCTCATCTACTCTCTTTTGCTTGGTATGTGAAAATAAGTTTCCTTGAGATAAGGGGCAAAAATAGGTTGGCTCCTCATCAAGTTGGGTCCATGTCTTTAATATTGGCTATATCAAAAATTGCAATATGGAGAAATATATTCCCACAGCGTTTGCTTGCAATGTCATACCAGTGATGAGACCCTTTTGCCCAATTTCCTCGTAAGCATTTCATATATCACTGTTTTTCTTAATAATGACCTTATTTTAATCAATTCTTTTAATCTCTACCTTTTGTGGTTGTTTACAGCTCATATGGCTTGGATGACGAGAAAAAGGACCCAAATTTACTTAAATTGGAAGCTGTGCCATTGGGGATGAGGATATTTCATCAAATGTATCAGACCCTGAACAGGTTTGCTTTAGGCATAACTGCAAATTGGCTTCGTAATCTCAAAGGATTTGCAAGGCTCAACAGGCGAGGACGAAAGTCAATCGGCCAATACCTTTGATGCTTCAAGTTTGTATGGTTTCAAAATCTGCTTAAACTTTCCTAGCAAAAATGCAAGACAAGGTTATAGCAAAAGAAATTGCAAATAAAATGGACGTAAATTGGTTTTGAAAACCCATGGTCAACTGAATAAAATCGAAGTGCTATTTTATATATTCTGAAGATTATTTATTCTGATGATGCTAAAAATTATTACTAGTATACCAAATCATATCACTAAATTATTGTTATATTTCACATAACTAGATATTTATCTTATATTTATAATGATTTTAAAATTTTCTTAGAAAATCACTTTTTTTACATTTTTTTTATTTTTTTATTAAAAAGCATAATTTACTTGTCAATTCCTTGACGGGTTTCAAAACACTAAACTATGTTGCAATTTTTGGTTTTCCAATATTCGATTAACCAAAAATTTTGGTTGAGCTTCTGTTCACAAAACTGCTGAGACAAGGTTTCCATTAAATTTGATTTAAACGAATCACGAGCACTTCCAGCATGCTCTTTGTTTCTTCTTCGAAGCACTGGCTGGCTGCCTATCTTTAGAATTCTCCTCATTCTTAGCAGTGGGTCCAAACCAGGTTTTGGCAGCCGCACATATGCAACAACAGCAAATGACCACAGCCTTTCAAAAGAAACCAACCCGAAAACTCTGCCAATAACTCCCACCAAAAATAGTCCTCTCATAGAGGAGGCCTGAATGCCTGGACACAGGCTGTCCTGCCCAACATTTTACACCTCCACCATCCCATAAATTCTCCAACATAAACAGCAAAACCCAAGAAAATTAGAGTAGTACCTAAAAACAAAACAAAATGGCAAATTACTACTCTCCCAAGTCCACCGTCATCCTTCTGGCCTCCGCCGCCCTTTGGCTCGTCTCCCTCCTCGGCTCCGCCCATGCCAACGAACGCTTCACCCTGGAGGGCAAGGTCTACTGCGACACTTGCAACACCCAGTTCATTACCAAACTCACTGAATTCATGAAAGGTACACGTAAAACATGTCGAGTCTGAGTCCCAGTCAGAGCAAATTAACAAAATAATAATAATAAAAGTTAGCATGCACAAGGAGGTTTTTGTTATCACCTTAAGAAGAGTAACTGAGCACTGTTGCAATCCGTCCAATGAACCAACAAAATTTTTCTAAAATGGATTCTTTTTTTTCAGGGGCAAAGGTGCGCTTGGAATGCAGGGACCGCGAAGGGGGCAACCTGACCTTCAGCGAGGAAGCTGAGACCGATGACACTGGAACGTACCGCATAGAAGTCGATGGAGACCACGAGGAGGAAATCTGCGAGGTTGTTCTTGTCAAGTCCAGCGATCCTGAGTGCAGCGGGATAAGCCAGGGGGAGTTTCTCAGGACAGCTTTCAGGGTTAGCCTCACATCCAAAAATGGAGTCGTTTCCGGAGTCCGCGAAGTCAATCCTATGGGCTTCCTGAGGGAGCAATCCCTTCCAGGCTGCATTGATGTCCTTAAAGAGCTTGGGTTCACCGAGACCGGCGGACTAGTCGAAGTCCCATGAGAAGCTTGTCTTCTAGCTTTTGCATTCTAGTTATGCAAAACTTGCCCGTGTTTACGATGCCAGGAGGGGCTTTGCTAGTGCAAGCTAGCCTAGCAACTCTACCCTCAATCTTTTGATAATGACTAGTAATTAATCCTTTCTCAATATAGAGCTCACGATGATCACTGTTTTTTTTTTGTTTTTTGCTTTCATGATATGTGTAACATTATATAACAAAATTGGATCACTTGATCAGCTAGTCACCAGTTATGCATCAAACGCCAATTAATCCGAAGTTTCTGTTACAATCAAGAGATGAGAATCGATTAATACAATTATGCACACTCAACGGTGGAAAGCCAACCCTCACTCCCTTGTTCCTGTGATATCTAAATTTCATTGGAATGAATCAAGCAATCTACACTTACATATGATTGTTTGCATTGCAACAAATAAAAGTATTAAAATTAATATCCTGCACTTCAAGCTGAACTTATAATCCACACAAAAATTATGATATAAGAATTTTGGGTAAAGTAATCATATATATATATATAAACAGCTGAATCGATGAAATTCAAAGCTGGGGCCTTACTTTTATGACTTGAAAATTGTTAAAAAAATTGTTGGTTGTAAACTATGGACTTGTGGAGAAAAATAATTTTTAGAGAGACTTTATTCTCGATTCTATATCCTACTAATATAAGTTATAGTCTATCTTTCTAAAACTGAAATAAATTTAATTATAGATAATTCTATTAATAGCCATAAACCAAAATTAAAACTCACTATCACCTGTAAAAGTAACTGTTGACTCTTGACATTTTATTTTCCTATAAAACTACTGAAATAATGCATTAATAAAAACAGACATTTAATGTTTATTCAACAAGACTCCCCCATAAACTTAAATGTTTCTGCCATATTTCATACCGATCAATCTTTTGCAGTTGTTGAGAAGTATTGTCAGTAACAGTTTCGTAAAGATATTCGTGACTTGGTCCCGACTTGCCATGTGCACTAATTCCACACTTCTTTCCTTCACTTGATCTCGGATGAAGTGAAAGTGAATGTCAATATGCTTGCTTCTCTCATGATTCATCGGGTTCTTGTTCAACTCAATTGCTGATTTGTTGTCAACTCGTATCACATTTGCACCGAGTTATTGTTGCTCCAACTTGCCCAACAAATTTCTGAGCCATACCGCATGACGTACACAAAAGATGCTACTATATATTCAGCTTCACATATCGAGAGTGTCATGATTGGTTGCTTCTTTGAAAGTCAGGTAAACACCGTGTCACCCATAAAAAACACATAACCCAATGTGCTTTTCCGATCGTCCAAATCTCCGCACCGATCACTGTCGAAGTATCCGACCTTCTTGTAATCTGCCGCATTTGTATAGAATAACCTGAGTGACACTATTCCTTAGATGTACTGTAGGATTTGCTTTAACGCCTTCCAATGTGAATAAACTGGCTCCTCCATGAACCGACTTATAATGTCAACACTTAATGCACGTTCCAGTCTTATGCATGTGAGATAACGAAGGCTTCCTACTAAACTCCGGTATTTGTTTGCATCGACTCGTTCTCCTTCATCAAACTTAAAGAGTTGTGCACGCGGTTTCATTGTGCATGTCATTGTGCTCTTGAACTTTTGTATCATTTCATTATTATTCCCCATAAAAATGAGGTCATCAACATAAAGAGCAACAAATAACATATTACCTCCACTCTTCTTCACATAAAGGGCATGTTTGTAGGGACATTGCTCGAACCCGTTCTCCTTAAAGTATGTATCGATACGAGTATTGCACGCCTACAATGCTTGCTTCAACCCGTAAGTGCCTTTTTCAATTTCAACACTTTCTTTTCTTCTCCGATTTTCATGTACTCAGGTGGTTGTTTGATACAAACTTCTTTTTCAAGCACACCATTCAGGAATGCCGACTTTATATCCATTTGTAATATTAGTCATTTGAATTGAGCCGCTTGTGAAATGAGCAATCTAATTGTCTCCATTCTTGCAACGGGAGCAAACACCTCGTTATAGTCAATTCCCGCCTTTTACTTGTATCCCTTTGCTACAAGTCTCGCCTTATACCGTTCTATCTCCCCTTGAGCATTCATCTTTCTCTTAAACACCCACTTGACACCAATGGGCTGAGTTTCTTTCGGCAATTTTGCTAACTCTCATGTGTTGTTGCGATCTATTGCTTTAATCTCCTTGTCCATGGTAGTTTGCCACTTCTTGTCTTGCATCGCCTGTTCAAAACTTATATTCTCGGAATTCACTAAAAGACATACAAGGTGTACCTCATTTGTCGAATCATACAAATCTTGTAAATTTCGCATTTTGGGTTGTCGCAATTCATCTTCATCATCAATAGTTTTAGAATTTTCCGATATGGTTGTTGATATAGCAGTTAATGATTCTCAAACTTTGATGATATCCTCTATTGCTTTATTCAAATCTCATTCATTTGCTTCATGAACTCGTATATCACGACTCACTAGAATCTTCTTACTTATCGGGTTGAATAACTTGTATCCTTTTATTTTCTCATCATACCCAATAAAAATATATCTTTTGCTTTTGTCTTTGAGCTTTGTTCTTCGCTGATTTGACACTTGTGCGTAGGCCAAACTGTCAAATACTTTGAGACGAGAGACTGTCGGTTTTTGTCCACTCTATGCCTCTTGTGGTGTTTGATCATACAACTTCGCATATGGACATCGATTTTGAACATAGATGGCATATTGCACGGCTTCCGCCCAAAATTCCTTCGACATTTTCTTGCTCTTGAGCATTAATCGAACCATGTCAAGAATGGTTCAATTCTTCCTCTCGGCCACACTGTTTTGTTGTAGAGAGTACGGTGCGGTTAGAAATCACCTTATGCCTTGCTCTTCACAATACTCCATGAAAACCATCGAAGTGTACTCGCCACCTCTATTAGATTGTACAGATTTGATGTGTCTACTGGTTGCCTTTTCCACCAACACTTTGAATTTTTTGAACACCTCGATCGCCTCAGATTTTTCTTTTAGAAAGTAAAGCCAAGTTTTTTGTGAGAAATCATTAATAAAGGAAATGAAATACCTTTTATAGCTAAAAGATTTGGGGGTGATTGGTCCACATATGTCTGAATGAATCAACTTGAGAGGTTGCTTAGCCCGATATTCTGCCTTTTTTTGAAACGACATTCTCCCATGCTTTCCAAGCACACACAAAATTTTCCCTCGTATTCCATGTCTGGTAGTCCACGCACCATGTTCTTCTTTACCAACTTGTTTAGCCTTTATAATGTAGGTGACTAAAACGAAGATGCCACAGTGATGTCTTGTCTTTTACGTTGACATGCAAATATTTTTCTCATACACTTCTCAAATTCAGTTTGTACATCCGATTTCTCCCCATTTCAATTTGAGCGACTGAATGCCCTTACTTGTCTTTCAATAGTGATATCCGGTCTTTCATAAAAACTGAATAACCTTTCTCCATGAGTTGCCTCATACTTAAAATGTTGCTCTTAAGGTCTGGTACGTAATACACATCTTGGATTGACCCAACTAAACCATCCTTTTGTAAATAATAAATCGTACCTTGGCCTTTGACCTTAACCTTCGAGTCATCTCCAAACGATACAGATACAGTTTCAACCTTTCGCATCTCTTTGAAACAATGCTCGTGCTCACATATATAGTTTCTTACAGCCATGTCGAGGTACCACACCGTGTCATTGTCGGTGTTGACTTTGTTATATGCCATTAAGAGAAAACCTTCTTTCACCTCATCTTCTATGGTTAGGTTGGTTGTCTCTTCTACCTTTTTCTCGACTCGACATTCTTTTGTAAATTCTGTTGGTTTGATTGCCCCTTCTCCTCATGATACCCTTCTTGACCGCGACTATTTCCTCGACCACCACGACCACACCATTTACCTTGAAAGTTTTGAGAATAGAATATCTTTTCGTTATTGATCGATACTTTGGTTTGAAGTGCCTACTCAAGTGTCTCCTCCTTCTTCTTCTTACACTATTCATGTGCCATAAGGGAACTGGCAAGCTTGTCGACCGTGAACGTTGTTAGATCCTTTAACTCTTCTATGACACATACCATATTCTCAAAACTTTCGGTTAATGACCTCAGAATCTTCTCCATGACCCGCACATCGGACAACTTTTCTCCGTCTCGGTTGAGTTGATTCACCACGATTTGAACACACGTGATTTAATCGGATACACCTTTCGACTCTTTCATCTTCATGCCTTCCAACTTGTTGCGAAGAATTTGAAGGCGAACTTGTTTAACTCGGTCGGCTCCTTTGTACGCAATCTCCAAGATGTCCCACGCTTCTTTTGAAGCTTTCGCACTCACAATCTTTTCAAAGCCCAACTCATCAACAGCTCGAAACAACATATACAATGTCATCTTATCTTTTGATCTCGTTTCTTTCAACGCCTTATTTTGAGCCGTCGTATATCTTGTGGTAGATTCTAGTTCTTCGAAACCTTCTTAAACCACCTCCCAACAATCCACAGAATCAAGAAGAACTTTCATTTGGATACTCCAATTCTCGTAGTTTACCTTCATTAATCAAGGTAGCGGCACATTATTAATTACACTTCCCATCGTTGCTCTGATACCAATTTGTTAAAAACGTTGTTAGGCTGCAAGCTATAGACTTGTGGAGAAAAATAATTTTTAAAGAGTGGCTTTATTCTCGATTCTATATCATACTTTCAAACAATATAATGATTTATTTATAAGTTATAGTCTGCCCTTCTAAAACTAAAATAAATTTAATTATAAACAATTCTATTAATAGCCATAAATCAAAATTAAAATTCATTATCACCTATAAAAGTAATTACTGACTGTTGACATTTCATTTTCCTATAAAATTACTAAAATAATGTACTAATAAAAACGGACTTTTAATGTTTATTCTACAAAAATAACCTCACTTCGAACTTGAAAATGACTAGACTCGAATGGTGCAAAAATTTTTGGGAGGGATCGGACCAAGGTTGCCAATGTATATAAAAGTTTATGTAGGTTTGTTAGAGTCATAAATCACATGGATCCATCCTACTCCACAGTAGGAAAAAATACAGAGAGATTGCATGGATTCAAATCTTTGGATGCATCTGCTCGAGGTAAATGGTTATTATCCTGTTGAGGGTGTGGAATCGGAACATTGAACACGAATACAATTAGTTGGTTCAATCTTTGTGGCATATAGTGATCCCTTCCTAGCACTTGTAATAGATGCCTAGGTTGAATTACATTATTTTGGTGATTTGACGTGAATATGAATTTCTTTTGCCAAATACAGGTATATTTTCCTTGTATTTTTCTCGTGTAAAATTTATGCATGGAATCTTTTTCTGACTGTACAATAACATGATAGGCAACAAAGAAATCCACGTCTAGCTGCTTACTCATGAATGAAACTTGTTTGACCACTGTTTCTAAGAAAGCCGGTGCCTGCTTCCCTCACAACCGATGAAGAAGATGAGATTTTCTTCACAAACCAGGATCTACTATAACTTTTCCAATGATTCAATCGACTTGGGTGCTTCGCTTTTCCATTTGTTGATTATCATGGCACTATATAAACAAACTAAAGGACATTGATCACATGGGGCTGCGCTTCAATGGTTGATTGCTCAGCTTCATCAGGTGAAGTAAAAGACGGCGGCTCCTAATGGTGGACAATAAAACAAGCAAGAAGTTAAATGTCAAAGAGTATTAACTGGCGCGTACTGGGGTTGCCTATTTTAACCTAAGAGTCCGAAAACTTACCTGCTGGTGGTGGTGCCATTGCAGAAGAATCACTGCTCTCACCATAACACATATTGGAAGAATAACCCCAGCCGTTCGTAGAAATATCAACTGTCAGAGAATGTATCAAAGAGTTGATTTTGATTTTATCGCATTGCAGAAATGAGCTGCACCAGTTCTTAAATGAGGAAACAACATAAATAGTCCTACCATAAACAGTGGAAAAGATATATCATCGGTTCCGGAAAGGATGAGGGGAAGAATATGCCTTAGTATCAAAAGAAGCATTAACTGCCAAAAACACAAGAAGCAATGAGAAGCTGGAGAAACTTGGCATGCAAGACATAACGAATGAAATAGCATCTTAAACTTTTTGCTCAACCAAAGAAATTAAATGGAAAAGAATTATAGCCAACCACAATTTATATGAATTTACATCTAATATATTCACTGCAAAAATTGAAACATAAGATTTTGAATATTTCGGCATCAAGGTCTTAACTAATTCCTTGTGCTGAATTCTCTCCGATTACCTTAGATTCCCTAAGAGATTATATTAGTGGCCTTCCCACATTCCAACCCTTTCTCTTAAAAGAAAATAGCAATTGCTAGAGTTGGCAGAGGAAGATATTTACCGCAACAGCAATTGAGCGACAGCAGATAGAGTTCCTCGTTGAAGCTGAATGCTCTTCATAGTGAGGATTGAGGAAATTGTGGTCAGTTGATACCATTGCTATAAATTGAGGACCACGCACAACCCTTCTTGGCATCTCCCAACTCCTCCTGATAAATATATTACAGGAGTCGAAGTAAGATTCTGGTGAAAGGGAAACACATTTGGGGCTCAAAACAAGGTTACCTCAAGTTCATAGGAATACGACTAATTTGAAACAAGGGTGCTGGTGCTGTGTATCCAGGCTTGAATTGCTGCAATTTATCCAATCTAACATCAGAGACTTATTTTAAAATTTTGCATTGAGAGGTTAAAGAGCATTATAACAAAAGGTGAAACCCAGGGCCCCTCCCTTCTGCACCCAAAAAATAAAAGAAGGCAAAGAAGAGAGGTTGAGTAACCATTCATATCTGAATGAAACATGAAACCCACCTGGTTGCATATCTCACATATAGTGTTGCCTTTCTCATCACACCACCTTTGTATGCATCTGCGATGTGCATACTGCAAAATGTGAAGAATCAGATTGACTATGCAAAATGCATGCGCCATGTTTAGGATAGTTTCAGAGGAAGAGATGTGCACCATAACCAGGACATACTAGGGATACCAGGGCACATTCACATGGTTACCTTCTCAAAAAGTTTTGCTTTCAGCATGAAGAAAAATCTATCAAACTCTTTTAATAACTTCAATCTTAGGGAAGAAAGTATTTTCAGTGCTTCTTAAGCATCTAAACAGATGGAATGCAAAATTTGCAGAACCAGTTACAGCAAGGACTGAAGAAAAAAAAACACCCTTTGATCAGGACCTTCTAAACTGAGCAAGAAACCATGTCTTCAATGGTCAAACATTGGATGTCCAAACATTCAACTCAGAGCAGATGAATTCATAAAACTGAAATGCCTTGTTCTCCTTCTTACTAGCCATATGGATGCTGGACTTCTCAGCTCTTTCATGCACTCAGGACATCTGTTTCTTATTTTCACCAGACAATTGCAATTGTATAAGATGCCAAAAGCAAGATTAGCTGCCTGAAATGGGGAATGCAGCTTCCCACCAATGTTAAAAATTCAAATACAACAAACAAAAACAACAAAGCCTTCCCAACTAATTTTATGAATTCTAATGAGTACTAAAACCTTGTTTTCACAAAGAATTTGTTTCCACTGACTCAAAACCTGTGATCTTCATATCACAATAATATAAATTTACCATTAAAGCAATCTCACCCTTCAGGATGGCTAACAGGAGAGAATAAATATTTTCCATAAATTGAATTATGAAAACCAACCTTCAAGCTGCCACAACAAGAGCAAGGTGTCTCCATATTTGTATCTTCATCCTCATCCTGGCAAATCCTGCACTCCACCAATTTCCTTGGAGTAGGCATGGTTCCAAGGTCTGCTTTCTGGGAAGACATTTCAAGTTTTGTGTCATCAACTGCTGATGCAGTGGCCTGAATCAACCGGTTTCTGTTCTCAATTGCAGCCTCCAACGTGGATTCCGTGAGCAAGCGATCCACCAGCAGCACAAAATGGTCACCCATCATCAATTTCTTAAACAGCCAAAAATCAACTTCAATGCTTACAGTCAGAAACTTAAGCTTCAATCAATGCAAATCCAATACCAGGTTGGCTTATTTCTTCAACAGAGTTCCTGGAAACCAAAGCTCCTCACAATTAGAAAAAAAAAAGGGGCAATTTATCAGTAGGCGAATGCCTTTACTGAAATTAAAGGAGGCCAGAAATAATGCAAGAAAAGAGGCTAAAATGGCAAAAGTGGAGTGAAAAAACTGAAGAATTGAAGGTAACTGAGGGAATGAGAATGTGAAAAGGCATCTAAAAATAGAGAAATAGTTTGACAACAACCTCAAGGAGGTTAAAAGAGTTTACAAGGGAAAGAAAAAAAATCCAAAAAGTAGAAGCAACATTGTGAAGACACATGGGGAAAAGAAAAGCAAAAAGCCTCATTGAAATTGCTTACTCGAAGAACTTAACAATCACAAGAAATGGCAAAGACCCGGTTGAGAAAAGACCAAAAAAACAAAACATTGAAAATTCGTTGAAGAAGCACCTGAAGAAGAAAAAGAGAGAATACCCAGAAAGGATAAAAAGTGAGTGCAAGAAATCCATATACAAAAAGAATGAGAGCTTTACCAATGCTAGGACAAAAAGGGAATAAGCATAAGCATCAGAGCAAGAAAAGGGATCTTATATAAAAGATGAGGCCGAAAGAAAGGAAAAAGAGAGACTTACAAGCTGGGTATGGTATAATCTTCAAGCTAAGAAATCTTTGTCTCTCCCTTATATATATATATATGGATCCTTGTGTAAAATTCTCTGTTTTGTGATCAAGCAAGAGATTGAGTAAAGGAACTCACTTTACAATGATAAGCCATAACCCCCATTCAATAAAGTTTCTTTCTTTAACAAAAATTTTGCGAAAGCATGCAGCCTATGGGGCAGAAACCATCAAACCGTAATACCCTATTTATCTCTGGGTTTGTTCTCTTCCAAGCTCGTTTTAGCCTTAGTTCAAAATGTGTCTATATAAAATTACAAATTTGCATATGCGGGGGGAATTAAAAAACTAAAAAAATAAATTGAAAATATGGGGCTTTTGATTTGTTCGAGCAAAAGGATAAAGACAAGGAAGTGAAACAGGCTGACTGTAGAGCGGAAAGCTGCGACGGCTATAGCTCTGCCCTCTTTCCTTCCCTGTTTGTCGTTTTACCCATTAAAAAAATATATGCAGCTATTAATAAAAGGCAATAGATAAGTTTGAAGAAAAATATATAACTATAATTATTATTTATATAAATTTAATCATATAATAAAATAATAAAAATATGTTAGAGGAAAACAAGACAAATAGGAATAAGAAAAGGATGTAAGATTAAAGACATTAATTACAAATATTTTTGTAAAGAAATTTATAATTAAAACTATAACTAATTAAAAAGTGCATGAATAAATATACATAAAAGTGACTGAAGCCACATTCATATCAGTAGTAGAAATACTTGCTCCAAATTTAATGATATGGATGTGAAAATGAATTTTATATGTAATGAAAACTTTTTTACGTAAAACAATTAAAAAAATAGAGAAAAAGAAACGAAAAACCTAAGGCGTCTTGCATCGATAAAATAATAACATAACATATTAGAGAAATAAATAAGTTTATAAAGTTTATTATATTGTTACAACAGACATGCAATTCTATTAGGAATGAAAAATCACGTCATTGATCTACTCCTACTTTAAAGCTTCAAAGAGAAAAAAATATGAGAGATTTTGGGCAACTGTTAGCTCTCGATAACAACAATTGCAGAAGTAAATTACCTGGCAATATCGATGCTTTGTGAAATGACCCCCCAAGATGGGAGCAAATAAAAGATATAATGGCTCAATATAGATATAGTCAATCACTGTGGTAGCTCGAAAGGCCAGTCTTTGTCCAATTTCAATGAAGGACAGCTATCGGTATATAAGAGAAGAAAGAGAAGAGGGTCGCCCTTCGTGTGAGATGGATTGGAGCTTCGGGCAATCAAAGATACGCAATTCAGTAACGCACTTGAGACTGTAAGACAAGTGAGAGTGGAGGGCAGTAACACTTCTGGCAATGACTGGAGTTTGGGGCAGTTTTTTATCATCAATGATGTTCTAAGACAAGTGAGCGATTGAAGGACCTTATTGTCGAATGACGTGGGTTTGGAAAACCTTCAATTACAAGAGAGGTGAGAGAGGAGGGCAGCAGCGTTTTTCTCTGGTGGGAAAGATTCCACCTCTTCATTGCCACTACCAAGACTAAGGCGTGAGAGATTGGGATATTCTCAGCAAATCCATAACAATTAACTTTGGACAATTACATATATACAACTCCATGAGAAAAGGGAAGAAGGAGGCCACCATACATTCCGAAAGCCTCTTCAAAGATGCTACCTCTTCACGACAACTTTTAAGAGAAAGTGTGAAAGATTGGGGAATATTTTAAGCTAATCCACAACAATTGACTCTAGATAATTATATATAAGCAACTTCGCGAGAGAGAAGGGAAGAGGTAGGCCATATACTCCGGAAGCCTATTTGAACATCTCGGAGTTTGACGGATCGTGCCTCAGATGCCGTTGATAGGGATTCCAGTTTTGATCGACCAGAGATTTGAGGATGGAACGCTTAACTTGACCTCTCTTTGGGATGAAAATCCGCATAACTGGCCTCGTTAAAGGACGTGAAACTAGTTGATCACATCCCCTAATTCGAAGGTTAATTAGAGAAGGCAGGAAAGTGGGTTGAATCTCTTTTAGGTTGGGACAATCTTCGATTCCAAGAGATTTCAAATGCGTGAACTCAGCTTCTGCTGTGAGGAATTTCAAGGTTTCACAATCAGAAATTTCAACTTTCTCTAATGCTGGGCCCAAATCCAATGGAAAACTTTCGAATAAACCGCAAAGCTTAATTGTGACTTCCTTTAAAGAAGGCAGGTGAGCGGGCAGAATCTTACTTAGCTCGGGACTTTCTACAATTTCAAGCACTTGGAGGAGCGGGAAAGCAGCAGTAGCTCCATCACCCTCGTCCATGTCCTAATAAGGAGCCCATTCTTGCCATTGTGGCATTCCTTCAAATCTTAGACTTTCCAGACATCCAAATGGTGGCTTATTGCTATTCCCGTAGAACTTAGGCCCCACAACTGTAATTCCATCAAACCCACTGATTGACAGGCGCTTTAAGGATCCCAACTGCCCAGAGGTGGTAAGAAACAGCAATATCTACAT
The DNA here is from genome assembly GCA_037897445.1 of Ceriops zippeliana. Taxonomy (NCBI): domain Eukaryota; kingdom Viridiplantae; phylum Streptophyta; class Magnoliopsida; order Malpighiales; family Rhizophoraceae; genus Ceriops; species Ceriops zippeliana. Next base: position 1,006,482 of record JBAPLH010000125.1, read on the forward strand.
CCCATAAGCTCTAATTCTACGATGTTTGAGAAAGAAGAATCTCCAACCCAATTTGGAAAACTCGTCCCTGCATACCCATAAATTGAAAGTTTTTCGATGTTGGTATGTGGCTGTAACTGCACAAGAACATTTCTTTCATGCAATGAGTTTTCACTACCTTCATCGTTCCATATCAACTCTAACTCCTTGAGCTTCTCCTTACACTTCAAATTGGCCTCTTCCGACTCTTGAACTTGCGAAACATTTCTCAGTTTCTATATACAAAGGTGTCCTCGTAGGCGCTGAAGCGGTCCCAACTCTTTGATGCTGCAATCACTTTCCTTTCCCACAGTATAATAATCCAATTCTCCAAGTTTTTTCAGTTTACCCATATGGGGCGGCATCTTTCCCAGCTTTGTTTCTCGGATATCAAGTTGAGACAAGTTGATTAATTTGACAATTGTGGCTGGCAGCTCCATAAGATGAGAACAACGATACAAGAGTAAGGTTTCTAAGTTAAGGTAACTTCTTAAATGATGAGTCTGAAAGATCCAGATAGCGCAAATGCATCAAGTTGCCAATTAAATCGGGCAACTTATTACAACGCAGAGACAACACTCTGAGACGGGTGAATGTCGGCAACCAATTCTCAACTTCCTTTTGTTCAGACCACATCTGTAATAAGATGGAGCGCAAATGCTGGATTGTGAAGATACGTTTGTCCACTTCGTGCACCTGTTCACGACCAAGCCATAGGTGACGAATCCTCTCAGTTATCTCGCATGACCGATCCACACCATATCTGAAGCAAAATTCTCCGGAAATAGATTTAGCCAAGTCATTGATAAGATCATGCATAAGAAATATTTCCTTGCAGTTGGTCGAAAAAAGGACCTCGAGACAAGGACATCAAAACATTCTTCACCCACTTGTTCTATATTCACTCTTGCTCTAGGTGGGGGCAGAAGGCCTTCAGCCATCCATAAGCGAATTAATTCCCCCTTCTCAAATTCATAATGCTTAGGCAATCCATTTGAGGGCTAACCACAAGTCATCATAAGCAATAGGCACAGGATGCTCTGGGGCTAATCGACAGTCAATAAAGAGTGCAATAACATTGTTCTCTTTAACTAAGTTATTAAGGAAATCATGATATAGAGGAAAGAAGGCACTTCCAACGCGAAAGCCTCCGCCGTGGAAGTAAACTAGGAGAGGAAGTTTTTGGTTGGGATCGATATTTTTCGGTAAGTAAAGTCTTGAAGAAAGATTTGCTTCTTGTGAATGAACAACTTCCTTAGAATGCACGTGTTGTGCCATCTCCTGGTATAGTAAGGACAAATGGAAGAAGCCAGGCACGGAGGGGAAAAGGATTTTAAAATCCAAAGCTATAAGAGAAATATCCTACTGTTTTTATTAAATTCATACAACACAATAAATTAGACCGTTTCACTAAATTTACAAAAAAAAAAAATAACTTCTACAATACTCAATAAAAATTACTAATAACTTTTAAAATTAAATGTATATTTAATTTCGTCAAACAACTTGGCAAGAATTAAAGCAACTTGTATTGGTATTCTGTGTACTTAACACCTTGGCCTATCAATAACTTGCCAATATGCAGTAACATTTGTCACTACCACCCCACACACCCACGAACATGATTATTTATTTATTTAAAATTTAACTCGAAATAACCAATATCTATATGTTAATTATTATTGAAAAGTAAGCTTTTTCTAGGTCTTTAGACCTTATAAAATGGGTGCGTTGCACATTAATCCAAGAGATTTGAGTAAGTGATGATATTTGATCCCAAAATTTCCCGTAAGCCCCAAAGTTTGGCGGCCAAATCAAAAGTTTAGAGACAAGAATTCCAGGGAAATGCAAAATATGCGGAGCATGAAATTGCTAGGGTCCCTCAACCGCATGAAACAAGATGATGAGTGCTGCAAAAGTTGACTACAAGGCTTTGAACACAAATGAATACATACACTTTGCTTGAAAGCCTTGAAAGAAAACTTTTGTGCGCCCATCTCAGCTTTGGCTCTTTGCCAATGCCTTCGTACAAACCCGTCTCCTCCCACTTCAATACTTGAAATTGAGACAGAAATTATGAAGATCTCTCTCTTAGAGGTATCGGGTGTCAATGCACGGACCAGATACCTTACCGTGGAGGATCAGGTAGAAATGGAAGTAGGAATTAGGCGCATTTTATGTTTTTTAACGACGGGTTTGCAAATTACAAATGCAATTTAAGGCAGAAATAAGATAAGAATCCAAGAATCTGAATGCCCACTGAATTTTACGATAAATATGAATACTAAATTGATTTTTTTTTTTTTCTCAAAGAGCCGCCTAACAGACTTCTATTAACCAAAAATACCAACAAATCATATGATTCCATGTGTCATTTTTTTCCCCGCCAAATCTTAGCTCTCTATTGTGAAGGGCCCCACCCTTTCGCCCTCTAAACCCATAAGCCCCGAAGCCACCGTTTCCGAAGAAAAATCTCGATTAATGGCGTCTCCGGCGACGATAATGCTCGCCGTCGTTGCTGCCCTCCTCTTTCTCTCCTCCGCCACTGTCTCCGGAGGAAACGTCCTCTCCGCTGCCGGTGTTCTCTCAGATTCTGGCTACCTTTCGATGTCCCTCACCTTGGAACTCCTCTCCACAACCCTACAATCTCCCTCTCTAACCATCTTCGCTCCCTCCGATTTTGCCTTCGCTCAATCGGGCCAACCCTCACTGACCCTCCTCGAATTCCACTTCTCTCCGCTTTATTTCCCTCTCCGCTCCCTCAGGCCCCTCTCTTCTGGCTCCAAGATCCCAACTTTCTTTGCCAATCACTCGCTTTTAGTCAGTTCGTCGCCTTCTGACGGCGGAGACTTGTCTCTAAATGGGGTCAAGATTAATGGGTCTCCCATTTATGACGATGGGTCTTTGGTAATTTTTGGGATTGATGAGTTTTTGGATCCGGATTTTGAGGTCAGTGTTCTAGCTCCGGTGCCTAGTGGCAGTAATAATGTGGGTTGTTCTGTTAAGGTTGATGGTGTTAATGGAATTTTTTACTCATTTAATGAGGTAACCGGAGTTTTGAGATCAAAAGGGTACTCGATTATGGCCTCGTTTCTTCATTTACAATTGGTGAGGTTTATGAATCAAGATCTGTATTTCACAGTCTTTGCTCCTGTTGATGAGGTTTTGAAGGATTATGCTGGGAATTTTGCGCAATTTCCCTCAATCTTGCTTAGGCATGTCCTGCCTTGCAAGGTTTTGTGGAGTGATTTGGTTAATGTCAATAATGGAGTTGTGCTGGAGACTTATATGGATGGATTTGGGATTAGTGTCTCCAGAGCCGGTGGTGTTTTGTTGCTCAATGGAGTCCCGGTTGCCTCGCCGGAGATGTATCGCACTGACTGGCTTGTTGTTCATGGCCTTCAGAGGATGCTGGAGGCACCTGAGAGGTTACAAGGACCGGCAGCAGCATATTCGCCCGAGACTGAGAACCATGGAGAAGAGAGTATCTTTGAAGAAGGTGGAGAATTTTGAGCCTGCTTAGATCTCGAGTACCTGTTGCTATTTCCCGTGTAAAGATGCCGGCTTTCTGCTTTCAGTACATGCAATTGATTGGCTTAGATGTAGATTAGATACTGTAAACGGCTTTTCTGCAGTTTTGGTTCTCGTTATGCGTATCTTTCAAGCAAATTCTTAATTAGGATTGTTTGTTGAAAGAACTCAAAACCACTGAATAGATGATACTTCAAAATATGCACTGATATTCTTTCCATTTTCATTTGTGGTTACTTTCTGGTTATTGTTCAGAATTCCTGTTGTCTCGGTTGAACCGACTGTTGACTAAGGAAAGAAAAATGAAAGCAAGATTGGTGCTTTAACTGGTTAGAAAACCGGAGAATGTAGAAGATGAAAACCGTATTGGATGCTATGCTTTAAACTTCACTCCATGGCGATCGCCGGTATATAATGGCAAGACAAGTATATTTTTCTGTAGTTCGGTCACATCATATGAAATTTTGCCACCGTTCAAATGATATTACGGGCCAAATTCTTCAAACAGAAGTTCTTTGAATTTTTTATTATTATTATTTTTGTTGTGTTGTGGAATGCATGGAGTCAAAAATCATGATTGTTGGTGTAAACTCTGAGCATCTTTGGCATTACTCGTTGAAATGATTGAGTCTGTCATCGGTGGCGAGTCGCCACGCATGTTCTTTCATGCTCAGCACCAGTGGGTTGTGCATGGTCCGTCGTAGGTGATCAATCTTCTCTAGTAATTATAACAAGGATCCAGCTGAATGGCCTTGGAAAAAATCTATCCATAGTGTGATACAACAACAATCGTGACGACAAATCTTAATCTCATAGTTAATTGAGATTGGTCCTATCCTTTTTTTTTTTTTCATCTGATGATTTCATTATGTTATGAAATAAATTTAACATAACATAAATATTTGAATCTTTCCTAGTTAAAGACTTTCAGATTAATTTATGTCGTATTCTTTCTCTCCTCTCTTTCATCTACGCTAATTGTGACGTTTATTGGCTTAAATTAGGATTTGTCCAAATAAAGATATGCTACTCTCAGAACTTATCGTCCATCAATGTCACATTTAATTTAACATGAATATTCTCATTTATTGTTCAATCCGCTACAGATTAATCTAAGTAATCATCGCCTCCACTGCTACTTATTTTTTGTGGACATGTTGTTTCTTGATAGTCTTTGACACTCACTTCTTTGCAACATCACTAACATAATTGATATTAAAATTTCCTCTTAATAATAATAATAATAAGTTAAATACAAACGATAATATAATCACAACTTACCGATGCAATGGCAGATGTTCTTGTAAAATATTATCTTTGTGTTCAAAAATAATAATAAAAAACTTACTAGTCCTTTCTAACCTACTTCAAGAACACTTTCAATTAATTGCACTAAGAATGCTCCTCGTTCAATGGAACTAGGATGCTTTGATACCAGAAAGAGAGAGACAGGGAGAGAGAGATTTTAGCTAATTATTCAGCTGTCCTGCATAATCCTAAAAACCTTTGCAATTTTTCTCTGTTTTTTTTTTTTTTTTTTTTGGGTAGAGGGGAGACCAATAAAATTAATTTCCAGTTAACTTAAAAAATCATAAATCAATGATAATTCCCAATTTCATCACTAACCCATTAAAATTCTCCAAAATTGTTGATCACCCATTCCTCGCATTCTCAATCTACTTGTTCTTGATGGTGACCCCAAGCTCGCCGGCGACAATAACGGTGGTGGCCATGTCAAGAAACATTCCATGCTCAATAACCCCAGCGAGACTCAAAATTGCATCACCGGCAGCCTTCAAATCCCCAATATCCTTCTGGAAAAACAAGTCCACAATGTAGTTCCCGTTGTCAGTGACAAATGGCTCGCCGCCGTCAGCGGTGGTGGACCTCAACTTGGCCACGCAACCTGCGTAGTCAAACAACTTCTGTAGCCTATCTTGCGTGAATTTCCAGCAGAAAGGCACCACCTCCACCGGCATAGCCCCGCCATTGGCACCGACGAACGGCACCAGCTTGGTCTCGTCGACGATAACGACGAACTTCTTGGTGGCGCTCTCGATCATTTTCTCCCGTAGCAAAGACCCACCTCGGCCTTTAACTAAATTGAGATCCGGGTCCACCTCATCGGCACCGTCGATTGCGAGATCAACGGTGGGGTGGGAATCGAGGTCGGACAAAGGGATGCCGAGGGACAAGGCCTGTTGGTGGGTCATTTTGGAGGTGGGTATGCCGACAATGTTGTTCAATTTTCCTCGTCGGAGTAGCTCGGCGATACGGTCCACGGCGTGCCTGGCGGTGGAGCCGGTGCCGAGGCCGACGACCATGCCGGACTCCACGAACTCGACGGCCTTGTAGGCGGCTATTTTCTTGAGCTCGTCTTGGGTTAGGATCACTGGTGAGGGAACGGAAGAAGAAGAAGAAGAAGACAGGGGGGACAAAGGTTCTGCCTTCTTTGATAACTTGTCTGAACCAATAAATGGTGGGCAAGGAATAGCCATTTACAAGTGTTCTTTTGCTTTTTTTTTTTTTGGGGTTGTTTTTCCCAGAGGATGAAGATGTAGAGTTTGTATATGTTTTGGGAGTAATTATGTGATAAAGGGGTGGGATCTTTGTACTTGGGACGGAGGGAAGGTTTGATGTTTGTTGATGAAGAAGAAAGATAGGCCTTTTGGGTGGCTTTTATAAAGTTAAGGTAATGAAAAGGAGGGAAATACTGATGGTGGGGAATGGTGGGCTAAGTGGCTCTCGTGGGAGTGGGGATGGAATTGAAAAATTCTTGGGTGTGTGTGGAGGATATGTCATGGCGTGGATCATCTAATAGTCCCCGTTATTCTAAATCTAAATCAAAAGGCCAAATGATCTTTTATGGAAATAAAAAAAAATTATTATTATAAAATTTTAAATTTTTTAATATTAATTTTTTAAAAATAAATAAGGACTCAATTACCATTGTTAAAGTGGGGCGAGCTGACGCAGCAATTCAGCAAATTCAAATCCCAATCCCCACTTCCATTTGGGCACAAGAATTGAATTCCCAATAAAAGTGGATCTTCCTACTGTATATTTTTTTTTCATCGATGGCCCCCGTGTTCTCCGCCCACCTGTTTCACAAGCGTGCAAAAAGCGTGAACAAGAACTTTTGAGCCTCGCCTCGCTGCCTATTTATTACAGGTTTCCTTTGCCCCGCTGTCTTTTGACAAGCACACGCGACTATTGTTTCTTTTTAATTAATTATGTAAAAAACTTTAATAATATTTATTAATTAGTATCCTAATTAATTATACAATAAATTAAAGTATCTAATTTTTTGAAAATACCAGATTGCAATAAATTAACAATACTCTTTGTTAAAAAAACAGTCCCACCTAAAATAACAATTTATTACAAGATTGTAATAATTGACATGTATTTATAACTAAAGAAATAATCCAACCTAAAAAGGAAAATATTTAATAACTAAATACAAAATAATCTAAAAAATTTAATGAAAAATAAAAGAAATCCCAAATATTTCACACGCTCCTCTTCAATAATTTAATTAAAATTTTTAATTAGACTATAATATTGCATAATAAATAAATAAGTTATAAAATAAAAATTACAATATAAGGTGTAAAATAATTTTCGTATAATGGGTTCTACGCAGTTTTAGAGACCTTGTTTCCTCTCATCGACAAGCTTTCAATGCAAGTATATATCAACTGTAGTTATAATCTACTTTCCTCGTGTCAAATTTCTCCATGCACGCAGTGAAGCGAAGTTTTATGCTCAAATTATGGAGATGGACAGGCATTCAACTACCGACGTGTAGCTTGCATTTTATCTAATGGGTCCTTTGCAGAACCCAAAACAAGGTTATGCATAGTGCCGAGTATAATGTGCTGAGGAGTTGAATTATATCCAGGCTCTCCAGCTTCTCCGCATTCGCGAGACAAGGGGACTGACAATTACATCCAGTGGCAACTTAACACTCACATTTTCTAGTCCCTCCTACCATCAATATCCATAGATATTGAAAAGCTATGTCTGAAAATTTTAAAAGATAATATATGGTGTAAGAGCTACCAATTAATGGTCAAAAAGTTCTCTGGAAAATAACTCTGCGAGCACTCACGTAGGCACCGCTGAAAAGATTCATACAGCACTTTTCCTAGCCTTCGACCATCACGAGCTGATACTGAAAGGTCATGCCATAAACTCAACTGTGCATTTTAATGAATCTCAAGACTTGTAATAGACAGCAAATGAAACATATGTTGAGTTCACCTATGCAAAGAACAATCTGAAATTTTATTCATTGAACTTATATCTTATAACATTTAACTGATAATCCATCTTTTAATACCATCTATGAGTGGCTTAGTTTCCACCGAGAAGAAGAATCATATATTACATCCTTCTGCAGTGCACACTTACTAGATGTATCATTCGCAGCCAAATAAAGAAATCCGTCGTTTAGAAATGCTAATTGACAAGAGTGCAACAGATACGCAATGACACTTAAGATGCTACAATATAGTAGAATTTGATGGCTATGATGGCCAAATACAATGTTACATAGACAATCAAAAGAAAAAGATTGATATTAACCTCAATCATGAGAGAGTAGCTTAAAGTAAACTATGATATACAAGGAAAGAGAGAACAGGGCAAACACATGCTGCCAGAAAAGAAGGGCAGAAGCCTCTTTGACAGCATAACCTCTCAGGCTGGCAATTGCACCGAGTAAAATAGCACTTGGTGTTGTGTAATGCAACAAGAGCACAAATGTGTACATGGGGTCATTAAGGGCAAGCAAATGCAGCTTATCAGCCAATGCTATAATAGCAATTCCCAGAAGAGGAAGGATCAATAGCCTTGCCACAATTATGCCGACAGTGGTTCGACGACCAAGTTTAGAGTCATTAGGCCCCTCGGCTAGCATACCACCAAGAATAAGTATCACCGAAGGAACCATAGCACCTGCTAAAATCTCTAAACTGTCAGTGATAAAAGATAGAGGAGCATCATATCCAAAGAAAAAACCTTTTAACTGAGGCACCATCCCGATAGTAATAGCTAATAGAGAAGCAATTGTTGGAGGCTGAAGTATGTGCTGTATGGGAGTTTGTTCTGCAACAATTCTCATCTTCCTCACAACTCTTGGCTCAGCCAAACACCTAATGGACTTGGGGCTGCTTGCGGTACCTTCACCAGAAGATTCAAGATCTGGAAATGCTGTCTGTGAAACATTTGAAATGCTGGTAAATATCTTAGCAATAAAAGGTGTCTTGCAATGTTCTGTTTCTTTGTCCTCAATGCCCGGCCATTCAGCTTCTACAAGAAGAGGCCTACTGACATCGTTAACATTTGGATGCTCTTCCGTAATTGACACCTGTTCTTCAATTTCAATCCCTTCTTCAACAATCTCATAATACCGCAATGGCGGTTCCATCATATGATAAACAAGAGTGTAAACAAGAATTACAGCAACCCATTGAGCAAAAGACACATAAGCAACTCCACTTGAGTGGCAATGGGGTCCAAATGGGTTATCTTTAGTATGACAAACAGAAGTCACAATGGCAAGAGGGAGATTTCCAGTGTTGCCAAAGGCAGTCATGATGATGGTGAATCTGTTAAACTGTGGCGGAGGGCGGCATATAACCACAACTAAAGCCCCCAGAAAGACACCAATGAGTGTACTAACCAATACATTAACTGGGATGAACCACCAATGAGCTATGTTGTCAAAAGTAATGGATTCACCAAGCTCAGTGAATATTAGACAAGGCAAGAACAGGGCAAAAACCAGCTTGCTTAGGAGCTTAAACGTTGCTCTCGGAATAATTTGTTTCTTCGGGTGTGCAAGAATCAGTCCTATAACTGTGAGGCACAGGAGTTTCAACAAAGGCACCACAGCAGTAAGCAGATTTTCACCACTAGATCTCATGCTATTGCCATACAAATCGGCTAAATAACGTAACATCTTTCCTCAAACTGCTCCAAGCTCAATAACAATATTTCTTTCTGCAACGAAATGAAGAATAAATAACAATCATGCTCCAAATAACAACACTCAATACAAATTCTGTAACATAGTAAAATAGGATTAATAGGCAGACAACAATCATGCACAAAAAGGCATATAAAAATAACTTTATAATCAGATTATTGGGGGGGGGGGGAAATGGTGTGTTCACATCACCCCCAAAAAACCAAAAACAAGAATAAATTGCAGGTTGATGGTGTAACAGATAAACAATATTGAGAATTAGAAGAAAAAAACAAACTACAACATGGGTTTTACATGTTAATTCTATCCGTCGCTAAAATCAACTAAGATACTACATGGGTTAGGACAATTTAACAACTTTAGTTCACGAATCAAATAAATCACACGAAAGATGCAAATACAGAGAGTGAGAGATAGAGAGAGAGAGAGCTTACAGATGAGAGAACAGGAAGAAGGTTAGAAAGGGAAAATATTTCAGCAATCTGTGTTTCAAACTGAGAAAGGATCAAGACTGACGGCAACGAAGATACGTATTTCTCCTTCTCACGTTTCCTCGTTCTTGATCTGTGTTTTTTTTTTTCTCTCTCTCTCCAAATTTAGGCGGAAAGACCGTCTCAAACCCCTAAAATCTGCTTAACCTCCAAATTAATTAATATGCGTTTCGAGCTGTAATCATTTATAGAAAATAATAATAACAATAATAATCATAAAAAGAATAAAAAAATCAAATGGTCTGACTAGTTGAGATTTAATTTGTTGAAAATTATATTTATATTCCTCTCCCTGTATGTACAGTAAATTTATAAATTAATTTATAGATTTTTTTTTTCTTGTGATGAGTAGAAAGAGGAGGTAGCAATACTTGCAGTAAAAGAAAATTATGGGTTTAATCTTATTATCTACCGAATTAATATTCAAAATTATAATTTTATAATACAAATAAATATTTTAAATCATTAAATTATAATTAAAATAATATTAAATATTACAAAAAATTATTAATTTATAAAAATATATTATTTTTATTAATATTGATAATTTTTTAATATTTTATCAAATAATTTTATTAATTATAATAAAAACAATATTTTTATAATAAATTTAAAAATATTTTTATAATATTATTATTTTTTATAAATAATAATTTTATAGTATCTTATTATAATTATTTAATGTCCCGTACAAGGGAACTCATGGTCCAGCACCGTCTGCTGTGGAGAATGGTCATTTTCTATTTACAGCCTTTTTGTACTTTTTCGGCCCTTTTGTTTTTAATTTTAATAATTGCCGTTGGTAGCACAAAACGACCCAAATACGGTAAATGCTAGGCTCCGTCAATTCACGAGTGGGCCTAGTCCATTTCCGAAATTCTTCCTCGGCTTCCTAATAAGAACAAAGTAAAATTGTCGTTTAAAAAATAATTTTAATAATTAAAATTTTAAATTTTTTATTTGAAAGTTTTGGTTCTAATTTTAAGAAGAGGATATGATTAGGTTATTTCAAAGTTGGTTGATTTTGAGGTCGAGTTTATTTCGGATTCATCGTATTTGGATTATTTTTTAATTTGGGTTGACCCCATATATTAACTTGTTCCTATTTAAAAATTATCTTTTTTGTCTTTTCAATTATTTTTTAATTTTTCCATATGTTATTATAATTTTTTTTTATCTGGTTTGATTCAATGGTGTAGCCGATCGATCCAATCAACCGAGTAACATGGACTTGGGTTTTTTAATATATATTTTAAATTATATGCCAAAATATTTTGTCACTAAAAATACTTAAATTTAAAATTATAACATTTAAAATATCAAATCATTTTTTTAATCAAAACTTGATTTATATATAATATGCCACAATAATATTTACTTTCTACGTTAAAACAATAAATTGATCATAAAAATATATATTATAAATATATTAAATATCATTGATTCGGAAGTTCGACCAATGAGCCTACTAATTTAACCTGTGATCCAATAATTCAATTTCTGTCAACGATGAGATTCAGATTCAATTATTATTCTTAGTGTAATACTGAAAAACATCAACTGGGAAGAACAAAAAAAAAAAAAAAAAAAAAAAAAAAAAGGGAACTGACAAGACGGAGGACGGTGTTGGCAATGCGGCTGCAGGGCATTTAAGCAACGAGACAACTGCAAGTCATCCAAGACGTCAATGACTCCGAAGAATTAAGCTTAAAGTCACCGGGTCGAAAAAAGGACCACCAACCAGCACTACTCATGGCAGAACTTCAGCCCAACATACACTTGTAATTGTCTCGAATTCGCATGGTTTTGCTGCCATTGGTATGTAACAATTGGTTGGGAATGAACTAGGTTGGTTGGCATGAAATTACACAGTGGAATTAGAAACCACCGCAACGTTCTACACTTGTGTCCTTTTGTCAGAAATTATATGGCCACTGGCCCATCTTTCCCCCCTTTTTTTTTTTTTTTTTTTGAATTTAGCGTTCATATAATTTTCATGGTCTCGAGTTTTTTTAAAGTGCATACATACATATAAATGAAAATACTGTCATCATGAAGATGCCTGCCTCTCCCTGGCCTAAATCTCTGTCCCACTCTGCGTCTAGATTTCCATGTCGGCGTTTTACTTTATTTTTCTTTCTTTACCTTCCTTTATGATTATGAGCAACACCTCCCATTGCTGGCCATTACCGGCATGCCCTTGATAAAAGTTTTTGTATTTCTCTTATGATTGGCATGATTGCATTTAGGGTCTCTCGTGAATTTTCTTCTTCTTCTTCTTTTTTAGATCTTTGGTTCCTTCGGTTAATGTTTAAGTGAAGAAGGAGCTCCTTTCAGACCAGTGCGGGGCAGCGGGTAGCTGGAACTTAGCTGCTGAGTCGTTGGTTCAAGAGCTCATCATCATCATTCATCGTCAGAATGGGAACTGAATTGATCAATAAGCATATATGTGAAGAGTCTAGTAGCGAGATGTGTAATTGATCCAACGAAGCAGGAGCTGCAATTCAGTTTGTAGCTGTCACGTCTTGGACTGAAGGGAGCTCCCTCCAATTTTCACGGCCACCAACCCCTTAGTTCCTACTTTGTATTGCATATATTGCACAGCTATGGACACATTCTAACTTATGGTCTTTCCTGCATTCTTTTAACGTAGGTCAACTATTCCAACCTAGCTGGAAAGTTTGCTCTGGACGAGGCTCAGCTAATTTGGGGGGTTATACTTTCAAGTTTCATGAAGCTGCAAGTCAAGCGTACACTAATCCTACAACAACTAGGAAAAGGAGTGGAACATGGCGTGCAATTGTCATCTATGGCAAGCAGTCATCATTTTTCAGTTATACCTTTTTCAAGTCCGCCCACTTTAATGTTTTTGATAAGCAAACCCGACTTGCATGCACGATACCTACAATCATGACTCCTACTTGGTTCATAGAATGCACTCAGGAGATTTGAGCTGAGACTGTTCTTAATCCATGTATTTCCAAGCTCGCCTTTACCGTTAGGCCAAGTATGAAAATGATTTCAAGTGCTAATGAGACATGTTTCTGAGTTAGTCATATACATGCACACCATTAATTTTGCTTGTAATTTCTTACAGCGATATACTTTGCTTGCAAGCTCAATGGATGCTACCCTTTATTGTCCTTTCTCTAGATTGACCAAAACAGAAAATATTTTTAGTGTTTCGTGGGCATTAATGCTACCCTTCTCCTTAATAAGGATCATTATGCGTACAAGCAAACACTTTACCAAGTCCAAACAATTTTGGTCTGTGCCAGTTTACATGTCTCCTAGATCGGAATATGGAAGTTATAATCAACATTGATCAGTCATGTCCATGCACAAGCATTCCTGCTTGAGTACCAAAGTGGATGTGCTCACTTGTGTATTTTAAAATCAAATCTATTCTGCTTTGTTTACATGGATAGAGGGCCAGATCCTCAAGGATGAATAGATATTACTATGCATTAGCAAGGTAGTAGTGTGCTTTTCTCTTTTGCCTTTTTATTTTTATTTTTTTAAAAAGAGAAATGTCTAAGCCTGTGAGTCTCTATTGATTGAGATGTATAGGGACGCTTTCTATGTTTAAGAGAAATTTTAATAGTCAAAACTTTAATTTTTTTAATTAGAATAATTGAGGTTTGAATTCACTAAATAAAATAGAAAACAAATTTTGAAATATAAAAAAGTTACCTTGATTTTAAATTTCGCCGTTCATCAAACTTAGAGGAGAAAACAGAAGATTTGCTATATTTCTCTTTGCTCTTTAATATGCTTAAAGGCAATCTATTTAACCAAATTTCCAGTACCAATCCCACTTTCCCAGCTGTTTTATATGTAGCCTTCCGTCAGATTAACCATTCACTTGCGTCAAATCGTCTAATATAACTGGCTATTTGTGTTTGATATCTTAAATTACATAGCAGAGCATTAAAAAAGAACCATTCTGGCTTGTTGTCTTATTGTTAATTGCCCAGCAACTAACGTGGAAAATAAATTATAATCCCGCTCCCCAACATGCTGGATGTACAATATAACTGTGGAAAAAAAAATAAAATTATATATATATCTTAAAATTTTACAATATAGGAATATTATGCACTTAAGATACTTCAAAATTGTAAACTCAAGTAAAAGAAAGAATGAAATATAGTTGACACCATGGTTTGTCTCTTGGCAAACAAAATCACTCTCATAACAACCCTATAGTCTCAAACTAGCTAAAGATGAGTCCCACTCAAGACCATCTTAGTTAACTCCATTAGATGGAGCAACACCAAGGCAGCTGACATTGGCACACTCAAAGTCACCAAGCCAACGATCCCCAAAGCCATGGCAGGCCTTGCATCCATCAACTGGGATTGTAAGAAACCCACCATGTCACATATCAACGAATCATATCTCGCATAATATTGCTTCTCCCATTCCATCCAATGCTGTGGCGGCTTGTAATTCATCTCCACCACCTCCATCTCATGAATCCTTTTCCTGAGAACAATCATGTTCTCATCCACTAGCCTGCCCCTGTAATTTGGGTCATGCGACTCTCCTCTTGATGCCAAAATTCTTGTGGTCAATACCCTTTTTGGGGAATCAAGGCTTGATCTTGAGCAACTGGAAAGTGGTCCACCAAAAGGAATGGTAATGCGACATACACATAGAGAAGCTGAATCCATGTTGGTTTTTGTATATGGGTATATTTGAAAATGTGTGTGTTTAGAATAAAGTAAGGGAATGGTAGAAATGTTAGCGATGAAGCGATGAGGGACACGGCGTGGATTGATGTTTATAGGGGCTATATATAAAAATCTTAATGAAAGACAAAAGATGGGCGGCCTTTTGATTATAATATTGATTACTGATTAATTGAGGAACAACTTAGTGGGAAAGGTTTGTGGCAAAAACGCGTAAATTCTGGACTGGATTCGGTGATGTGACATATGCCACATCTCGGTGATTAATAATAATCGTAGATGCTACAATCTTATGCAACCAGACCCATATAGTTATATATATTCTTTATTATTATTATTATTATTTTCACAAGCCCTCGTTCTAATCTTTGTGCTAATAAGTAAGAGCTTTGTTATGTGAACACAGGGATTTGACACGATAAGATATTAATTTTTTAAATTTATATTTGTCTCATGTGAATTTATTTATAGATATAATAATTATTATTATATCATTTTGTGCTCAATAAATTACCTCTTCCTTAACAAAATCTTTTCGTTATGAAAGTTTACATTTGTGTACATATTTTTTTTTATATGCATACATATTTTTCATAATTATTATTATAAATTAAATTTATTATTGAAATATTTTATCAAAATTCGTTAATTGTACAGTTACATTCATCGAATACATAATTATTATTATCAAACATATATTATCATATTATTTATATCGATCATAAGTTAAAAAACTTGTATATACATAACATTTTTGAATTAGTTATTATATTTGTTCTTTTTCTTTTGTAAATGTGTTGTAGCTTTGAGGAGATCATAGTCATTTGGTTCACTTGATTATTGAGTATGGTTGCATTGGTTCAACTGTCATAAGCTTCTCAAAGTATAGTGAAGCTTATTGTCCTTTGAAAGTTGATGGTATGAGCAAAGAACCATAGACACGTTTGTATATTATTGCTGCCATGCTATGATAGAAAAGCATCGCAATTTATGGGCAATATTAATTTTTTTTGGGGGTCCATAATTTAGGGCTATTATTAATGATTGGATTTTTTTAATGTACAAATTGGTTATTGGTTTCGCTTTACGAGGACATGCAGGGGATATACATTTTTTTCTTTTTGCTTTTTTACATGCTTTTTAACTATAATTTCAAACTTCCTATGCCAAAAACATACAAATTCAAACTACATATCTTTTCAATCATAATAACTATCTATCATAATTATGAGTAGGGGTAAAGGATTATTTATAACTATTTTTATTTAATTTTTTTATAATAAAAGCTCATTTTTGGTCTAAATATTAATAAGTATGAAATTATGTTATTGTGTAAAGACTCAAATTTAGAGAAAAAAGAGACCAAAAAAAAAAAACAGGTTACTGATCACACTACCATTTATCATAAAATGATGTGAGTCATGGATCCAACCGTCAACAATGGATCCGGAAGCTTGATGTCGAAGTCCACCAAGGCTTCTGGGTGAGCCTCGAATTTTAATTGGGCCAATTAAAAGAGGGATCGAATTCTGTAGTTAGGGGGAAGACTGAAGAAATCCAAAAGAACATTTCTCAATATTTTTTGTTTCTTCCTTTTCCTTCATGCTTAATATTTTGCCATATTACTTTAAGGGCAACAATTTTCTACCGTTTGCATGGTTCAAACCTCGCTTATAGAATTCTACTTTTAATTATCACGGTTGGTCCAGTTATTTTCTTCATCTTTGTTTTCAAATTTGTGTCTGCCTGCTACATGTTGGGAATTATAATTGAAAATCATCTGTAATTAGTCATATGGATCGTTGGCAGCCTCTTAGTTCTGAGATGGAAGGGGTGAAAGATTCGGATTCCGACACCTTTTCACAAAATAATAAAAAAATAAAATAAAATGACCCTGTATCTTATATTACTATGTATCATGATTTTATATTTATAATTTCTATTATTATTTGTAATTATGCATCTAAATAATAAAAATATGCAACTAATGATAATGACAATGTAATATGTGAATTTACATTTATCTCAAGTCAACTTATTAGCGTTAATGCAACATTTCCGTTCGATTTCCATTCAAAATAATGGCAAACTAGTTATATCATCTACCTAAGCTTGTATGTTTTTTTTTTCTTTTTTTTTTTTTTGTTATTATTTTGTGTTAAGAAATTTGTTTATATGAAAATTGGATAGAAAAAGGCAAGGAAATTTTATTTTTAACATTGTATTTAAACAAATAACACATTAGAAATTACATTTTAGAGGAATGCGTGGATTATCTCAAAAAAATAATAAGCCAAAGGTAAATTAATAGAATAGGGGAAGCAGATTGGACCAATTCACAGAAATTGAACAAAGATGCATCGCGGCCTAAAAGTCTTTCTCAGCAATAGAAAGATCGGAAACCCCAACTAACATAAATGCCAGATCCACTCCCTTTCCTTCCAAGAAGTTGTTTGCGCATGGATTATGCTGATGTTCCCACACTCTATCATAATGTCTTTTTAAGTTTAGAGCTTTCCAATTAATGTCTCACGACCTCCCAAACGTTATTCGATTTATTTCACATCCAAAACCGAGCTTTGATGTAGAGATCCCAACAGTGAAACAAAAATAAAAACTCGAAAGAGTAAGAATAAATCATCGATGAGAAACTGAAATATGGTTAAGTTGAATCAATGTTGGGTAAGAAGATTAGTAAAAGGATTCAAAGAAGGATTTAAGAATTCAACGTTACCAACTGATCTAAGAAATCCATCTGAACTTTTGCTCCTGTCTCCATCTCCTGAGCCACCCGCACATATCTTCAACTAAGAGCCAACAACATATTAATAATAGAACATTCCTACTTTTTTGGGCAAGGAGCATCAATAATACAACGTTTAATTAAGAGCTAACTAAGCATTAATAATAGTACCGTTTCATAAGGCTTATGATGTAGGTTAGTCAAAGTTTTCTGCGGTTTTAGAAGATTGAAAAACAATAATCAGTTTGGCGGTTTGTTACCATAATTTAATTGCTTCAATGACTTTGAACTTCATTTAGTCAATCAAAAGTTGCCATTTTTATCAGTTACCATACCATATTTTGACGATTGTGGGACTTGAATTGTGAGAGTTAAAAGTGGAATTGAAAGAAAGCCTTTCCCTTCAATTTTCGTACTCTCAGTTCAATTGTTTTCTTGACTTTAAGTTACGTTAAATCTACCTATACCCACTAATTGCTGCAATAATATCTAATTAGGAGTTTCCATCTGATAAGTGAAATTGACATTAGTGTTGGAAGTGAAAAAAAAAGGGATAAAATGGAGAAGTATGTCACATGTCACACTTGGGTCATAGAAATAGTAATATTATATAGATTAGACTGATGAATTACTTTCTTGACGGCATCAAAGAAAAGAAAAACTTAGAGCATCACAACATTGAAGCAAAAGCCACACTTAAGCTTGCCAAAAAAATATGAACTTTCCTTCCAAGCATGCCTATAACTTGAACCAAACGTCATTGTGCCTGGAATTGAGTGGCCTGAGGTTTTCAAATCAAATTCCTTCTCTGCCTTTAAAGATGGAGGAATAATAAATTGATGGAAGGAAACAGCTTAAAGATCTAAAGATGAATTCTGGCTACAACCCACTTGGTCAACTCCACCAAATGGAAGAACATTACCCCAACTGACAATGGAACGCTTAGGAGAATGAGGGCAGCCATTCCCAAAGCCAAGCTGGGCCTAGTATTGATCAAGAGAGACTGCAAGAGCCCCACCGCTTGACATATATCTGAAGTACTGTACCTTTCGCAATAATATCTCTTCTCCCATTCCATCCACTCATCTGGGGCATTACAACTTGCCTCTTTTATCTCCATCTCTTGAATCCTTTTCCTTAGAACAACCATGTTTTCGTCGACGTCTTTGCCGTTGTATTCCCCTCTCGATGCTGCTGAAACGACCAACTTCGTGGCATAAGGTCTCTTGTTGTTGTATCTTTGGTGTATTGTTGTTGGTGGCCATAATTTATTGCCTGGAAATGAATTATACGACACTGCTGCGTAATAAGTTGCAGTATTTGCCATGGACTAACCTGGTTCAAATGGTGGGAATGAAATGTCGTGGGAGAACAATGCCCCCTTGGCCTTGTATTTATAGGGGACATTGGACAAAGGAGAGAGAGGGATATAGATTGTGTGAGGACACCTGCTGATCATTTAGCTGATACGGAGAAGACACAGCCTTCATAGATAATATATATATATATATATATAATATAATATGGTTAACTTGTTGAAAATTGCTGCGCCGCCGTATTAGAACACGCTAAAGAAGATGGCTATTGGTTGGAACTGCCACGTAACGTATTGAATATATCGGGTTTCAATTTGCTGGCAACATACGTTGGTTATTATCAGGTTGAATGTCAACTTAGTTGGCGTAACTTTTTTTTTTTTTTTTTTTTTTTTTCAATTAATTAATTTTGATTAGAGCCGAAAGTCGAAATCTACAGTCCTGAAAACGACAACATGATCCTGAGATTGGCTTGTTTCAATTGTCACCGTTTCGATAATTAAATCCTTCGTACGCGGAAATGAACGTGCCAAGGATGTCATCCGGAGTATCAGGCCCCAATTCTGCGATTCCTTGCAGATTATTATGGCACGTGTTACAATTAACTCACAGCCATCGAACAAAATGATGTATGACGGCCGGTTGAGATTGTAAACCTCGTCAGCAACACCTTGTAGATACCAAAATCTTCCCTTTCAATATTTGCAGTTCAGCTCAAATACATGCAGACAGACCTTCATTACGTCTACCTAATTAACCTGATTTATTTATTTTGTTTTTTTTTTTTTCACATAAACTTGCATTGCAATACCGTGATTATTATATATACGTTTATATAGGCATAACCCTAATTTGGTTCAATATTGATTTTAGTTTGACAGTTCAATCATGGTTCAATTCTTGATTCCACTTAAGTTAAGGTTTTGATTTTAGCTTAATTCGATGCCTATTTAATTTGATTCAAGATTAGTTGATTTATTGTAATTCAAATTGATTTTGCTCAATTTGATCACTTATTTTTTTTTTTAAAATTGGAAATAGTTTATTTTTTTAATAGATAAATTTCATATAAATCATTATATTAAAAATAATCTTGGCCGTTGATTTTAATTTTTTATTTTATTCTATTATAGTTTTAAAATAATTTTTAATTTAATCAATGATTTAACCAGTAATCTCAATTTTATTATGAAAATGTCAATTTAATTGATAATTTATAGCTTTTGAAATAGTAAAATTTTAATTAAAATGCCCTTTTCCATTATTTTGATTCGAATTAAAATCATAATAGTTATTTTTCATTTTAAATTAGCCAATTTAATTTTTAATTAATGTTGATGTTTAAATTTATAATTCTAATTATTATGCATGATCATGTATAAAAAATAAAAATTTATAATTAATAGTCAAGATAGTGTATAATATGTAAACTTAAAATTTTTTTAAGTAAAATTAATTGACGAATCTAATCAGCATTTATATCTATGTGACATGAATCCCAGCATATGCATGACAAGAAAATTTTGACAAAACATAGGAAAGAAATTTGTTTTATAAAAAAAAAAAAAAAAGGGAAAGAAACTAAATTCATTGATGCTAAAATTGAGACAAGAGAATGGAACACTTTGTTCTTTCCAAAAGCAAAATGCAGTGGTCACCATAATTGAATAAGATATTTACAATTATCTTACTCTTGTACTTCATTTTTATCCAAAATTTATGTTATGAATTTTTTTTCTTAAAGGAGTAATTATCCTATTTTTTCCAACCACCACGTCGCTAAGTTGACACAATGATTTTGCCACAATGCTTCCGCACCCTCCCCATGCTCACCGTACGATCTTCTCCAAATGACATTGACACGTCACCAATGATGGGTCCCATCCCATCCTGATATTCAATCGGGCGGTTCTTAAAAAGACAAAAACGAAAAGGTCACTTTCGAAGGCAGCAATGCAGCAAGCATTACAACTAAAATTAGTTGTTTTTTTTAAATTATTTATTTATACTTGGTTCATTCTTTACTTATAAATAGTTCATCTTTAAATTTGAAATTATGAATTTATGTAACTCTATTATTAAATTTTATGATTAATAATTTCAAAGTCTTTATTAGGCTACTACATTTAGCTAATCTCGATTAAATTTCAAACCAAGGCTTAGTCATTGTTGTGTTGTTTTATTTGGTTGCTGCATTTCAGTCTTGTTTACCTCAAATTAACTGCCTTTAGGTTCGAGTATTGTTGCTACCCATTCTGTTGTTTTGAGATTTTTTTTCTTTTTTTTTGGGTATTTGTAAATGTTAAGGTGAAACAAATTGAAGATGGTGACCTACAAATTGCAGGTATTTACAATCTTCTCTCGGATTGAAATAAATGTTTTTCTGCCAAGCCCCAAGGAGGATCAGGAAGTTGAAGAACATAAAAGACATAGATGTTTGAGAATTTGCTTCGTGGGGTCTCACCTGATAACGAGGATATGCAACTGGATAGAAATTTTGTGGGAGTTCTCAAAATAAAAAGGGAAAATGAAAGGTTGTGTTGCTGGATTTGAACCTGAAGGCATACTATAAGGTAGAATGTCATGATTTTTAGATAAAAAATTGTGATTATTGAATAAAAAATCATTGTTACTTAATAAAAGGTTATAACTATTCAACAAAAAACCGTAATTATTAGGTAAAAGATGGTAACTATTGACCAAAAAATTATAAGCATTGGATAAAAAGTCATTACCATTAGATAGAAATTGTGACCATTAAATAAAAAGCTGTAATCGTTATGTAAAAGATCATAACTATTAGATAAAAAGTTATTATGGTTAAACAAAAGATTGTAACTATTAGAAAAAGAATTCTTATTATTAACAAAAAGTTACCACCACTTGTATAAATACCAAAACACCTCTGTTTTTATTGGTATGAAATATTTTTCTTTTCTTCTCTTGATATTTTATTATTCTATCAAAGATTCTATTATTTATAATATTACTTTAGAAATATTATAAATAAAAATGAAAATATTATAGACAAGTTAAAAAGCAATTTTGAAAATAAATCAACTTATCAAGAATTTGATTTTAATAATATAACTTATAGTTAAACGTATTTCATTTTATCTTAGAAGAAAATTTACATAAACTTTTATTGCATATACGACTTGAAGTAATTTCTTTCAATTTCCAATACAACCTTATTTATTACACCAATAATCTTAATGCAAAATTAAATTTCTTATATTATGGTAAGTACATTGAAAGAGTTAGTTTCTAATTTTATGAAATTAAAAAGGTTTGATGGAAGTAACTTTATATGTTAGCAAAAGAGGATTTACTTTTTATTAGTGTTATTACAAATGATTTATATTATGACTATTACAAAACCAAAAAAGTTAGAAAATGAGACTATTGTCGATACTAAGAAAAGACAAAAATAAGAGACAGATGATGAGATATATAGAGGACATATCCTGGACACAATAAATGACTTATTATTTCATATCTATTACACTTGTTAAATTACAATAGAACTATAAAAGAAATTAGAAACAAAATACAAGCAAGAATATGCAACAAGTAAGAATTTTTTTATATCTAAATTCAATAATTATAGAATGATTGACAATATACCAATAATAGAGAACACTTAGTCACCTTTTACAACATAAGATGTTTATGGATAATACTATTGTTATGAATTCAATAATAGATAAATTGTCTTATTTATGGAAAGATTTCAAAAGAAGTTTAAAGCATAAAGTAGAAGATATTTCTTTTAAAAAACTTGCTAATTTTCTTTGTATAGAAGAAAAGTATCATATGCAAGAAGAAAATAAAAAGCAAGTCTCTCATTTTTCAAATGTGCATGCAGTTAAAGATGATCAATCAAGCTAACTCTTTAACAAGAGAAAGAATTAATCCAATGGTGATAAAAGGCAACATAAAAGACAAATAAAAAATGGCAAATGTCATTTTTGCCTGAAGAAATGACATTATAAATTTGAGTATCGACTTTTCAGAAAAGAAAAAGAAAAGCAAGCTTCTGCTAATGCAATAATAAGAATATGGTTGTCATGATCATAAAGATCAATTTAGTTAAAGATAACAATGCTTGATATTAATTTTAAGGTTACTCAATTATTTGTAAAAACAAAATTCTTTTCAAAAAATTGAAACCAGTAATTGATAATACTATATTATACATGGAAAATTCTATTATAATTCCTATTATGGGAATTAAAGAAGTAAAATTACAATTTAATTTTACTTTTGAGAGAGTTATTATTTTTACAAATGTATTTTATGTTCCAAAAGTTAAAAAAAAATCTAGTTTTAAGTAATCTTTTGAACAAATATATGTTCAAACTTGTATTTGAGGTAAATAACTTTATCTTCTTAAAAAGAGGTGTATGTGGGAAAATGTTGTATAATGGAATGTTCAAACTTAATATCAATAATAATAACTTTCTATTTATATTGTTGATTATTCTTCGTTATAACATAATAAATTAGTTTATATAAAGTTTAGAAGATTATAAGATATTGTTAAATTAGAATTATTGTCATTTTTTTATATATCTAAAGATAAATGCGTAACTTGTATATTAACAAAAATAACTAAAAGTGCGTTTCCAAGCATGTTAGAATTAATTTATAATGATGTATGTGATTTGTATAGCACTCCAACACTAGTAGGAAAAAGATATTTTGTAACATTCATTAATGATTACTCCAAACTCTACCATGTTTATTTATTACATTTTAAAAATGAAGTTTTAAAAATTTTAAATTATATAAATTGGAAGTTGAGTTATAATATGAATATGATATTAAAGGCTTACGATTTAATACAAGAGCAGAATATTATGACATTGCATTATTTGAGTTTATGAGAATTATTCATCAAATAATTGCTTTTTATACACTACAATAAAATAGTGTTGTTAAACACAAAATTAAACATTGATGGAAATAGTCAATGCTATGTTGTCAAATTAAAGCTTAAGTCATGGATTTTGGGGTAAGGCGTTATTCACAGCATATTAAATTTTGAATATAGTTATAACAAAAGGAAAAAAACAAACCCATATGAGTTATGAAATAAAAGGAAATCAAACTTTAATTACTTAAGAGTTTAGGATTGTAAAGCAATTGTTAGAATTTTTTAATTCAAAAAGAAAAAATTAGATGAATGGGGAATTAAGTGTATTTTCTTAGGATATACTCATAATAGCAAGGCCTATCAATTTATGATCATAAAGCTTAACAACTTTATATTTGCTAATACAATCATAAAATCGAGGGATGCTATTTTTTTATGAAAATAAGTTCCTCTTAATTTCTAAAATTTTAGAATAAAAGAAAATTCTTGATACAAAAAATAATGTATTGGAAAAAGGAAATAAAAATGATGAAGTTATTGAATTTTGTAAGAGCAAAATCTTGAATGGAAGGAACACAAGAATTAGTAAATAATCAGATTTCATATTGCTTCAATATTAAAAATAATTCTAAAACATTTTGTAAAGTGATAAAATCATAATATGTCATGTTTTAGAAGGAGACAATAAATGATGAAATGGATTTAATTATGAGTAATAAAACATAAAAATTAGTAGACCTCTCACTTGGTATTAATTAAATGCAAATGGATTTTCACAACAAAAAAAAGGTTGATGGAATTATTGATAAGTTTAAAAATAAGCTCATTGCAAAAGGCTTTACTTAAAAGTATGGTATCAATTATTTTGGTACATACTCACTAATGATTAGAGTCACCACAATCAAGCTACTCATTACACTTGCCTTAATTCCTAGCCTGGTAATTCATCAAAATTGTATATAGTCATTTGTTTGAATTAGTTCTACAACTTATCAATGAGAATAATTAGTTTAAAATTTGTCTATCATATTATTCAAATTTATTATAATGTACTTTTTACTATGTAAATATTTAATTTACAAGATACTTTTATTTATGTAAATGACTATCAAATTATAGAAAATTCACTATATTCTTTATATTTTAAAAATAATGGGAGATTGTTAGAGTTTTTAAAATAAAAGGAAGAAATGAAAAGTTGTGTCTTATGGGATTTGATCTTAGAAGACAAGTGTTATTGCAAAATTATAGAACTATTTAATAAAAGGTAATGATTATTAGAAGAAAGTCACGGTCGTTGAATAAAAGGTTATAATCATTAAATAAAAATTATAATTGTTAGATAAAAGGTTGTGATCATTAGATAGAGGTCATAACTATTAGACAAAACATCGTGACTAATTATTGAACAAAATGTCATTATTATTAAACAAAAAATTGTAACTGTTATATCAAAAGTCATAACTATTAAATAAAAATTGTAACTATTGGATATTGTAACTATTAAATATGTTGAAAAATTGTAACTATTGAACAAAAGCTCATATGGTCATTGACCAAAGTTATTGTTACTTCTAGAAATACCAAAATTTTACTGCTTTTTCTTATATGATTTTTTTTTCTCTTATTCTTCCATTATCTTATAATTTTTTTATTTATAATATTATTATAGAAATATTATAGATAAATTAAAAATACTAACTTATTGAGAATTTAATTTTAATAATAGAACTTGTAATCAATTATATTTTATTTTATTTTATAAAAATGTTTGCATAATCCTCTTGCATATTAATGAGAATAAATTTTACCTTAAAAAACTTGAACTGATTTGATTCAATTTCTAATATAGCCGACTTTTGAATCAACAAACTCGATGTTGGATTCGATATCAATGTGCCACATCGAAATTGTACCATTGATGAGAGGCGGAGAAAGGACGCCAATGAGCAGCGTTTGTGTGGGTCCCTTGCTCAAGCCAGCAACCACGCATTTCAAAAGCAGGAAAGGGAAAAGATGAAGGGTGCTGCTGAGTCAAACCCCGAAGATAGTGGCACTGTGATACATAATTTAATAAAGTAAGCCTGAAACAGTGACAGAAAGGGAGCCTTTCCTGTGTTTATAGACAAAGGAGAGGCATTTGGTGGGACCCTCAGGATGACCTGGCCGTGTAGATTCTAACGGTGGGGGTCTATGGGGCCTGTGGTGAAGGGTCTGTAGGGAGGTTTAGGGGCCCAATAGGTGGAGCCCCACATTTGGGAAGAGAATTGGGCCCCAAAGAAGATGGGCCCAGTGGCCTGCTTGGGTTATTCTTTGTCAGACATTGTTTGTTTGTTTGTTTGTTTTTTTTTTTTTTTTTTCAAGTTGTGTCATATTTTCACAATAACTGGGCTATATATATTGGTCGCCACAAAGGCTTTTTAATTATTAAGTCTGCGTTCGAACATTTCATAAATTTTTTTTTTTAAAAAAAACATGATTATTATATGGATAAATTAAGTTGTCCCATTTTTAACACAAATTTACACGTTACTATAATAACAATCGACCACGTTAATATTTACACGTCATTATATATTTTTTAAATATTTAATATGAATTATTATTAATAATATAAATTACATATGTAAATTTAATATATTGTAATGATACAATATAAATTTGTCTTCAACATACGTGAGAATCCATTCATCCGTGTAGTGAAGCTTGGAAAATTTAATAGTTAGGTGGAATATATATTATTAATGATGTTATATAGTATCAAAAAATTTTAGTAATTTATTATAAAACATCATTTTTATTAAGATGAAATAAATTTTTAATATTCTATTAAATAAATTTATTAATAAAAAATATTAATCTCAATAAAAATAATGTTATCAAGTTAAGTAATATATTTTTTTAATTTTTAACATTATTCTATATTTACTTCGGTGTTACCTGTTAAACACCTAATTTATATGCTAATACAGATTAATTACACGTATTTCTTCCCATAATTCAGTACACCCACCTTATATTAATCAATAATAATAATGTGCCAAACGTCATCCAGTCACGCCACGTCACGTTGCCGTCTACGCTTTTCTTAACTGGTTGATGGCCCATTTCCACACTCACGCAGAATCCAGCTTCACTCAAACATCTTAGATGAACGTAGTGCAACAATTAAATTGGTAAAATTGTCTTCCTTTTTTTTTTTTTTTTTTGGCTAAGTAAAGTCATTTATCGATATAATTAACAGTTTAATTATCAATAAGAAAAAATGAATATGTGTGAGTAAACGTAAATAAAGACTATAAATTACTAGGAAATATTACTCTTTAAAATATTTGATGGGAGGGTTTCCAAGTAAGATATTCTAATAATTAACAAATTATACTTTTATAATGAAAATTTTGAATTTTAATTCTAAAATATTTATGAAAATTAAAAGACCTATTCTTATTATTTAAGTTCCAATTTATTGAATTTTTAAATAGCTAAATAAAAACATATTTGATGAGGAGGAATTTCGTTATTTCTACCTCACACCTTCAGTGGTTACTTAAAATTATATCATTTAATAATCAATAATTATTGGAATAGGATTAACATTTTTAAAATAATAATAATAATAATAATAATAATAATAATAAATGCTCGGAAAGTGCTGTCACGCGCTCTTGGTTGAAAGTAAAAAATTTCTGGATATAAACTATTTATTAAAAGCACAGACCGTACACACAGATACCGCATAACTTTCAACTGTTCTTAGATTCAAACTCCAAATCACATACGCCATATAACAAAAGACAAAAGTATTTGGTTGTGATTGATTTTCTAACGACTGTCCATTTCTTCTGATGCGCAACAGCAAACAAAGCAAATCTAAACTGAAAATCCCAACCCTAGCTTATTTCTCTGTGATGGAGGGAAGGAAGCATAAATAAGTTAAGACAGAAATAGAAGGGGAGAGTTCGAGAAAAAAAAGAGGGAAAGGGGAAAAAGGATTGAGAGAGTGGCTCAAAAGTGAAACTTTTGACATCTTCTGATCTGGGTTTGCTTTGGAATTTCATATTTGTGGTTTACAATTCTTGGCACCTGCGTTCCTGAACCGTCTGATGAGTCTCCATAGCAAACCTGTGAAGGTCACAAGATATCCACTTGCCGTCATTTGTGCTTTCCCTTTATGAATCCAACTTTAATCCCAATATTCTTCATTTTCCTGAAAATTATAAGTTCCCATCTTTTCAATTTTAATTCAAATCCAGAAGCCTTGGTTTTGATGCATACCCATTTCTCCATTTCCTTCAAAAGCTCCAACTTAAGCTGAAAATTTTCAACTTGTTTTGATTGATAACACCATATCCTGGAATCCAGAAGTTATGGTGAGAAAGTCTTGATTTTGATGCATTCTCATTTATCCATTTCCTTCAAAGACCCCAACTTTAGCCGAAGATTTTGAACTTGATTTGATTGATAAAACCATATGCTCAATCATCAAGTTGGTTATCCTCAAAAACAGGAACACAAAAGAGGAGTAGCTTCCGTATTAGTGCTGTTTCCACTATGGGAGCGGAGAAAAGATGCCTTTTCACCCTCTTCTCTGCGACATTCCTCTCTCTTCTTGTTCTATTGGTTTACTCGCTCTCCAGTTTCAGCTCTCCAAAGCCTTTCCCTTCTCTAATCCGCCATGGCAACCACTATCCACCATCATTTGCCTACTACATATCCGGTGGCCGGGGCGATGGAGATCGGATCTTCCGGCTAATGCTCGCTGTCTATCACCCTAGAAACCGGTATTTGTTGCATCTTAACACCGATGCCTCGAATAAAGAGAGAATTCAACTTCTTGGGGCTGTAAATGCAGTTCCTGCAATCCGTTCTTTTGCTAATGTGGATGTTGTTGGGATGCCTAATCGGATCATCTATATGGGATCCTCTAATTTGGTCGCAATATTGCGAGCTGCTGCCATTTTGCTGAAGATGGATGCAGGATGGAATTGGTTTGTAGTATTGAGTGCCATGGATTACCCCTTGTTGACTCAGGATGGTAATTTTTTTTATTCCCTTTTATTTCTCTCCGTTTGTTCTTCGATTTGTGAGATTGGTGTGTTTTTTCCCCCTTTGATTACTAGAATTGTAGATTTTTTTTTAAATGCTGGTTTATATGTTAATTTTGGGAAATTTTCCTTGGAATGCATATAGGTGTCCTAATGCTGGGAAACTTGATTAGTTGCAGATAATCCTTTGCAATTATCCGTCTTATTGTAGTGTGGAAGATGTGCATGGGAGTTCCTTCTGTCCACTTGGACAATTTTGACTCCCCTTAACTTTTTTTCTTTTTTTTGGGGGGAATGTAAAATTTTCTAGGAGTTGAAAAGTTTGTCTTTGTGGTTTGGAAAGGTCATTATTGCAGTCATTTGATGCCATCCAATCAAATGCTGCCAATTTTTTTGGGTTTTTTTGTGTCGTTTTGTTTTTGGCTTCTTTGGATATCCTCGAATGGGATGCTGCCATTATTCATCATTTCTTTGTTCCTGTTTATTCTTATTTGACTCTCTGCATTATAGAATCAGAAATTCATTGTGAAAACGTTGAGTAGGCTAGATTATGTTAGTAAACTGTAACTGACTGAGCACTTTTTATTTGCTTGTTTAACAGCTCTTTGTATAGGCTGTGCATTCCTAAGTAGCATATTATGGGGAAGAAATCATTTGTTTGCAAATGGATATTTTAGGTGAAGATTTTCAAGGTATATTGGTGTTGATTCTTGTAAATGCTCCAAAGCAGTGAAAATTTACAGTTTACAATGACCCTTTGTATCGATTCTGAAGAACGAATTAGGATTTGATAAAATATGTGGATTAGCCAACATGAAAAATTCTACTGAATGTGCTACCATATGCCCATGATCTCAGGGAGTATGGCACTATCTTGCTTTGCCTGAATTTGCGGTTTATTTTCTGAATTCAAAATCTGAAGAAGTTTCTGGCATATTGTTACATCATCTCTTGGGCAAGAACATAATGATTTGTGGGTATGGAAAGTCACTTATTGTTCTTTGAGTTAAATTAGGCTGATGGAGGACCCAGTTTTCAACTCAGCCCAATCCATTTATGGTTGATGTAAAAAATGTTATTTGATTTTCAACTCAGCTGAACTCTAATGGTGATTTGTCATTGGGGCAGAATTTGGGTAGCATTTATTGGTTTGGTTTTATCTGATTGTTAGGTTTTCTTGAAGTCACATCCTTTATTTTATACACCAACCTGGTGATCTCTTCATTAACCCATTTATCTATGTCTAACTCAGTAATGTAGTGGTAAATGCATATTCAAATGTGCTATGCTGCAGTTGAAATATTTGGTGGGTGCATAGTTTTGGTGGTATATAAACTTGATTGTCTGTTGGCCTTTTAACACTTTCCTGTGGGTTGCATAACAAAATGGAGTGCTGCAGGGTAAAATTTTCTTTCAAAAAAAAAAATCTTCATTTTTGAGGCTGTTTGATTACAGTTCAGGTCCTTCTGTTCTCATTAAAAGTGCTGCTCTGTAATCCTCCTAAAATTGGGTTAAAACTCAAGGATAATCATGCTATGTCTAAATTTGACAATTTGAGAAGAAGTGAGAGTAACTGTAATTAGATTCTTCATGGGGAGAAATTGTTTTGGTATATATACTTGATTATGGGTGAATGAAGTCACTCTAAGCTAATCCTAATTTGAGAACACAATGTTTAGAGCCTCTCCCCCGCAAAAAAGATATTGCCAACAGGAAGTGACTTGTGCAAGTTGTATATGTTGTCTCAAAGAGTAGTATTTCTACCTTTTTTTTGTTTTACCATGTAGGTTGAAAATAAAGGTATCTACAGACTGGGTTGTTACCTGCCAATATGGTTGTAAATGAGTTGTCATATGGGTAACATGAGGGGCCTTACTTTAGGCATTTCATGGTGAGTGAGAAGCATTTCTGTTGCTAAATGGCTTTTCCTTTCATGAGCTAGGCATGACAGAACTGGAAAGGTTAGCTGTAATGATTAAGATGTTTTCATTTTCAGGTTTGATATAGACGTCAGGAGATCATCAAGACTGTTATTCGCCAAGTTCTTTAAGTGGCTGATTCTTTTTCTGGGTAGATTTTCATGGCTGTTATGTAATGGTCATTCAAATGCTTCTCTTTTGTTTAACTAATATTCTTAGCTGTTAAAAAAAAAAAAAAAAAAAACGAAAGGTCAATCTCTTTGTTAGAGAATTAGATGGTACCATTCCTTTTCTAGGCTTATACCTCTACTTGGGCAATCATAGATTTTGCTATACAAGATCAGTGTCTTGATGGGTCTGACTCCTTACAGTCATCCCAATACTTTGTTCTAAAACTGAAAAAATCTATAAGTTTCCTTTCATTTCTTCTTCTCTTTGCATGTTAATGGCATGGGTGCACCTACTAAAAGGTTTAATTAGCAAAGGCATGAAAGTAGATATGGGACAGGTGGAATGTAATTGAAAGCCTTGATGGGCAGACTCAAGTTTCTATTTGTAGTCAAATTGGTCCACGTGATACAAAGCATTGAAATCAAGTTGTCAGGGCTGGGGAGGGGGAGGGAGTAAGATCTGATGCCTTCTGCTTTCTGCCATTACATTGATGTCCACAAACAAGTGATAAGATCTCCTCATAAACTTTCATGATTATTTGCCTGTTTCTTTCATAAATGCTCTATGAATTAATAGTGTGTTTCAGATTCTGTGCCATCAACATGATTCTAGTACCCGAGGCTTAGAATTGCTGCGCTGATGGATGATGCAGTGTGCTATATATTATTGAATCAATAGAGACAGGTATACTCATGAACAGGATGATGCCTTACAATAGGGACTGATTTGTTCTATTTAGGGAAAAATGAAAGATTTGGGAAGATATATGCTGACAAGCTGTGGTCTTTGATTGAAAACATCTGTTTGTGGTTATTGGTCTATTTTTGCTTATATATCATAATGGCTCTGGATCTATTTTTGTCCATTTGTATATCACTAATGAGTGTCTAGTATCAGTTGTTCCCTGTGGTTAGTTTGCTATGTTTTGGTCAGTTTGGTGAATCTTGTTTTATATGCTACTGCTCTGTTTTGTGCTATCTTCCTTTGCAAGGCTAATTTTTGCATATGAAATGCTTTCAGACTTGTTCCATGTATTCTCCTCTGTTAGCAGAGACCTCAATTTCATAGATCACACCGGTGACCTTGGATGGAAAGAGTAGGTGACTTTTTTCAAGATATAATTACACCTCGGGGTTACAAAGTTTGAGATAATCTGAAGCATATTGGTTGATCTGGATGCAGAACTCAAAGGTTCCGCCCTATTATAGTAGACCCAGGGCTTTACCTTGCAAGGAGGAGCCAAATTTTTTATGCTACGGAGAAGCGGCCAACACCTGATGCTTTCAAAATATTCACAGGCAAAGTCTAATCTCATTGTTTTTCAACTGGAGGAGAAAAGAAAATAATGATGTTTTACATTGCTTTGCTTGAAATACTAGGTGTGTGTAACTACATATCCTCTTGCAGGTTCCCCATGGGTTGTTTTGAGCCGTTCATTTCTGGAATTTTGCATTCTTGGTTGGGATAACCTTCCCCGATCCCTACTTATGTACTTCGGCAATGTGGTTTTATCTGAAGAAGGCTATTTTCATTCTGTCATTTGCAATTCGCCAGAGTTCAAAAACACAAGTGTGAACAATGATCTTAGATATATGGTCTGGGACAATCCTCCAAAGATGGAACCTATCATTCTTAACATTTCTGATTATGATCTTATGGTTCAAAGTGGAGCTGCATTTGCAAGACAATTCCAAAAGGATGACCCTGTCCTAGACATGGTTGATGAGAATATCCTCAAGCGTGGAAGAAACCAAGCTGCACCTGGGGCTTGGTGCACTGGCGGACGGAGTTGGTGGTCAGACCCTTGCTCACAATGGGGTGACGTAAATATTGTTAAGCCTGGTCCTCAGGCAAAAAAATTTGAAGAAACTATGTCAAACCTCCTTGATGACTTCAATTCACATATGAATCAGTGCAAATGAAAGTGCATCTGCGAAAGGTTATGTTAAGACTCATGTAATCACTTTTACATCCGAATTTTGTCAATCAGAACGGAGACAGAGATCAGCGGTGAGAGATGCTCAGGTCCTTGGGCTGTTTTGATAGCTTCTTCACTGAAAGTATATGATAATATGCCTTTTGGAGTAACAGTTGAAACAGCTCATTGAATTCGTGCCTGGAAGCTTTTAGATTTTCCTGGCACCACTTTAGTGAATAATCATTCCAGAGCCAGAGTCATTCAATTAACAAGAGGGTCTTCGCGCGCTTGGGACAGCCATTAGCATGCCATTGTTGCTCAACGCTTCATCCTCTGTTGTTGATTGGCAATCTCCCCTTGTTTTTAACAAAAGTCTCGTTTATTAAAGTCATATTTGTTGTATTGTCTCCACTGTCTAGGTTTTTCAGAAGCATAAAATGCACCAGTTAGATGGCGAAGAAAAATCATGACTGCCACTTGCAAGAGGTTTTGCACAAGTCAGTTTTTATCGGACTGTTGGCAAACTAAGAAGTGTGTTAAATGCCTTGAGGTGCCTGGATGTTTGTTACGATGATTGGAAAGTCCTGAACTTTTTAACCGTATCAAAAAGTGGTCCGCCACTTTCAGAGATCAGAGATTTCTAGTGAATTAGGTTGTCCCAAAAGAGAGTTCCCCGTAAGCCAATTCTATGTGATTCCGTTGTGCATGGATCAGCAATTTCCAAACATGGATGGAAAGGCTGGTGCTTCCATTCAACCGTTTCACTGATTTGGTCGCATGGGCCATTTGATCTAGAGATAAAAGGGTGATTTTTGCCCTATCCTCCAAGCTCATCAGGCTATTGAAGTGGATAACGTAGGGTTGACATATGAGGAGGAGGAGAAGAAATGATTAGTTTATTATATTTGTGAGGGGTGAGCTTTAACGCAGCAGTAAGATTTTAGTGCAGAGGTGGGATTAATTTATGACTATAAATTTAAGCGAAGAACAAAAGTAAAATTGTAAATATCAAATTATTTTTAAAATGCAAATGATTTAAAAACTTGATGGATATGGATTTATATTGCTTCATTTCTAAATTACAAATTACTAAATTCTTGAGTGAATAAACCAGTGGTAGATGCCAACTTAGGCAAAATATGGATACTTTTCAAAAGATGTGTATTCATGTCATATACATGTGTTAGATATAATATTTATTTAACACTTTTTTCAATATATATTGTTCACTTTAAAATTTATCTAACAACAAAATAAAATTAAAAGAATTTGAATGTTCTTGTTAAATATTTTTAATATACATATAAAACATTTTTAATGCAATATGTTATTAGATATTAACATATTTGATGTATAATAGATAAATATAAAATTAATTTTATTTTTTTAAATAAAACAAATAATATTTTTTTATAAATATAATAAATAGTGTAATGGTATATAATAATTTCTTTAATACTATATATATATATATTACAATCATATTTACATTCTATTTATCATTTCACACCCTCTGTCCTCCAGAGCTGACACTAAAATAACTTAAGTACATTAATTTTAGGGTTTTGGGGACATTGGAGCTTCCCTTCAAAATGGGTCTCCCTAGATTCTTCAATATCCTATCAAGAACACTAAAAGAACCCAATTTCCTGATCCTTCGTCTACCAGAAGGCATCAAAACCCTAAATTTCACTTTCAAATCAACAGTCTACATCGGAAACCCAAATGGGTCTTCATTAAATCCTCATTTTAGTCCTCAAAGGTCAATCCATAGCAAAAGCCCAGAAATCTTAACCCATGAAATCAATGAAAACACGGAGAAAATCTGCAAATTATTGTCAAAAAATTCCAAAGGTAACATTGAGACTCTGCTTGATCAGGCCATGATGGAGGTTTCACCCACGTTGGTATCTGATGTATTGAAAAGGCTTAGCAATTCTGGTGTTCTGGCCTTGTCTTTCTTCAGATGGGCAGAGAAGCAAAAAGGGTTTAAATATAGCACAGAGAGCTATAATGCATTGATTGATTCTCTGGGAAAAATCAAGCAGTTTAATTTAATTTGGAATTTAGTTAGTGACATGAAGAGAAAAGGGGTGTTGAGTAAAGAGACTTTTACGTTGATTTCAAGAAGATACGCGAGATCGAAGAAAGTGAAAGAAGCAGTGAGTGCATTTAACAGAATGGAAGAGTTTGGACTAAAGATTGAATCTCTTGATTACAATAGATTGGTTGACATTCTCGTGAAGTCGAGGCAGGTGCGGAAAGCACAGGAGATGTTTGATAAAATGAGGAAGAGAAAACTTGTGCCCAATATTAAGTCATACACGATATTGCTGGAAGGATGGGGAGCAGAGAAAAATATGGTGAGATTGAATGAGGTGTTTGGAGAAATGAAAGCTGAAGGCTTTGAGCCGGATGTTGTGACTTATGGTACTCTTATCAATGCGTATTGCAAGGCTGGGGACTATGATGAGGCAATCGAATTGTTTGATGAGATGGAAGAGAAGAATTGCAAGCCGAATGCTCATATTTTTTGCACTATGATTGTTGGTTTGGGAGCTGGGAAGAGGTTGAATGAAGCACTTGAGTTTTTTGAGCAATTGAAGGCTAGTGGGTTTGTGCCAGATGCACACACATACAATGCCGTTGTTGGGGCTTATTGTTCATCAATGAGGATGGATGATGCATATAGAGTGGTTGAGGAGATGATAAAATGCGAGATTGGTCCAAATTCAAGAACTTATGATATAATTCTTCATCATCTCGTAAGGGCTGGCAGAACAGAAGAGGCTTATTCAGTTTTCCAGAAAATGAGCTGTGTGGAGGGATGTGAGCCAACGGTGAGTACCTACGAGATAATAGTCAGGATGTTTTGCAATGAGGACAAAGTGGATATGGCATTAAAAATTTGGGATCAAATGAAGGCTAAGGGCGTATTGCCAGGGATGCATATGTTCTGTACATTGATTAACGAATTGTGCCATGAGGATAAGCTAGATGAGGCTTGCAAGTACTTTGAGGAAATGTTGGATTTGGGTATTCGGGCTCCGGGACCGATGTTTAGTAATCTCAAACAAGCTCTGCTTGACAATGGCAAGAAGGATACGGTATTGCATTTGGCACGGAAGATGGATAAGCTTAAGAAAGTCCCTTTACTTGGTTGAGGCCAACAATAGATGCTAAGGGCTACCTTATTATTTCAAATCTCAAGGTCATACGAGACTATGTTAGGCTTATGCAATGCAGAATGCTGTATTTTTCAAACAAGCTCATTCTGTTTGATCAAAAGATACTTTACATTAAAAAGGAAGTCCCAGTGCATTAGGATCCACAATGTGGAGCTAAGGGAAGGATCAAATATATGTAGTCTTATACTTGTTTTTACAAGTAGATTGTTTCCGTGGCTCGAGTATAGTGACATGTTCTATCCTGAATCCAGTGTTTGTTTGCACTGATGGATTGGAAGTTCGTGATATGGTTTCATTAAGTGTTTAACTGTTGATTAAGGGTATGAAGTGCATTCATCTACTTCTGCTAGTATTTAGAAAGTTTATGATTTGTTTCTGAGTTGTAGATCCCCAAAGGACAGTATTAATGGGTTTCAAGGAAAAGATTGCTCGATTTAGCTCTCACTTTCTCCTTTCGACCAAGAGAACAGGCTGTACACTGCAGTGACTTGATCAGGTTAGCAATGTACATTTGGCAAATGTTAACATGTACAAACCTGTTAACTCACAATCTTTGATTGTAATAGCTTTCACATGCATTATCTGAGAAATATGTCACATTTGCGTCATATCTGAGAAAAATTTGTAGCCTTCAACGATACGATTTTGGAATGATATTTATTGTAACTAATGGGATATATGGGTTGCATTAATAACCTGTTTGACATCTTGACGGAGATGGCTATGTCTTAGTCTTAATTCCCTCCAGAGTACGTTTTCCTATTTCATGGAATTACTCAGTTGCCATGAAAATCGATTACATATTTGTTGCATTATTACAACCATAATTAAGAATCAAATCTTCAACATTCCCTTTCCAATTCAAAAATTTCTGAGGTAAAATTGTTATAAATATTTTTATGTAAGTCGAGAAATTTTTATTAATAATGAGAATATCAAATCCTTAGGTGTATAATTTTTGTTAATTTCGAGAAATTTTTATTAATAAGGGCTTAGAGAGCCAACTGTTCAGTTTGCGCTCTTGTCCTATCATAAGAAATCGCAATCGTTTCCGTTAAATCAAATACAAAGGATATATATATATCATACTTGACTTTGAAGTTAAGTGTACAATTTTTACGTAATTTAATTTGTTCAAAGAAAATATGAATAATTTATGGTAATATAAATCTATAATATAATTTAACTATAAAATATAATCTAGTGACCGTTAAATGTAAAATTTAATATGAAATTTGGAGTTCGAATTTCAAACTTCACTTTTAATTAAAGCTTTTCTCTCCAACCAATCTGATTGACTTCTAAGAGAAGCACAAAATATGCTGATTGCACTTTTTAGCTGGCCTTTGGCTTCGATCATCTGTTTCGGAGTTCCCTTACGCTCAATTGGTTAGTGCCAAACCTTCCTGATGAAGACCAAACGCGGGACAGAAGCGTGGTAAGTTAAATGATACCAAATAAGGTAAATTTAATTAAATTTTTAATAAGAATTTTTGAAATCATAATAATTAAAAAAATAATTTATAAAATTATATTATTTATTATATAAGCTTACATAATATTTATAACTAAAATTATCTATATAATTGAAAAAATACTTTAACTTAGATGAGAAAATATTTTTAAATAAATTAAAACACAAAAGAAAATCTGAATAATTTATATATATTTTAAATAATTTAATTAAAATTTTTATTATTTTAAAATAAATAAATAAAGTATAAAATAGTAATTATAATATAATTTATAGGATAATAAGAAAATATACTTTATAACCCTTCAACTTGAAAAAGACTTATCTTCGAATTGATTGATAATGAAGAATTGACTTCTTTTATGCCATAAAAATAAATACTTTGAATAAATTAATGCACTCAATATCAACCAAAATTAGTGACTTCTTTTGTAAATCGAAAATAATAATATTAATAAATAATAATATTAAATCATCATATACTTAATTATCTTTTCTAAGAAAATTAACAAATATAAAATAAAGAATTATCAATATCCTTAAACCTATTGATTACGGATCCAACTTTTGAATCAAGCAATACTTGATCCTTGTTGAATTTCATCAATATAAAAGGAATTGCTTGCATCAATCAGTACATGATTATCAACTAATATTTCTTCTTTTGTTTGAACTATTAACTCTTAATGTATGGATATTTGGTTGTGAGTAGACATGTGATAATACAATTTATCAGTTGGTAGAAAATAAGAATTAAATTTTTCTTCAACCCTTTTTAAAATCTCGTATAATCAACATAAAATTACAACATTAATAAATTTTAAATTTATTATACTTTAATTAAAAATATTGATGATCATTCTACCATTCAACTGGATCATATCGAAGTTTAGAATATGTAAAAATCATTTTCTCTCTTTAAAAAGTATTGTTTAATTTTTATTAGCTAACTAAAAAAATCTTTAATGAAAAAATTTTCATAAAAAAATATTTTTAAAATAAGGAACATGAATACAAACATATTAACTACGAGCAATATCTTCCGTATAAGATCTGTTATATTTATGATCTTGTAAAATTACTTTAAATATAATTTTCCCTTCATGATTTTTGTCGTTGAAGGGATTGCCTCAGACCCGTAAGACAACATCAACATAGGTCAAACTTGGCTCTGATATCACTTAACGTATCACGGAAACAAAGATGTTAGATGATATTAAAGAAGGAAAATCCAAATTCTGTTAATACTACTCAATTGAACTTTTAATAAAAATTTTTAGAATTTATCAAAATAACTCTAAAAAATTTAATTTATAAAATTATATTATTTGTCATATAATTTAGTTTACAGGCTCATATAATTTAGTTTATAAGCTTACATGATAGGTATAACTAAAATTATTTATTTAATTAAAAAAATATTTAAACTTAAATAAGAAAATATTTTTAAATAAATTAAAACATTAAAAAAATTCAAGTAATTTACATATTTTTCTTAAATAGTTTAATTAAAATTCTTAATTATTTTAAAATAAGTAAATAAAATATAAAATAATAATTATAATATAATTTATAAAATAATAAAAAATATCCTTTATAAAGATATAAAAAGTCTGTACGCAATGCACTTTCTAGATATACGAGCCTTTAACTTGACAAGTGATGACTATGTTGCTCAAACATATGTAAGCTCGTAAAAGAAGTGACAACATAGATAAGATGGGATATGTGACATGTTCACAAAAATGGAAAGCCGATATGCTAATTAGATCAAATCTTGTGTTATGCAATGACATACCAATATCTACGTAGCTTGAGCTCTTAGGTAGTATTGTTCTTAAGAAAAGGGGTTCTAATCATTTTGTGGGTCGATTAGCAAAGATAAGGGTGGGAAAGAGGACTAGGCATAAAAGATCTTGTGGGCGACGCCTATTGCTCTGTGTAATTTCTTCGATATTTTGCATTTTTGTATGTAATTGTTTTAATCATGTACTCACTCTAGGCAGCTGGCTAATGTGCTTAGCTGATAACTTCTGACTATTAAAACGAAAAAAAAAAAGAAGGTAGTAATGATGTTCATAAACATTGTAAACGAAGCTAGATCATTGTACCTCATCAATGTGAGACTTATTGCCTTTAATATTTAGTATTGGAATTAAGAAAAGGGTATAGGAAATGAAAAAACTAAGACTTTATTTTAATGGCCGAGGAGCATACATATGGGCATCCATGATTTCTACAGCTCTTGCTTGATGGGGAGAAAGTGAGGAGGGGATTTGATGGGTCGCTTTGGCACTTTTCTTTGTAGTCTAGTAAATTGGGAATATTTTATTTATCTCACAAACTTTTTGCATAAAATTATTCTTATTGTCCCTAAACGTTTATAAATCTCTATT
Source organism: Ceriops zippeliana (assembly GCA_037897445.1). NCBI lineage: Eukaryota > Viridiplantae > Streptophyta > Magnoliopsida > Malpighiales > Rhizophoraceae > Ceriops > Ceriops zippeliana. Next base: position 1,046,260 of record JBAPLH010000125.1, read on the forward strand.
TTAAAAAAAAAAAAAAACACCCTTTAAACAAATTTTAGATTAATAGTATGATTCTTATTTCTGTAATTCTCACTAATTTTAAAAAATGCATTTACAAAAATTTATACTTAATATCATACATCTATTTTACAAAATTCAAATTTCTGTTTAATACTAAACTAATTTTGGTTGGTTACTAAGTGCTCATAAATCTTAGCAGACCAATGTGATGCTACCAATAATTCAAAACAAAAATACAGAATGTTGAACCATAATTAGCTTCAGGTGTATGGAAACCCCTAATTTGGATGTAGCCTACTACAAAGTATCATTTGGTGACATCGTTAATATGCATTGCCGGGGGTTCCATGTAACCTGCAAACAGGGCTACAGCTTGTGGCACCCTCGTCTCGTTGACCGGGCCACGTTCGGATGCGGATTGCGGTGCTTATGAGGCTTAGAATCAAACCAATAATACCTATAAGCACCAATAATTGACCGTGGCTAGCTTGTATCCATAGTTAAGGGGCGGGGGGGGGGGGGGTTGATTGGCTTTCTGGTCACAAGTTACCTGGTCCCTTCTATATTTCCTATTGTTCCAATTCAATATATAATTTATTGGACTTTATTGAATTGATTAGTTTTTTGTTTTTTTGATATAATATCAAAGTTTTTATAACCAAAACTTCCACACTATTTTTATTATTTCTATTTAATTATGAATTCTTATAAATAAGAACGGCCTATATTTTTGTTCGCACTGTCAATCTAATGTGTTTGTGAATAGAGGTATGTTATAGTTTAAGATGTAAAAATTTTTTGTGTCTTCTCCATTTTATGGAAGCTTTGAAGCATGAACTTCCAAAGGTACTAGAAAGGCCGTAATAAAAGACAAAATGTATGAGAAACACATTTCAGGATTCCCGGGAAAGACAATAATAAAATTGAAAGCTTGGTGGACCAACTAGTGTATTAATGCGGCTTGACTATAAGTATATCGATTTGTAATATCAGAAAATGACACATAAAAATGGATTAGTGGAGGCTAGCACGGAAGACGACTTAAAATGGGATTGATGTAAGAAGGGGTACAGTCTTGGAGAATGGCTACATCAATTACCCAATTTTCTTTGATTCTTAGACCCCATCTCATTCATTATAGAATGTCCAATTGATTTAAGTAATTCACACAAATCTTAGATTTTTGAATTACATGAGGCTCCCGTATTTGATCAAGCATCAATGGCACCACGAAGGCAAATTGTTTAGTTATAAACCACTACAATATATATATATTGTAGTAAAAAGAAAATAGTACTATCATTTCTTGACTTCATGCTCAAATTCTACAAACATGCATGCGTAGGGGAAATGGTGTCACAGTTAGTCGGTGCAAAGTTACAAACGTTCTGACGTTTCTTCTCGGCTAATAATCTGCTTCCATGTGAACACCCCTGACGCCAGTTGCAAGCACATCAATTGGTCATTTTTTGATTAAGGTTCAACTCTCATGGTCAATATAAAAAAATAGAGATTTTTTTTTCAATGAATTACCTAATTGCGGTTCATTTATTAAGATAGCCATGGTTCAACATATGATTTATTATTTAGTTTTTCCCATTTAAACTATTGAGTGAAATGCGTCAAAAACGGAATGGTTAGCAGAAAAAGTGAAATCGACATGGCAGCTACAACTGTATAATACCAGTGTTCGCGTGAAAAGTGTTTAGAGCATGGAAGAACAAGGCTGGATCGACCACTTTCAAGCCTGCATACAACGATGAAAGCCAGACGGGCTCCAGAGAGTATAAACGCATCTTGCCCCTCTTATATGTGAAAGCCAACTTTTCTGTGTCAACACGGCTTAGCACAAGAAGTTCAAGAAATGATGAAGAAGCTTCACCATAATAATAATAATTAGTGAGGAAAAATAAAACTTTGGAAATCGAAGGGTTGATGAATGTAGGTGCATGCAGTTGTGCCGATCCATCATCATGCGTATTATGGGCTATAATCGTAACAATAATTGGAGGGGGCTTCATAGAATGTTTTAGTATGCAAATATATAAAAATGTTTTAAATATGATGGCTTCTAGTCCACGCAATTTTGCTGCCGCCTGATTCCCCTTAGTCTCATTTGAATAATGTAATTGTTCATCTGTGTTCGGGCCAGAGGGAAACAGCAGGAAAACAGCTCCTTGTCATTAACGGATTATAGGGGCGGATCTACGCGTTTCTTGGCGGAGGCAAAGAAGAAAAATTCGAAATTGTCTTATCAAAAAACTTTTGTTTGCGTCCAATTTGAAATGACAACCTGCGCTCCCACTAAATTTATATATTAAAAGACACAAAAAATTTCTTCCTAGACATTGTTGCTCTCACGAAATATAATTTCTGACTCAGCTCTTTCAATGATAGATAATTGTCACGGCCCGTCCAATTGACGAGAGCCCGACCCAAACAATAACTCAAAAATTAGTCCAATTGTCACCTTCTGCATAAGCACTTAGGTAAGCGCTTCACTTATGTAAGCGTTTAGGTAAGCACTTAAGTAAGCGCATCCCTTAAGTAAGCGCTTATGTAAGCGCCTCTTTTATGTAAGCGCTTAGGTAAGCGCCTTGCTCAGGTAAGGGCTTAGGTATTCTCTTTTGTAAATATCTTAGATATTTTAGATCTAGAGAAATTATAGCCACACATTAAGGAGGTGGTGGAACTACTATAAATACCCCCACTCCTCTCATTTGTAAAGCACCTCTTCATTCATTCAATACAAGTTCACTTGCAAAGTTCTTGTGCTCTCTCTCTCTCTAGCTCTCTCAAGTTCTTCTTGTTCGGTTACTTGCCTCCCACAAGTCTTCCGTTGGTTCGTTCGAACTCTTCAAGGCTTACTTAGCATCTTCTCTTGCAAGATCGACTAAGTGCCGCACGGGTTAGCACGTCCGAAACACGTCCAAGCCTAACTCCGTGACAGGTGGTATCAGAGCCAGGTAATCCTAGTCCCTACTCTGTTCTTGTTTGAGTTGCGAATATGGCAGGTGAGGAAGGATTTGTTGAGACCGTTTTTGAGGAGCAACCAATAGAGCAAGAAGCTCGTGGACGTGAGGAGCAACGTGCTCCAGCCAAACGTGGCAAGTCCAAGGTTCCAGCCAAGGAAACCTTAGACTCACGTGTTGGTACCCTAGAGACGAGTGTCCTCGACATAAACTCTCTTGTGGGGGATCTTAGTGATCAAGTTGATAACTTGGTCCATGATAATGCGGAGGTCACTCAAGCTGCCAAACTAATGATCAATCAAGGTATGTCTAAATTTCGTGAGTTTGTTGAAGGAGAGATTCATGCCCTTCGTAGGGAGATGAAGTCCTTTCGTCGAAACAGCTCACTTGCTAGTACGGCTGCCACTGCTAGCACTTCCACTGTGATACATGGCTTGAAGGTCCCAAAACCTGCCATGTACAACGGCACAAGGAACGCCACTACCGTGGAGAACTTCTTGTTCAGCCTGGAGCAATACTTCGAGGCCGTGGGGGTTGTCGACGATCTGGCTAGGATAGGCAACGCCCCAATCTTTCTAAGAGATACCGCCCAACTCTGGTGGAGAAGGAAGCACTCTGAACGGGAGAAAGGCTTATGCATCATCGACACTCGGGAACAATTCAAGGTTGAAGTACGTAGGTACTTCGTCCCTCACAATGCAGACGGTGAGGTGAGAAGGAAGTTGCGTCACCTTTGTCAGACAGGTAGTATTTCTAACTACATCAAAAAATTTACTACCCTCATGCTTGAAATCGAAATGTCCGATAGGGAACTACTCTTCTACTTCAAAGACGGCTTGAAGGACTGGGCAAGAGTCGAGTTGGAGAGACGTAATGTGCAGACCCTAGATGCTGCCAATGCCGCTGCGGAAACCTTCGTCGACTACTTTGGTCACTCCAAGAGTAAGAAGCCGAACTCTGGCAAAAGTGGGGGAGAGAAGGTCGGGCAAAAAAAGTAGGATTCTGGTCGCCACGAGAGTGGACAACAAAGGCCCTCAAATGACCGTCCCAAGCATGAGAAGAAGTCTGGAGGTAAACACAACTCGACTAACCCTCCTAAACCTTGTTTTATTTGTGATGGACCACACTGGGTGAAGGACTGCCCCAAACGCAAAGCCATGAATGCGATGATGGCGGCACTCGATCCAGAAAAGGCCGATGAAGAAGCCCAAGCGGACATGGGATCTATCCAACAATGGGTAATCTCTCAAAGCGTTCCTCCCCAACAGTCGCCAAGGAGAAGGGACTGTTGTATACTGACCTTGCCATCGAGGGCAAATCAGCTAGTGCGATGCTGGATACGGGGGCAACGCACAATTTCATAGATGTTGAAGAGGCCAAACGTCTAGGCCTCAAACTGACGAAGGAAGCGGCACCATCAAATCGGTAAACTCGGGAGCAAAGCCTATCCAAGGCATGGCACACGGAGTTGCTGTCCAAATCGGCGAATGGACGGGTAAGTTAGACTTTACCGTTGTTCCCATGAATGATTTTAAAGTGGTGCTAGGTCTTGCATTCTTTTGCGGAGCATTGGCTTTCCCTATTCCTGCTACACGTTCTCTTGTGGTTGTCGACAACCATAAGATCCGCGTAGTCCCCTTGAAGCGTAAGGAGAGATCTCAACCATCGATGATCTCGTCCTTGCAATTCAAGCAGGGTCTCAAGTCGGGTCCTGACTACGTTGCTACCATAAGAGAACTAAACGATGGGGAAGACGTAGCAACACCAACTCTTATCTTGCCGCAACCAGTTCAGGCCGTCCTCAACAAGTTCAAGGACGTCATGCCTTCCGAGCTGCCCAAGAAGCTTCCACCAAAGCGAGATGTGGATCACCACATTGAGCTAGAAGTCGGTGCCAAACCCCCTGCCATGGCTCCTTACCGTATGGCACCTCCGGAGCTCGCTGAATTGAGAAAGCAGCTCCACGACTTGATCGACTCGGGCTACGTTCGACCATCGAAAGCCCCATTCGGTGCCCCAGTCCTCTTCCAGAAAAAGAAGGATGGATCCCTACGGATGTGTATCGACTACCGAGCCTTGAACAAGGTCACTATCAAGAACAAGTATCCGATACCCTTGATAGCTGACCTCTTCGACCAACTCGGGAAGGCGAGGTACTTTACCAAACTGGATTTACGATCGGGATACTACCAGGTTCGCATAGCACAAGGTGATGAGCCAAAGACGACCTGTGTAACACGCTACGGAGCGTTTGAGTTCTTGGTCATGCCATTTGGCCTCACCAACGCACCAGCCACCTTTTGCACACTCATGAACCAGGTACTACATCCTTTCCTGAACAAATTCGTGGTAGTTTATTTGGATGACATTGTTGTATACAGTAAAAAACTTGAGGAGCATGTAGAGCACCTCAAGCAAGTCTTCCAAGCTCTACGGGTAAACGAATTGTTCGTCAAAAAGGAGAAGTACTCGTTTGCCAAGCAAGAGGTGGACTTCCTTGGTCATCGAATCAAGGAAGGTAGATTGTTGATGGATCCAGCAAAGGTGCAAGCCATCCAACAATGGGAGCCACCAACCAAAGTCCCGGAATTGCGATCATTCCTGGGACTTGTCAACTACTATCGTCGGTTCATCAAGGGATACTCTGTCGTAGCCGCTCCCTTGACCGACTTGCTGAAGAAAAACTGCACTTGACATTGGACGGAAGAATGATGCAAGCAATCTCCGAAGAACCCGTTATGGCGTTACCAGACTACGAAAAACCGTTCGAAGTCCACACTGACGCATCCGACTTCGCCATTGGAGGAGTCTTGATGCAAGATAGGCATCCCATTGCCTATGAAAGCCGCAAGCTCAACGACACGGAGAGACGGTATACCATCCAAGACAAGGAGATGATTGCCGTCATCCACTGCTTGCGCACCTGGAGACACTATCTCCTCGGAAGTAAGTTTGTAATTTTGACTGACAATGTTGCTACAAGCTACTTTCAGACACAGAAGAAACTCAGCCCCAAGCAAGTTCGTTGGCAAGACTTCCTAGCAGAATTCGACTACACACTGCAATACAAGCCGGGCCAAGCCAACGTAGTTGCTGATGCGTTGAGTCGTAAGGCAGAACTAGCGGCTCTTGCTACTAGTACTCCTACAAGCAACCTCCTTGAACGAATCAAGGAAGGTACTGGACAGGACAAGCTGGCCAACAATCTCCTAAGGTTGGCTAGTGAGGGGAAGACTCGTCGATTTTGGGTGAACAATGGAGTCTTGACAACGATAGGGAACCGCGTCTTCGTGCCAAAGTGGGGCAACTTGCGGAAGGAGATCCTCAAGGAATGCCACGATTCACTATGGGCTGGTCACCCAGGTATGACACGAACCCTTGCTCTTGTCCAACAACATTACTTCTGGCCGCATATGCATGCAGATGTTGAGGCCTATGTGAGGACTTGCTTGGTTTGCCAACAAGACAAGGTAGAACAGCAGCCACCAGCCGGTCTACTTGAGCCACTACCCACTCCCGAAAGGCCTTGGGAAAGTGTCTCAATGGACTTCATTGTGGCTCTACCGAAGTCCGAAGGATGCAGAAGTATCATGGTTATAATCGATCGGTTCAGCAAGTATAGCACCTTCATTCCAGCCCCTGCTGATTGCAAGGTGGACGAAGCTGCTCGCTTGTTCTTTAAGAACGTGGTAAAGCTATGGGGAGTGCCAAAGAGCATCATCAGTGACAGAGACCCCCGCTTTACAGGTAAATTCTGGCGCGAGCTATTTAAGTTGCTGGGAACCGAGCTAAACTTTTCAACGAGCTTCCATCCTCAAACCGATGGGCAAACTGAGCGAATCAATGCCTTGCTCGAGCAATATTTGAGGCACTATGTCAGTGTTCACCAACGAGATTGGGCAAAGCTACTCGATGCTGCCCAATTCTCATATAACCTTCAGAGGAGCGAGGCCACAACCAAAAGCCTGTTCGAGATTGTCATGGGACAACAACCGCTCACACCAAGTGCTATTACCTCTCCCTACACTGGCAACAACCCATCTGCCTTTAAGTTTGCAAAGGAATGACATGAGGAAGCGGACATAACGAGGGCTTGCCTCAACAAAGCGGCCAAGAAGATGAAGAGATGGGCTGATGTGAAGCGACGCCCAAAAGAATACAGTGCGGGAGACATGGTGATGGTGAAGTTGCTACCCAACCAATTCAAGTCTCTACGCAAGGTACATAAGGGCTTGGTACGGAAGTACGAAGGACCATTCCCCATCATCAAGCGTGTGGAAAAGGCCGCCTATCAAGTCCAACTCCCTCCAAAGTTAAAGATCCATAACGTTTTTCATGTAAGTCTTCTAAAGCCTTTCCATGGAGACGAAGAGGATCAAAGCCGAAATGAGTCAAAGCGCGCACCAACTGCTGTGGTCACCGAATTCAATAAAGAGGTGGAATGCATCCTTGCTGATCGAGTGATCCGGAGAAGGGGAGTTCCCAACTATATCGAGTACTTAGTCAAATGGAAGGTTCTGCCAGACCACGAGGCTAGTTGGGAACGAGAAGATCAGTTTTGGCAATTTGTCGATCACATCCAGTAATTTAAGGCTGAAAATGCGACGAGGACGTCGCAGGATTAAGTGGGGGAAGATGTCACGGCCCGTCTAATTGATGAGAGCCTGGCCCAAACAATGGCCCAAAAGCTAGCCCAATTGTCACCTTTTGCATAAGCGCTTAGGTAAGCGCTTCACTTATGTAAGCGCTTAGGTAAGCGCATCCCTTAGGTAAGCGCTTATGTAAGCGCCTCTCTTATGTAAGCGCTTAGGTAAGCGCCCCGCTTAGGTAAGCGCTTAGGTATTCTCTTTTGTAAATATCTTAGATATTTTAGATTTAGAGAAATTATAGCCACACATTAAGGAGGTGGAACTACTATAAATACCCCCACTCCTCTCATTTGTAAAGCACCTCTTCATTCATTCAATACAAGTTCACTTGCAAAGTTCTTGTGCTCTCTCTCTCTCTAGCTCTCTCAAGTTCTTCTTGTTCGGTTACTTGCCTCCCATAAATCTTTCGCTGGTTCGTTCGAACTCTTCAAGGCTTACTTAGCATCTTTTCTCGCAAGATCGACTAAGTGCCGCACGGGTTAGCACGTCCAAATCTAACTCCGTGACATAATGCTCTGCATATTAGTGGGTATGGAATCTCATGTTCTTAATAATTAAAACCCATAATACTGTCGTCTAATTATGATCGGACCCACTTTGCCTCAATCATACAACAATGCTTGTGGTACTAATTCTTGAGATTAAGAACTCATTAGTGGATAATTAATTTTTATTTTCATGAATGTATATGCTACGCAGTCTTTAGCTACAAAGAGTTGAGAAATAGTCCCGTGTAATATCTCCGGCAGGGGGCCTTACCATGTTAGCGAGGAATCGGTGAATGATTTTGAAGTTGGACTCGGTTACTCGTTTTGTTTTACAGATGACATGGGTTGATACTTTTATCTTTCACGTAAATTGTAAAACTAATGGCACAATTATAGATGTAGTTTGTGACGAATAAATGTTTCCAAATGCAATCTTGTTTTCAAAGAACATACTTGAAAGTTTCGAATTCGAGTGTTTATTAAGACTAATTAACCCAAAAACAAAGAATATACGACTCTATTTAATACTTGGCAAAAAGCCAAAAAAAAAGAAAAAAAAAACAATTAAGCTTGTTATATTTTATTTCAGCTGCCTAATTTTCTTTTTTTATTTTTTATTTTTTTAGTTTTCTTCATTGATGGAGCAAAGCAAAACATAGGTGCCTAGTTGTGTGGCGTGATATTTTGGAAGCCTAGCATGATTTGAGGACACGGATCATTGTCTTGGTTGTTTTTGTACATTTAATTTTAAAATGGACAACTTGCATCCATTAACACGACCTCTTTTCACCTTATTCACCATAATTGAGTTCATTTTATTATTACTATTATTATACGTTATAAAGAGTATATATTATTTTTTATAAATTTTGTATATTTTTTAAAATTTAAAATTTAAATTTTAAAAATAAAAATTCAAGATTTTTTATCATTAGACATGGGGACAATTCACCTTATTGCAATATAAATAGACCAACATCACCTCGTGTACTGCAAGTTCATCCCTTCAATTGTTGTAGTCACTTGCCTGATCTCTCTCTCTCTCTCTCTCAAAACTCAAAGTCTTTGCTCGGTCTCTTGGGAAGCAATTAACGAATATGGGTGCTTTAGACTCTCTCTCAGATTTTCTCTCTGACTTCTTTATAGCTTCCAGGAAAAAGAGGAAAAGAAAGCCAATGCAGGTACTAATATATAACCTGCCTTCCATTCATGACAATTTCTGTGTGGGCTGTGTGGTGTTAGCTTCTTTGTCTACTTAATTACCCTTAAATGGCTTCTATAATTCTGTTTTTTTTGCTCATTTCTTCTTCTTTATTTTTTTTTCTTCCTCCAGACGGTTGAGATCAAAGTGAAAATGGACTGCGATGGCTGTGAAAGGAAAGTTAAAGACGCTGTTCGCAACATGAAAGGTTTGTCTGTTTGTTTTTTAGTTTTTTTTTTTTTTGAAGCTGATAACTCTCTGTTTTTCTTCTCCATGAACACATCAGAAGCTAAAGCTTGCTGGGTTATATTACATGTTTACTTTAGTTTTGTGTTCTTACAACCTTTCTTGTCTTCTTGTCTAGAAAGCAAAGCTTGTAGCTAGAACACAAAATTTTCAGCTGGAGTAAAAAAAAACTAAAAAAAAAATCCCATCAAAATTCAAAATCATATGAGATGCTTTTTTGGTGAGAAAAGAAACCTTGTAATCTTTTTTCCCTCAACTTTCTGCGCCGCTTCTAGGCATGGGTTGAAGTGAATGAAGGCCATATAAGAGAGAGAGAGAGAGAACAATGGTAGAGGTCAAAGCTTTTCCTCGCATTGGAAACTTAGCTTCCCATCAAAACATTATTTGGCTCCGTCCTGTCTCTCTGCAGTACCTTTATTGCGGCAGATTCTTACATAATCTGATAAAGTTGTATTACAGAATCACATAAAATAAATACTAAATAAATATTAAATTATTATAGTTATTAATTATAATTAATATTTTTCATATAATAATTAATTACAAATAACAGTAATGATGGATCGTTATTTATTTTGTGTATATTTTAAGCATCTGACTAAATTTTTCTGCTATTTTTCACCATATGTTGGCTGTCTTCACATGATTAAGGCAATACTTTATTGCTGGATGCCAAATCAAAATGACAGAAACATGGCAGGAAATAGCAAATTCTTTCAGCCATTCAAAATTTCAGAGCAGCAACCAGCATGTAGATTCAGTTGGCAGAACAGGACATCATCGTTTATAACCAACCTTGCAAGTTTCAAAATTGAAAGCCATTAAAACTTACTTGCTGCCACAATAAATGCTACATACCAAAACACACCCTTTAGCGTAAAGTTGTAAAATGAATCACTTCAAATAAAGATTAATTACTAGAAATTCTGATTTTTAGTGTTTTTCCTGTGTAGGTGTGAGATCAGTTGATGTGAACAGAAAGCAAAGCAGGGTAACAGTTAATGGATACGTGGAGCCAAACAAGGTGCTAAACAAGATAAAAAACACAGGAAAGAGAGCAGAGTTCTGGCCTTATGTGCCTTACAACTTAGTGGCTTACCCTTATGTGGCTCAAGCCTATGACAAGAAGGCACCATCAGGCTATGTTAAGAATGTTGCTCAAGCACTTCCTAGCCCCAGTGCGCCTGACGAGAGGTTCACATCAATGTTCAGCGATGAAAACCCAAATGCATGTTCCATTATGTAGCAGATTCTCAACCGGGAAAAATGGATTAGCTATAGCTTATATGGATATTTTCCGCATGTGTATTGAGTTTGCCTTTTGGGAAACCAGTAGTTTTACACATGTAGCCGAAAGTTGTGTTTAGATTAATTAATACTAAGATACTAGGTTTTTGTGTTGAGTAAATCACATTATATATATGAAGTTATTAAAAAAACTCTGAATTGAGCCCAAACAACTATAGAAAATGCAGCAAAACCAGGTGACAGCCATGAATTGAGCCACATTTTGGGCATCAAGGCAGAAAGGCAAACTCCACACCAGACCAGCGGTGATCCTATAAAAAGCTAACAGCCAATCCTAGCACACAGCCAAAATTCCAAAAATTGCATTATCAATCACGAATGGCCACCAACAAAATCAGCACCACAGGGAACCGGAAGCCAAATGGGGAATAGCAGGGGCCGTGAAAAAGTGTTCAATGTAAGTCGAGATGCGGTATATTTAATGCAAAAGCTGATCATTGCTTTCGGCTGTACTACATATCATCACAAAGACTTATAGTGGCCATTCAGTCAAGCAACTTTAATTTGCAGCTGAGATTGATGTTCTTCTTTCTTTGTCTTTTTCTTTTTTTTTTTTTAATTTGGTAAAGGATAAAAGCATAAACATATACAGTTATAATTAGTGCGACATAAAATCTTATGTCCCACAAAAGTGAAGGAATAATTGTCAGTAGGACAAGGCTGCTTCTGCAAAAGTATAAACACACCTTTTAAATTGATGATCTCTTGCTTATTCATATCGTACCTGTACCCACAATCAACCCTCAACTCCTTTTTGTTTTTTTTTTTTTTTTTTTTATTGTACGAGTGTTTGATCCCTGTTCTCAAAACTAAAAACCTAATGTCACTACCATAAGATCCCACAAATTATTTTAAACATCCGTTTCCTTTCTTGCAGGCTTTCTTTACATTTTTGCCAACTTTCTTCTATGTATAAATGTATGACAACTTCAAGATTCTATGTTGTTATTGCTGTGTATGACAAAGCAGGACTCGACTGAAACTGCTTAGGAATTTTGCCACCTAGTAATCTAAGCTTCTAGCTTGTTTTGCTACCTTTTGTCTAATCCCGGTGGTTCGGGTCCTTCTACGTTCAATTTTAATCAGTTCAATCTAGTGATGGTCAGACATAGTACACGAGATCAGCATGTCGTTTGGTTCTGGTCTAGGTGAATTAGGAGCATAAAATTTCGTATTTATAAAATATAATGACTTGGAATGGCTTATAAAAAGTCTATAAATTTTATTATTTATGAACTTAATTTTTGAATTGTGTGATTTCTTGATAATTATAAAATAATGTAACTATATATGATGCATTCATCATAATGTATCATTAAATCATAATACTTGATTGAATTAAAATGATTAGACGATGGTGGTCACATATCTTTTAACGACATGATTACTTCTATATATCACATAATCATCATAATTCATAATAATTTTATTAAAAATATTAAAATTTTAAATTATCATTTTCATATATTATATCAATTATCTCATAAACTATAACTGTATATAACTAAATGGAAATAATCAAATGCAAACAAAATCATAACCATAACCATACCCATCAAAGCGGTCTCGCCGTGAGGCCATTCTGCCGTACCTAACATATCGATTTGAGTTCCCAACGACACCCGAAATTACAATCTCCTAGGGGAGGCTGTTCCATCATATCGGGTCTCCCACCATACCCAGAAACATAGCTTTCACTGGGAGGTTGTTTCTTCGTACCCAGATCAATTTGGGTCTCCGATCATGTCTGGAAGTACAGCTCTCACCAGATCTATACTTGATCTGTATCTCTGGTCATTCCCAGAAGAGCACTCTTACGAGATCCACACTCGATTCATGTCTCCGGCGATGCAGAATCCCATAGCCGACATTTTCCCTTTCAATGCCGACCGTTTCTTTAATACGCATCATTATCGTTTCCTTTATACGCCTCGCTGTTTGGCATAAATAAATAAAAAAAAAAAAACAAATTGTAGTATTCGCAGATCTATTCTGATACTAATTGTTGTACTTTTCTAAATTTTCTTTTTCTAAAATTGTTATTTTTATAATATAGTATCTTTTCTTTATATGAATACTAGCATATAAAACGTAATGAAATCAATATACCGTTATCCATTATACTGATGTCCTATACTGAAAATAAGAATCTTCTTCCGATTTATCCCTTGAATATTTTTTTCTTTTTTCTTACTCTTCTCTTTCTATTCTTTTCATTTTCTCTCTAATGTTAGAGAGTAGAAAAAATCTGTTATTATAATCATTACTAGGAAAATATTCCTCGTTACCTTAAATAGAAAGATACTCCTTTTAACCGTATTTTTAAATAGAAAAAAGAATCATATAATTATTACAATTTTTAAACGGAGATATGTTTCAAGTAATTTTCATCCTATTCAAATCCAAAATAGGCAAATTATCTTTCTCCGTATTTTTTTGAACAAAAATCTGTCTCCCTTTCTTTCTTGGATTGCACACGGACTTAAAAGAGGACATGTACAACTACTCAATAACAAGAAAGGCAGTGAGTTTTTGGCAACCAGCACAAGCTATGTTGAGTTTTTGGCAACCAGCACAAGCTATGTCGTAATTCATAGATGAACGCGAGTCATATCTCTCTCTCCCTCTCTCTCTCTGTTTTTTTTTTTAATTTTTGGAAGACATTACCATCTTTTTTGATAAGTGATTCGTTTCTTCTTTTAGGGAGAATTATGAATGCCAGATTTCTCTCCCTTCCCTTCAAAAACTCTTTTAGGTTTAGATGGTCATTGAACTAAACATTTGATGGTTGACAAGTCTCACTTTTGCAACCTAAAGAAGACTACAAGGTGTCAGACTCGAGACTATTGTTGACATTGGAATAGTTGAAAGAAATAAATTTAGAGTGAGAATTAGCATACTATTGTCTTAAGAAAGTCAGGGTATCTATAAAGTCGAAACGTTCCATCGAACAAGTCTTTATTAGGGGCTAAAGGCGGAGTGGCCCTGGCGTCGTTTATGCCCCAAGTAGCCCACACCTAACACCGTCGTTTTTTTTTTAATAATTAACCTCAATTAATATTCAAATTCGATACCTTCAACCTTAAAATAGTGTCATTGGGTAGAATATGTATCTATTAGCCGGACATTTTTGGCATGGGGGAGTATGGTGGGCTAGATTCAGAAGGATATGGTTCAGTTGCCTTGTGTCGAGAGGCTGACCATAGGCCAGCCCCCGTCCATAGGTAGTGGAGCGAATGGCAAGCATACAATGGGCTCGGGGCGACAAACCCAACTGCTATGCCCAAATCAATGGTTAATCTTTAGTTAGGATGGATGGACTTACATTTATGAGGCAATAACATTACTTCCACCAACTGACCCCCACTTTGAACAAGCAAAATCAAATGACGTTTGTGGCTATCTGATTACATATATTTCGATGTCTTCGAATCGTCGCGGATGTTGTATATTTCCATATTAATTTTTTTGGAACATCCAAAGCGCATTAAGATTTGGCAAGAGGGGGGGGGGGGAGGAGAGACTAAAAAGCATGCGAATGTTGGTGATGTGGTGAACATGGACGGGCCAAAGTAAAGCACACTTTGCAGCTTCTACAGCATCGATCCTTTTTATTGCATGTCATTCAAGAAAGAATATTAGATTCCGTATATAAAGGACCAAAAATAAAGTGAAAAGGCAATAGGTAGGATGGAGAATAGGTCGATTTGCGTTAAGTGTAGACCAAGCAATTCCATCCTAGCTTTAGACATCCAAAAGATGGAAGCGTGCAAGATGCTCCACTTTTATGTTTCTAGGAAAGTCAGAGATTAACATCCTCCAAGAGAATCAAGTTAGCTTAAATTTGACAAAATATTGGGAATGTTAATATATATATTTTTAGTTGTTTGATATGATTTAAGAGGGAGCAAAACTTGACCCAATTTTTAATTTATATTGACTGAAAAATGTCAATAATTAATAATTTAAAATATTTCAAATTAAAACAATTGGGAATTTATATAATTAAAATTCGAAATAGCATGAAATTTAAGCAACTTAAAATTTTAAATTGGGTCAAGTTAATGTATCTAAAACCAATAAAACCAAGACACAATGAATTTGAAAACCAATGTATCGAGAAGTCAAAATATCTTAAACATGAAAGACGAGAGACCCAAAATTTAAAATATCTTTGATGAGCACTTATAAAGTGTAATTAAGGAAAAGAGGATCCGAATCTTTGTCCTTCTACTGCGTTACTTCAGATGGCATTCTTTTTCCTTCACTACGTCTAGCTCATCTAATAAAATGAGAGTCGCTCTTGTCCAGTGAAAAGGAAAACCTTATGTCTCCTACTTGCTGCAAATAGCTGAGAATCGTCTATCCCAATGCTCTAGTTCATTTTCTTTGATTAAAGAAAAAAAATTCCCATTTGATCACTTTTAGCATAATCTACACCACACGGCCGCACCCACCTATTTCATGGTTTGATCATAGAGAAAATTAAATTCTTAACCCAAGTCTTACCACAAAATCACAAGTTTGCTTTTATCATTGAACAATCCAATGCGTGTTTTTTTTTTTTTACGGGTAGATTTAGTTTCATAGAACCCAAATCTTGTTGCCTTAAGTGTAGAAACCATTGCCTTGTGTGGTTAAGCCATTATTTTTGCTTGCATGAGGGAGTCAGGGGCATGTAAATAGCAGTTCTGTTTTTCAAAAACAACCCTTTGCCTGGGGTTTGACCATTTGTTGAATCTTTTCCTTCAAAATCATCTGGAAATCCATCCACTTAATGTTCTTGACGCACGCGTTGCCTTCCCAAGTTGTGGCTTTCGAGACATACACTACTTTCTTCGATAGTGTGCTAGAAGAATCAGCATCAAAATGATCTTTTATTGTTTGCTGAACAGTTCATCGAAAGGAAGATCCAAAGGGGATGACGTGATAGTGACATGCATTAACCGGCCGAATATCAAAAGTACTCCCACTGCAGCCATTCAACTTTCACACCTTTTCCTTTTGTAGAAGCTGCTGAATTTATAGCTAGATTTGTAGAGTTTACGTGCTCAGGTTCATTTCTAGAAAAATTAGATCGCAGGAAGGTGATTTTTTATGAGCATTTTAATTTTGCATGAATGACCAATTTGTAACTAAGCTGCAAAGGTAGATTAGATAAAATTTTCACAAGAATAAATTAGCTTGCTAATTAACTGGATTGGCCCTGTCCAAGTTGCTGCAGAATTATTTTCTTGGAAGAATTTTTTTTTTTTTTAAAAGAGCCAATCATTTTCAAGCCATTTCATTCCTCTTTTCTCCCTTTTTCAGGGATAAACTTCATGATATTAAAAGATGCAGCAAACAAGTCAGTCAGAATGCTTCGGGTTTTGAATCTTTGGGTTCATCATATTTTGAATTTATTGAATTTCAGATTTTTTGATTTTTGAGTTGATAATTTTTATGTTCATCAAGTTTGAGATCATTTCCATTTTACTTAAGAAAAATCTTAAACCTTATAATGCAATTTTAATCTAATTTCATTCTATTAAAAAAAAAAGAAACAGTAATTTTATTTGTTTTTCTCATCTTGCACTATTCAGAAGGATTTCACTCACATTTCCTCGTATTAACAACACAGCTATATATATATATATATATAAAGCAATGTATTACACAAAACATTTTTTTGGATGAGGGAAACACAACGTTTGCCAAGATTTCTATGCTGCGGAAAACTTTAAACACATGCAGGCTCTCATGGTCCACTTTGGGAGACTGAACCAGGGCCTGGAGCAGCTACCTTGCCGTTGAGCTTTTCGGCTTCAAAATGCATAGAACCATTTGCCGGTGGATCGGCCTACAAGCCCACTTATCTTGAGAAGTTACCAAGTCACTCGCAAGCATTGGGACAATTTGGTGATGGGGTCTAAACAAACTAGACCTCCTAAATTGAGAGTGCAAATTTTCGCAGTTTACCTTTGACCTTGTCATCTTCTTGCCGTACTAGTTACAGCGCAACATGTTCTAACTTGTGAATGGGCCGCAGATTTAATGAGTTAAGGAACTTATATTTTTATTCTTGAGATTCTGAATTTTAATTTTTTAAAAAATTATTATATAATATACGATCTAAAAAAATTTATATTAGATAAAAAAAAAATTGAGTTTTAGTATGCGAAAGATTGATTGGACCAACCTTTGTGGTTGGAAAAAATTATATATTGTTAATGAGTAGGTAGTAGGATTTAAATTCATGTTATGCAGGTATCCCAATCCTCAACAGTATAAAATCCCTCAATTTATATTAATTCAAAAAAAAAATAGTATATTGGTCCAAGTATAATGGACACATTCTTATATTAAAAATTTGAATTTCAAATTTTATAATGATCCCCATGTCAGTATTAACTCAACTATACAATTGTATCCCTGACACAAATTTATGCAGTAATGCACAATGCTTGTCTTTTGAATAAACAATACAAATACTTTATAATCATCAACATACAGATAATTTAGAATATAAGATGATAAACTAAATACTTAACGTAGCTGACCATCCAAGACACCTGCGCATGCCTAAAATACTCCAAAATGAAGCATGCTCCACCTAGACAAAAGAAGAACAAAAAAAAAAAGAAAGAAGTTTTCACTAGGGTTTCTAACAGTGAGTTGCTATTATACTTCACTGTGTGTTGTCTGGAGATGGATAATGAGGTGCCCCCGTCTCCTGCTGAAATAACTGTTAAAACCCAAAATAAATGAATAAACAAAGTAAAATAAAGTTTAGATGCAGCATGCATATGTCGAAGTAAATAAAATATCTAATTGTTGACACTCTGAACAGGCCGAGTAATTGCTTTGAGGTACGTGGCTGCTAGTAAGATTCAAACCTGACACAGTACGCTAAAAATATATAATTCTCGTTTTAACCACTAGGTTAACTAACAAAAGATGATCAAATTCTTGTTAAAGCCATCCCCACGTGTCCTTGATGCTTCAAACCCACCGGGACCTAAAAATTGTACCATTCACCTCTTTAAATTCCTTCTCAGGGTTCAGGCCATGAGTTCTGTGGCCAGAAAGATAATTCTTTTCAACTCTTTTTTGTGGAATTGGTGACTTCTTAGACGTGAAAAAAAAAAAAGCTATAAAAAAAACCCAAAATTCAGTCTGCAGTTAGGGTAACTATGATGCAGTTGAAAAAAAAAAAAACAAGAAAGAAAATTTAAGTATACTAAAAAAGTACTAAATTTAGTAACGTAAAATAGAAGCAATGTTTTTCGTTTTTCTACTCAATAAAGAGAAATTGGGTTTAGAAGAAAGTGAATAAAATTTCAAAACTGGGGCATTTGGGGAGACAGCATGCAGTGAGACTTGCAGTTGCAGGTCCTTGGGAGCAAGTCATGATGGACCCAACACATGCTTCCTAGCCTTTTCAAGATCCCTATATTTTAAATCGCTTGACCACTTTTTGCATCACTTTCCCTTATATAATATTGCAGTCAATTACTTTTATAATTTTTACAATTTAAATTAAATTTATTTTTATGAAAAGTATATCATTAATTGGCAAGAAAAAAAAGCCAATTGGTTATAGCTTTGATTTATGATTATAGGTGGCAAACGAGTTGGGTCTAGCAAACTTGGAGTTCATGTCTAGTGCATTTTAATCTTTATATATTTCCATGATCGAGGTTATTTGGGGTCTTACATTCATTCAAGCTTGTATTATTGAAGAAATTAATTCATTTCATCGATTTTAAATTATTTGAGTTATTTTATTTTATTGAAAAAGCTTAGGTCAAATCAAAATCTGTTATTATCAGTTCATTCATTCGAATGTCATATTAGTTTAGATTCCAATGAGTTAGGTTCAAGTAATATTCTGCAATATATGTATATATATATATATATATATATATATATATATATATATATATATATATATATATATATATATATTTGCATTTTAGGCAAATAAGATTCAAGTGATTGTATCTAATTTTGGGTTCAGACCACAGCTTGTCACTTGTATTTGTGATTCAGTTTACTAACTTTCTTTTCTTTAATTAAAATGAAACATTGTTGATATATTAGTTATTATATTATAATTTTAAATTACAATTTATTATTAATATCCAAATTTATATAAAAAATTACTCAAATAATAATGTCATTAAATAAACCTTTTATACTTTTAATTATAATAATTATTTAATTTTAATTTTAATATTATATTTTAACCTAAAATCCTATTTTATGATTAAAAAATATAATAAAATTTAAATATCATTAAAATATGTAAAAACATATTAAATTATCAATAAATTCTCAGGTGATACTACTGTACCCTTTCTTTTTTTTTTTTGAAATTTTATCAATAAATATGTAAAAATTTTGTTTGATCATGTGCCACCTCTGGTCAATGTCCTCTTCGATGCATCGAAGAAACAAACAAAAAGTAGCCCTCTTTATAGGTCGGTCAGGATGCAGTGCCCCAAAGTCCGATGTGATTTGAGAAAGCAAACATACATAAACAAGCATGGTTGTGGTAGTAAATATATGGACAGAAAATGGTTAAAATAAAAGGAATTATGTTTGGGAATTGTGCACTAAAAAAGTTCAGAAGTCCACTTTTTTTTCCATTTGTCACTGAACTGATGTTTTGCTCATTTCAATGTGTTACTGAACCACAACTCTGGTCAATTTTTAATTTCGTCCCTAATTTCTATGAATTTGTAATTTTTATTTCCTATTGGGAATATGAATTTATTGCTTTGGCAGAAGATGAGCCCACCTCATTCGTTTAGCTACTGCTTTTGACGGTGAAACCTGGAGGCAAAGAAATTTTATTAACAAATGAATGTCCCTTTTGTCCAACTTCCCTGGCAGAGTAGCCTTAAAAAAAAACTCATTGATACCTCTGTTGTGTACACAGATGAAATGCTAGTGGCCAAAAGAGAGTTTGAAATGCTTCTTTATATTAAATTGTAAAAGCTCGCAAATAAAGAGCAGCGTCGCAAGCAACTAAGTCATGACGACTGATACTAGACTCTTTAGGCACAAATTTATTACAATTTCTCATGCAAACTTTCATTAAGAATGATTTCAAATGATTAAATTTTGTACTAAACTTCATTTGCTCAAATTTAATTCTTATTTACTCTAATTTCATGAACTATCAAGTCTTTTTTTTTTTAATTTAGTGCATAGTAAAATGGGAGAAAAAAATCATTATTGTTTTTTTAAATTTAGGATTGAAGTATTGTTATTTAATTATAAAATTACCCAATGACCTTTTTCCAAAAGACCCCTCTTTTTGTTTTCTTCTCAGTAAAATGGTGGGCACGGCAGTAGTTTTCATCGCAGCAACCTTTGCCTGGAAATAGGGAAAACTCCTCATCTTGAACTACAGTAAGGACATCAATGGTATGTACGGAATATGCATAATTAATCAATCAATTCCTTGTAAGCTGTGATGTGTCCAGTCGACCCAATTTTTAGGTGACAGGTTTTTTTTTTTAATCCTTTATAAAAGAAATTAAATAAAAGTCTCAACAAATCACTTTTAACGTTAAATTATAGATATAATTAATATTATATATAATATACTTTCTTTTAATGATAAAAAAATGAAATTTACTTTATCGGCCACCTCCAAAGGCAGTATCAAAGTGTCAGGCATCAAGCTGCGAGCTTGAACTTGCACAAGACAGATCGTGCTGTCCTTCAATGCCAATTAAGTGCAGTAATGAATGAACTGGCACCTTGCCGTCAAAATAATCACTTTTTTTTTTTCTGAAGTGTATATATTTAAACGGCTGGATAGACATAAATAAGTATAATATAATTTATATCATATAAAATAATATTTAATAGGTTCAAAGCTAACACGTTCTTATTTTTGGGTCTGAACTATGCCATTTCTCCTCCAAACAAAGCCCTAAACACGAACGAACCTCGATCTCGCCCCTCCCTTTCTTTATTTCTCGCTAATGCCAATTGAGGCGTAGTCAAATAGCAACACTTTAGTAACCTCTCAATTTTCTTTTTTGTTTTTTGACAGATTCAACCTTACGAAGCCGGGGAAAGTTGATAGATTCAAAATATGGATCTTGATGTGGGTTAAAAGAGCCTGTATTGTATTGTATTGAAATAGACCATTTTGGGTTTTCATGTAGATATACTTCCTTTGCCGTTGCCAAAGTCATGTAACCCTTGCTTTTCAGGAATTGGAGTCCCACACACGTATTGGTTATTTGTGAATCATGGTTGGTCTGTCTACAAATTCCTGGGGATATTATTAACTATGTATGTAAAGGGGTGTTGAACTGTAGCGAGGTCAAGTTTTCCTATGCATGTGTGTCGGTGACTTGGGATCAGTTTTGGGTTCATGTCTGAATGGCTGGGCTGGTTTAGTTTTGTTTGCTCGGCTTTAGTATCCTATGGATGCATAGCAGTTGCAGTAGCGTTCTATTCTAGGAGCTGTTGTGCTTTCCTGGCTAGGTTTATGTATATGTTTTGGCATTCATCTGCCCTTTAAAATACCACGGTCGGTCATGCTTTAATAACGAATTTTTGATTTATTGTTTTTATTTTACAAAATAAAAATTGACATATTAATCCGATTATCAAGTTATTCATTAAATTATTAACCCTATAATCTTTTTTTTTTTTTGAATCGTTGTTCAAACTGACGTAGCAAGTAAGCATAATCAACAACAAAAAATAAATAATAACGATTGAATTTCAAAGAATAAAAGTTACAAGTCACTTTAAAAAAAATTCTCTCAATTAGGATAAAATATAATACATTCAGTATCTTATTAAGAAATTTTAAAATATATATAATGTATAAAATTTAACTAAAATTACGAAAAAATTCATTGTAACTTCTTATCCCTTTTCTCGCTTATCTATATATTCCTCGACTATCTAGTCTACATTATTCTCTCCCACCAAACAAGAACTCGACCACGAATTCATATAAAGACGTATCATCTGGATGAAAAAAAGATAAATCAGTTACATTAAATGTCTTGAAAATATTCATATTATCAGGAAGCTTGATAATATAAGTATTGTCGTTGATTTTGCGCACAAATTCATAAGGACCATACTTCTTTAACTGTAATTTGCTATACTTGCCCACAAGAAAACATTCTTTCCTCAGGTACACCATCATCTGATCACCAACTTCAAACAGTTTATCCTTTTTGTGTTTATCAGCAGCAGCCTTATATTTCGCATTTGCCCCATCAATTTTCCTTTTTACCTCTTCAGTGATAGCTTGACACTGTTCTGCCATATTTTTAGCTGTCAATAAAGTTGGTACAACACAAGGACTCATGCTGTCTCGAATGAACCTCTTGTTCAACAACTCTTAGACCTTTTTATGTAGGACCTCAATTTCCTTAGAACTCATCCTATAGTGTGGTAAATTTGGAAGACTTACTCCAAGTATTAAATATATTTGATGCTAAATATCCTCAGGGATGGTAGTTCCTTAGGTAGGTCATTAGGGACCACACCTTATACTCCTTCAATGCTCCCTTAACTTCTTCAGGGACCTCTACACTCACGTCTTCATCTCCAACTTCCTTATCCTTTACAATGAGTGCCTGAACCACCTTTGACTCTTTCAAATCCTTAACCATCTCCTTCTCTAATTGGGCAACAGTCAAGAAAGAGTGTCCCTCTACCTTACGGGCTCTAGAGTGATCCTCTAATTTCAAAGGCAATAAGATATACTTTACACCCTCATTCTCTAACTTGTAAACATTCTTTAACTTGTAAATATTCTCTTTACCTGCATGTTGGGCATTCACATCGAATTGCCAAGGTCTCCCGAATAGCAGATGACATGCATCATGTCAACAATATCACAGAAAATTTCATCTCGATACTTCCCAATAAAAAATGACACCTTGCACCTCTCCTTCACCTCAATCTTCTTAACTGCCTTAATCTACCCAATAGTATATGAGTATGATATTTTTCGACAGGTAACTATAACTGCTTAACAACTTCTCTCCCGATAATGTTTTCACAACTCCCACTGTCTACAATCAAGTCAAAAACCTTTTTCCCAATTGTGCACTTGGTATGGAACAACTGGTGTCGTTGAGTATTTGTTTTCTGTTTTGGTACTAACATCATTCGCCTAATCACATAAGTTGACTCCACTTCACCATTCTCTTCCTCATCATATTCATCCTCTTCATCAGGCTCACAACATACATCTTCTTTATCATCCCTATTTACAATATGAATACTCTTCCTACTAAGACACTCATTAAATCTATGACCAGGCTGATTATAAAAATAGCACTTACCCAAGATTGGTCTAGCATATGGGTTATCTTGCTTCTGGACTCCCTTAGGCTCTATAGTCTTCTGGACTTCAGCCCTTTCATCCCTCTTAGCATTATATTCATCAAATTTACTCGACAAATTCTTATTCTTCTCAACACCCACTTTATTGCCATTGGTAGCATCACTCGCGAACCCTCTTCTTCCACTTGTATATCTAGTGCTTTGCTCCTACAACATTAACTCGGCTTAGAGAGCCATATTTTTCACCTCATTCAAATTCCTTAAAACCGCAACTCCTATTTTGTCCTTAATTTGCAACTTCAACTCGTCCACATATCGTGCAACCTATTGACCCTCACTCTCTCTCAAGTCATTCCGTTCTACCAACCTCATAAATTCTGCAGTGTACTCATGAACAGATTTTGGCCCTTAGCAATATCGTTGATACTGCTGGAACAGTATTTGCTCATAGTCTAGAGGTAAGAAATTGCATTATAGTAGTTGTTTCATACAGAACCACGTTCTCACCAGATGTCTCTCTTCTCTCTGCCTCCTGGTCTGCAGCCTCTCCCACCAGGCAGAAGCTCCACCCTTCAATCTGCAGGCCACCAATCTAACCCGTCGATCTTTTGGTATCTCCATGAACTCCTCAATATTAAGATTAATATTAAAATATGGAATATCAACCTTTAAATGATAATCACCCTTATCTCCTTGATCATGCCTATAGTAGTTTCTTTGATACCCTACATTACCACCTCGTCTCTGTGGTTGCCTTACTCCATACATAAACTTATCCTCCTCAGCAGATTCATCATCCGAGATCTGTGCAATCCTATTAATAATTCGGGGTCTGTTAATTGGATTAACATACCTATCTCTTACCCCAAACATATTACTGCTAATATTCATCGAGTCAAAATGGTTAATCAAATCTTCAAAACCCTATTCTAAGCGTTGGATTCTTTGATTTAAAATATTGAATTCTGTCCTAAGAACCCATTGATCGGTCACTTGGACTCCCGCATCCTGAACACCATAAAAAATACGACCGCCATCAATACCCCGATTGACTGACATTTTTACAGGAAATTGCCAAATTCTGATACCAATCTGATGCAACGAGGAAGCATAATTAATAATAGGAAATCAATAACAACGATTGAATTACAAAGAACAAAATGCACAAATCACTTTAAAAAAAATTCTCTCAATTAAGATAAAGTATAATATATTCTGTTGTTCACTAAAAAAATATTAAAATATATATAATATATAAAATTTAATTAAAATTATAAAAAAATTTATCACAATTTCTTATTTTTTTTGTCTATGTATTTTTTGATTATATGATTTAAATTACAAACTGAAATTTAAAATTATGAAATCATCTTCAATTACGTATATGTAACATTTTTTTTGTCCGTATTTAACCCATCTTAAATGGGATGAACTAATAGTACTACCATGACAAGCGGGACATGTATGGAAGTCGGCCTGTCAAGTCGCTGTTCTTCGTTTATTGTTTTTCTCTTACCCCATCATTTAACGTTAAATCACATCATTTCAGGTTTCAGAGGAAGGAGGAAAGTAAAATGGAGCATTCTCAGTTTCTCTCTCTCTCTCCAATACTTTTTACTGTCTCTGACTTTTCATCGTCTTTCTTCTTGCTACACTGTATCTTTCTCTCTTTTACTTTGTCTGGCTTCTGGTTTGGGTTTTGGCTTTATGCTTCTGCTGTTTCACATAAAATATTTGCCCTTTTTCGGAAGTTTGAAAGCTAATACAAAAACCACCCATGTGCTTTTGAGTAACTGAAAGAAAAGTGAGGAGAAGTGAGGGGGAAAAAACGAAAATGGAAAGGAAAATGTATTTTTTATTTAAAATTTATTGAATTGTAAATTATATAATGAAAATAATTTTTTATTCTCATAAATTTTATATTTAAAAAATAAAATAAAATATGATATTTTAAAAATAAAAATAAAAATTTAATTATTAAATATTTCCGAGAAACGAAAAATGTATGTTCTATGGGAGGTTGTGTAACTAGAAACATACATGCAAAGGCTTTTTTGTTTTGTTTTGTTTTGTTTTGCTTTCTGGTTTTTGTTCAAGCCTTCCTTCCAGGCACTGGCTTTATTAAGGCAGATTGTGCCATTCTCTCATCTTGTCTAGCTCAGTGTATGTGGATACTCCTCCCATTTCAAACAGCACTGAAGAAATGACTAAAGAAGAAGACTTTAAGCTCCTCAGGATCCAGGTCTCTCTCTCTCACAATCACATTCTTTGTCTTTTTTTTAAATCCACTGTTATATATCTTTATTTCTCCCGTATCTATGGGCAAAGTATGTTGGTGGTCTTTTCCTTAAGAATCTTTCTTCTTCTTGTTGTTTGCTTTTTTTAACCTTCTCTTCATTTTCATCTTATAGTCTTGTGTTCTCAAAGTGAACATCCACTGTGATGGGTGTAAGCAGAAAGTCAAGAAACTGCTTCAGAGGATTGAAGGTGCTCACTTCATTACAGTCCTCTCTCTCTCTCTCTCTCTCTCTCTCTCTCTCTCCCTTCAATATGGTACTCTTTGCTTTTTCCCTTTTTGTATGCTGGATTTTGGATTGCTGTGTTTGTTCTTTTCTTCGCTCTCTGTTCTTATATATGTCCTTACATTTGTTCTGTGCTTACTTTAAAAATGAAGCTAAAGAGGAGAGTACTGGTTTATGAGTTAAATTTCTATTTTGTTCCCTTGAAATTTTCTCACAATCTAATAGATGAGCTTTTGTTCTCATGTCCTCCATGTCAGATGGTCAGTTGCTGTATTTCAGTCGGTTTTTCAACTGATTTTCCTGGAACAATGTTATACTTTAAATTTTTAATATATTTGTTACATTGTGTTTATGTGAGAGAAATTTGCCTAGAGAATGAGGGGTTTCAAAAATTACGATAGTAAAACAATTTGTACTTTATCAGATAAAGGGTATCTATGTGTGACTTATCCTCTGAATTTAACTAATTTTGTCTGCTGGAAGGAACGATCTTTATCATGACTTTGATTAAGCCACTTAACTTTATAGGTACTCAATTTCTCCAGGGGTGGCTATTTATATTTGGGAAATCTATGTGTTGCCACGCAGTCCTGTAAAACAAAATTTCTGGAGTTGTATAGATCATCTGTAATATCTCTCTTATCTTTGGTTTCTTAACCTCTTTTGTTTCAGGTGTTTACCAAGTAAACATAGATGCAGAGCAACAAAAGGTCACAGTACTTGGGAGTGTAGATTCTGCAATTTTGATTAAAAAATTAGTCAGGGCTGGCAAGCATGCTGAGGTTTGGTGCCAAAAGTCCAACCAAAGCCAAAAGCAAAAGACTAACTGCAACACAGACGACAAATGCACCAAAGGCCAAAAGCAAGGCTTGATCAAGGGCCTTGAAGCCTTAAAAAACCAACAAAAGCTTCTTGCTTTCAGCTCTGAAGAGGATGATGATTATTTTGATGAGGATGAGGAAGATGGTGATGACGAAGAAGAAGATGAGCTTAGGTTTCATCGAGCTAAGCAATTGGGTCTTCTTGGGCGGCAGGCCATCACTGCTAACAATGCAAGAAATGGTATTGGAGCCATTTCTGCAACTGCTAACAATGGGAATAAGATGAACAATCATGTGGCAAATGGGAATGCTGGAAAGAAAGGAAACCCAAATCAGAATATGGGAATGAAGGTTAATCAAGGTGGGATAGACCAGAAAACCATGGCAGCTTTCAAAATGAACAATCACCAATTAGGTGGTGGAAACATAAATGTTTTGGAAGGCAAAAGGGGAAGTGACATTAGTACTATGATGAACATAGCTGGTTTTCATGGAAATGGAGCTAGTGTAGGTAAATCTGCCAGTGTTGGTTCAGCAGGTAATCCCAACGGGTTAGGAGGATTTCAAGTTCCATCAAATAATGCGTATCAAGGATCTTCAGCAGCAGGATTTCCTACTGGTGGATATGCTGCAGGTCCACATCCATCATCAGCCATGTTGATGAACGTAAATGGGTACAATCATCCAGCATCAATGATGATGAACATGCAAAACAGAGATGTTATGCAACAGCAACCTCAGATGATGCATCTTAGGTCTCCATTTATTCCACTTAACACTGGCTATTACTACAATTATAGCACTGCACCTTATTCTTACTCTGAACGGCCCAATTACACTGCTGATCATTCTGCCGCAGCGTCTCATTTGTTCAGTGATGAGAACACAAGCAGCTGTTCAATAATGTAATATGAGAGAATTTAGAGAGGAGGATAAGATATAAAAAAGGAAAACAAATGTAGGTGTTTGACTTGAGATTTGTATCTTTTAGTGGAGTTGGTGGATTGTGACAGGATTCTCTGATGTGTTCTGTAGGAAGAAAAAGGCTGCTGTGGCTTTGGATGGGATGTCTCGGTGAAATTTACCCATGTATTGTGTAGTTGTTAAGATGAGGTTGCTGGTTTTCTTTATTTCTCTTTCGTTGTCTCCTTGTTTTTCCTCCGCTCCACGGCAGTCCCTATTGGTAAATGACATAAACGAAGTCGCTTAAATTTGCGCATGGTGTTTAGAGGTTCATGGTGAAATTTTGAGTTTCTTTCAATTTATTTCTTAATATATGGACGGAGTGACATTGGTAAACGAACCTTACAGAACACATGACGACCCTGTTGTGCAGGGAGCCGTAGCCACAGCTAGGGTGGAGAGTGGTGTTACTGTGCGCACGTCTTTTATGGGGGAGGGGGGGCGGGGGCGTTAATGTCTTCACCGACAGTAACACAGTATATATGAGGCCCAAGAGTGCTCATTGTTTGGTGGGGTTAGCACGAGTGCGAAGTACGGTATAGCAAAACGTGCAGATAAAGATTCATGCAGTTAATTTGACCAACCTCTATATTACATTATTATGATCAGTTAAGTGCATACGTGTGATTTGTATAATTAATTGTAATTATACATCAAAAGATAAAATGTACCACTAACATATGTGATAATACAATGTGTTTGATGGTGGGATGCGTCCAATTCACTGGTATATATAACTGTTTTGTGTGGTTGATGTGTTACTTTGCTGCTTGTCGGTCAACAATTCAATTCCCATACCAAAACTGCCCAGTTTCCAACGGCAGAGTTTTATGGCTTGTGTTTTTTAGAACTTATGCCAGATGTTATTATTCAATGAATCGCAGAACGTGAGTATGACTAGAAGTTGGGTTATAAAATATTTATCTCTGAAGCTGAGTTTAATATTTAGGCCTGCGTTCTTGCTTGTAGTGACTAAATGAAGCCTACTGAGAATCCACAGTTCATGTTCAATTTTCGGTGAGTGAATTTTCCAGGTGTGAATCTGCATTTGGGAAGAGCTTGTGGTAAGTTAGGTCTTGTGGATTTAATTAAAATGGTTAAAAGTGAGTTCCAACTAATCAATAAAAAAAAAATCATTTATTCCAACTGGATTGAATGACAAATTGCTCACTATATTTTTTTTAAAAAAAAAAAACCCTGGAAGTCCAATGTTCAAGTAGTCAAAGCAGTCTTCTTGTAAAAGAGGATAAGATTATTTACATTTAACTCGTCTCTAAACCTCTTTTACCTCTTAGAACTCAGTCTTTGGCCATTTGATTGATTACCTATTCTTCTTATCCATGAACATCTTATCTACTAAAACGTTTGGTTTCACTTCAACAAAAACTTATTTTTAAAATGATACCCAATTCTTTCTAATGTAAAGTGCCACCCTATTTTCACTTTTTTTTTTTTTTTTGCAAAAAAAGAAAAAATGAAAATGTATATTAGATGAACATTAATGGGATTACTCACCGGCAACATGCTCGTTAGTCCAAATATCAGTCTAAGGTTACAAAAAACAAAAACAAATAAAAAATTGATCATTAATTTGTTAACAATATCATAAAATATTAATACAAATTTTTAAAATATTATTTAACTATATAACCTCAATTTAAGAGCTACATTTAATTGTGAGTCAAACGTTCATCTGATTCTAAAGATTAACTATTTTCTTAATTATATATAATTTTATTTTATTAATACTAAAGCCCTTAACCGCTTTAATATATATATAGAAAATCTTTTCATTATCGCTCTGCAGCACACCTGTTCTTCCCATCATCCGAACACATCCATCATCACTGGGTCCGCATTGAATTTCAAAGTAACCCTTGAGAGCGCTGCGCTGCCCACGTCAAATCGTAAAAATACTTAGAGATTACTTTAAAAGGGTTTTCATTTGATTAGATTAAGACCAAGAGGAACAGCAAACGAGATGTATACATCATGCTCCATAAAGCTAAAATATAATTCCACCCCTATGATAATGGCTCTCAGTCTGAGCAATTTGACCCGCAACAGAGAGGATGCTTCAAGTAAACGCTAGCACCGTTTAGTTTTTTTTTTTTTTTTTTTTTTCTAAATAACCTCTTATAATCTTATATCTATTTTAAAAGTTAAGTTGGTGGTGAAATTTATAAATATTATAAGTTAGGTCATGTCTTTGTAATTTATTGATATTAGAATTTATGCTCTTAATCTATTGCTTGACACGTACTAGATCCGACTAGTATGTTTACAATAAAATTGAAAAAATTATTGACATTGGGCTAAACTAATTCAATTCAATAGGGGAGACCTCTTAAACATGAAACTAGGAGGATATCTTTTTTTTTTTTTTTTTTTATAAGAGACTCATTTCAACATGAAATGAGAAGGATTTTTTGTCAATCGTATGTTCCAAGTAGCTGAATGGGAATGGGCTGATTGTAGTAGTATGTTGGTGGGTTTATGGCAGTATAAGAGGAGCTAAATTAGGTCTCCAATAAGAATTGCAAATTAAAACTATTTGACCCAATCACAAGCCTATAAAGAATCTATATTTTCACAAATTCCCAATTAAATCAATCAACTCAATTTTTCATGCTATACTTAATGCCAATTTATTATATATGAATGACAAATGAGCTACCTATGGATTAGAGAAAACAAATATAAGAATTTATAATGGTTTAACTTTAGAAATCTATGTCCAACACTTTAACCTCTTATTGAATATTCCTAATCCATTATATGAATTTTTAATTGGTGAAAACCAAATCTTTACAAGCTCCCTTGTTCATCCGTTACGAAACTCACCAAAAATACACTAATTATTGTTGTGGTGCTAAACTTCGACTTACAATCATAACTATAGAAACATCTCAATCGTTAAGTGTTTTTCTTTCCCAATGACCGAACTTCCCACTGTTGCCAAATTGGCAATATAAAGATGGCGGAGGTCCATTGGGTCTCATTATATTTTATGGGCACTGTCAGCCCAGCAAGGCAGAGGGACGAGTTACACAAGTATGGCAAAACAAGAGTCTTTTACATCCGCCCTCGTTGTTCGAACAAGTTCAGTTCGGTGGCAAAATTTTTATTTCCTTTTATTTCAATGGATTTTACGATAAATGCCCCTTTAATAATTGCTTTTGTGAAATGTAGTTTGATTTAAGACCTTTCTGATATTAACTGTTTGGTGTTTATTTCGTTCATTAAGCATGTGGGCATTGCTCTAATAGGAGGGTCGCAAGCAATCTTGAATTTGATTCCTCGTCAAAAATCCAAAAAAAAAAAAAAAACCCAAATCATAAGAAAATCATGAGGAATAGAATCGACATACATTAAATGTGCATTCATCACTCCAGCGAGAGTTGACGAGTAGTTGGCCTTTTGTAGGGTGGAACGTGTTATTTCTAACACTTCCCATTGCTAATTCTCGGAACCTATATTGTCAAAAGGCAGTGCTATATTGGAAAAGGGACACCGCAAAGCAAGACCACAACTTTTTAAAGATATTTATTACTCTACGTTCCATCCAATACTGTAATTGCTATGATGATCAGCTGACGTTGTTAACGTTTAGGCGGGAACTTCGTAGCTTCAAACAGGCGGGAACTTGCTCAGTTGTATTGACTCTACATTGCATTAATGGAGGCCGGTTCCGAGATTAAGCAAGTCCACAAGGGTACCTACCAAGAGAAAATGTCTAGAACAGTAAACCAATGCAAGTCCGTTACATTCATATCTTTCGACCTATGATTTCAAGGCATTTGCTTTGAGTCCAGAATACTAGTCAAGTCCACCGCGTTTTCCATAAAACCCATTTGCTTTGTGGTGATTCTTTCACTGTTTTTGGATTATCTAGGAATAAAATAATATGCTGTCCCAAAAAAAAGGGGGGGGGGGTGGAGGGAACAGTAGGAGAATTTCCTCAGTTACTGTTAGTGTTCTTAATTAAATTCAACATTCGTAAAATATTATTTCTCAACAAGTTACGGGGATGAAAAATGTCATGAGACCTCTTAAAATATTACTCAATTTCATATTGAATTTCAACCAGAACCTAGCTTAAGATTTATTTTGGTGCTATCACATCATAGAGGCGGAGCTAAATTTCTTTGTTTTTAGGATACAGCTGTGATGTCTCCTTGTATTGTTAGGATTTCGTGTATTTCTGGGGACTTGCTGTTTTGTTCTTAAGGTTGTTTCCAGGTGCAGGTCATCATATGGCGCTCGATTGATCTTGTACTGCATTCTGATGCTGATTAACAAATTATTTGGCTTATCAAACAAAAAAAGAAAACATCTTGAATTGATTGGCCAATCTCATCAATATGATCTTAAAACGTCATTGATGTGAATGTGAACAATATAAGAAGCCAATTAACCAACAGAAAAAAAAATCACGAGGATTAATTACTAATATTTGGTCAACCATGGCACAAGAGCATGGAGGAGCCCGAAGTATACATGTATGTACACACACACACACACACGTACAAACTCAAGCTGAAGAGGAACTGTTTGTAAGGGTTGTTCCGTAGAGAGAGCTCCCAAGCTTTTGTACGTGACATTTGTATGTTGAAATCTATCAGTCAACGCGAAAGCATGTGATATTTCTAATTCCAACTTCCCCATTGTTGTTGTGCATGTCATGTCGTTGCACAAGATCTATCTAAAATAAAAAATGACCATAATCGGGAATACAAAAGAGTAAAAGGAGTAAAGAGAGCCACTGAAGGACAGCCGCACGCAAGAATAAAAATCTTAGGATCTCGGTAAATAAAATTTTATGACATTGAATAACATGTTGAGAAGGCTAAAAGTTAATACGACGATAGCCGTGATAGCCTCTCGAATCACCTTCCTTTCGATTGGCTTTTCATCAACCAGTCTGAGGTGTCAGCCAAGTCAGGCAATAATGTAAATGGTAAATTAAGTTACGTGAACACAATTAATTTGATATATTCAACTAAAAAAAATGTACGTGTCTTACAGCTCTAATATTCTTATTAAGCACAACTAACTCTATTAACATAGAAAAAGTAAATTGAATTTGTTCTAATCAATATGTTATATTATTATAATTATTAGTTAAATATTCTTAATTTTTTAATTTACGATCCCGAGAACAACAATAAATGTAGAGCTAACAACTAAGACAGTATAGTGCACGTTACGTCTAAAATTCTTTAAGCTAACGATGTCGAAACGCTGAATATTTTGTGAAATCCTGCCATCAATATTCATCCTCTCCCTCTCTCTTTCTATGTGTGTTTGATAGGGCGCACACAACACCCACTCATGCAATCACGCACGGCCAAACCGCCAAACCACCGGTCCAAGTCAACCTCGCCATTTCTCGACTTGTTTTATGTCCAAATTGCACCCCAAATAGATGTAGACATGGTTATATACCTCCGTATTAGGTCCTTTTCTCTTGTACCCAATTGTCTTCCTGGATTTATAATTCTCTAAGTGGGTATGCTTCAATCGATCAACATTCCTTGCCATTCTGGGTCTTGAGCTCGAGTTTAGGAAAACAAGCCAACAATGAGAAAGCCTTGTTGCGAGAAGCAAAAGACCAAAAGGTGCTTGGTCCAAGCAAGAAGACCAGAAGCTCATCGAATACATTCGAAAACACGGTGAAGGTTGTTGGCGTACCCTCCCTCAGGCCGCAGGTTGGTTTTAGTATTCACAATCTTTGATCATTTCAGTTTTCATTTGTTGACACGTTTACTTATAACAACATTGAGAAAAACGTCTTGAAACCAAGACTCAGCCCTTTTTTTTTTTTTTTATTCTCTCTCTCTCTCTCTCCCTCCCTCTCCCTCTCCCTCTTTTTCATGGTTTGTGTGACGATGACTAGGCCTACTTCGCTGCGGCAAAAGTTGTAGGCTGAGATGGATAAATTATCTAAGGCCTGACCTTAAGAGAGGGAATTTTGCTGAAGATGAAGAAGATCTCATCATCAGGCTTCACGCACTCTTGGGAAACAGGTATGATTCAATCCCATATATTATCTTAATACATAAGCACCAAAAAGAAACATAGACAAATATTTCCTATTTTTATTTATTTTGTCTCATTTGATGATTTCAGAATTTACAATCAGAAACACACACTTCAATTCTTTATATTACAAAATTATCATGTTTTTATGACAAGAGGATTAATATGATAAGAGTAAACTTGAAATTATGTTGATCAGATGCACGATCTTAAGGTTGAATTTTTTTTTTAATTATATAATGTGTTTCAAATAAAAACTGCGGTTGAGTGTCGTACTAGCAACTTGAGGTATGCCTGGAAAAAAACTTTTCGTCATAATGTTGCTCGAAGCATAATGAAAATAGGAACTAAATATAATTTTCCCGACAGAGAAAAAGACAAAAATATGTACATATCATTTCTCATTGTATCGAATGACTCTCAGTTCTTAGTTCCATGTACAAAGAAAAAATCTCTCAGTTTTGTATTTGCATTTTGTGCTTATTAGCTTGGAATTTATAAAAATGTTCTCAGGTGGTCCCTAATAGCTGGGAGATTGCCTGGACGCACAGACAATGAAGTGAAGAACTATTGGAATTCCCATTTAAGAAGAAAGCTGCAAAACACGGGGATTGATCCGAATAATAATCTGAGAGACAGCCTTCCTCGCCCACTAAACTCTCAGAATATGTCATCCGGCTTGAAAACTGCTGATGAAGACAAAGAAGTGCAATTAGCAAATCCACGTAATGAGCAGGTATCGGATGCAGCAAGTTGCCTGGAGGATGGCACATTTGGCTTGCCCGATCTAAACCTTGACCTTTCAATGGATGCCCCTAGTGCTTCGATCGCCCATGTAGAAGAGATCGAGCACAAGGTTAACCATAAGTCTCGTCCTCATCCAACGCTTCATCTTTTTCAGTAACGATCAATTGCCTCTAGTAGGACAGATAAGGAGGGATAAATTAACTACCATGGTTGAACTAGATCCTGATTTATAGGAGAAATTAAGAAGCATGACAAGGAGTTCAATTACCTGTGAGGACTTACTTTTGGACTGGCGACTTGGTGTTTCCAAAATTTTCAAGCTAATTTCGTGCCACATCTGGGAGGGTAATTAGATCAGTAACTAGCTGTAGAGAACTTTTGAGAATGCAGATACAGACACTCACCCTTAAGGACTTCAAGCAATGCCAACGGATTGATTACCAGTTAATTGCACTGATCACGCACAATTTTTTTTTTATGATAAGAAATTCCATTCTGCTAAATTTCAAAATTGTTAGCACGACAGTGCAGCTTCCCACTTGAAACGTGTAATATATTTAGGAAGATTAAGATTTACCTTTACTACTAAGTTAACCAGGGTGGCTCTGATCACGAATATTTTGAAGTCCAAGGAAAACCGCAAGATCCAGTGACACTTCTTCTGCAGACCAAGAACCCTTCTATCCTCCAGAATCAAGGGAGAAATCCTTCTCTTGGTTTTTGTTTTATGAACAGGGATAATGTATTTGCTTAGCCTTCTGCTGCTTTTTCTGTAACATGGGATTGGGAGTTACAATTCCCAACCTCTCTTTTTTTGTATGTTCGTAGTAGCATTAAAAAGCTAAATTTACATATTATTACGTATATTAAAAGAAAAAATAAATCTATTTTTCTTGTCGATCTAATCTTTACTAAAAAGAAAGTTTGCTTCCAACATTTGACTCTTTATTATTTGAACTTTATTGCCCAACGCTCGGCCTTTTGCTAGTGTTGCTGTAAATGGACTTAAAAGGTTCTTATTATTCTTATTATTTTTTAAAGTATAATATAAATAAAATTTTATATTATATAAATTTATTTGATTATCTATTTGTATTTTAATTTAATTTAATTTATATTTTAAGTCAGTCAAAGAAAAAAGTTTTGTCAAAAATATTCAATCTGCTGTGGATATAAATCTATATTGAGACTGGATGACAGTACTGTGGGGTCCTTAACTTGAATATCTCTCGATGAATCTAAACTTCTAAGCGTGATCATCATCGATAAAAGATCCCAGCAGAGGTTTGATTTTTTATTTGCTACCATTGATTTTTTTTCCCTTTCGCTTTACAGTCATTTAAAAGCAAGCCTGCCAGGCAGCGACCAATGTTTTATAAAGGACAACATCATGGGCGAGATATTTCGATGCGTAGTTTTCACGTTGGATTCTTGCTTGTAGGGCTACTCAGAGACATTATAAGAAGATAACTGGAAGAATTCTGCTGGGGTGAAGTCGAGATGGGACTTTTGACTTGATCAATTGGTGCTGACTCCATTTCAAATTCAACTCTATCAAGAAATCATTGAATTGTTCCCTCCCTCCCCCCTCATTCCCAAGTCCACTGTGCTAAAATTAAAAAAAAAAAAAAAAGGTCGATATGATTTGAACTTAATATTTTTTAAATATAAAATTTTTTATATCATATTAGAAAAATATTCAATATAAAAACTTAAATTATTAAAAGAAGACCGGGAATAAGTTACATATTACTTAAATTCTAACAAATTAGAAACAATTTCAATACCAATTAATGAGACTCATTCGTCAGTTTTTTAGGACTTTTTGTGCTTGAAATTTGTAAGAAAGGCCATGCCAACGAGCTCATTATATCGATTAGATTAATTATGATGTAGGGAGGAGGAGCAGATTCAAACACATCACAGGAGGAGACAAGACCCAAATCCCTATAAATGGTGGGTATTTGAAGATGTTGGGCATTCGACCTCTCCTCTAGTATCCAAAGTGTTGGTGCCATCTGAATAAGTCTGGATGGACCTAAGTTTCATTTCCGTGGGTGGTAGTAGTTGCATGTGCCTCAAAAGCTACACCAACTAACGTGAGATTACAGTACAAGGCATGCACATTTGACTACGCCAGCGATATAATTGTGGCAGTCTGGCCAGAAATATTCACCGGTGACCATTCGAAAACATGTTGATCCATCTACCATTCAATGGAAACTGAGGTGCAAAATGTGACATTCATTATTGGCTTTTTCCATCGTTAAATGTGTTGTCTGTCCTTTCCCAGGTTGTCAAGCTTGCAACCTTTCGCCGAAAGGTATCTAACAAATCTAATGCTCCTGTGCATGGAAAACGTAATTTGAGTTGGTAAGGTATATTGAGTGGTCTGGGCTTGGGCCAGGAGCTTGTATTTTATGGCTTGGTGCTTTGTGCTCATGTTTCTTAGGTGATTGGACTGGTTATTCTTATTTTAGGCCATTAATGGGTTGGGCAAGTTTTAAGTCATTGGGCTTCTGGTCTGAAATTGTTTTATTCCAAAGATTCCTGATTTTTTAATGTCATGTTTAAGATTTAAATCTTAATTCTTTCCAAAACCAAAAATAAAAAATTTGCTTTGGTGTAAAATAGTAACTACAAAACCACACATCAACAAAATATGACAGGGAGGAAAATAAAATGAAGCCCTAGACCATTAATATACAAACAATTGATGGTGAAAAGTGATATTTCTCATTTTATTAATGGTATAACTGCGTCTTGCCATATCTGGAACTGCGTACACTTTATATCAATGCCAATATCAGATGGACATGGCCAACAACCAGAGATAGACTTTGCTATTCCTTGATACAATGTTCAGTCTTTGGAACACAATGCTAGACTGATAGCAGCCTATTTTGTATTGGGGTTTTGCTTATAGATCAGCCGTTTATTGATTATGACTTCATCATTCTGGGAGAAGCACAAGTGAAGTCGAACTACCATGACTCTTTTTTTTTTTTTTTTTTTTTTGCATATTTTCATAATTTTTATCATTAATTGTGACCATGCATGGAATGAATATAAACATACAATTAATTAATTACGGTAGTGCAAATAATTTATTATTATTATTATTCAATGTATATATAGCATTTTGTAATGATTATCAAAGTTGTCATTTTTATATGTTAATAATCAAATTGTCGACTTCAAACTTTGAATTGAAATCCCAATCAAAATTAGCTAACGCATAAAAAACATCCCACAATTAAATTAATCAATTGACGGCCATCCCTGTCTCTTACCGGACAAAGATACCAAGTTGTCGAAACCGCGTTTGGATTTTAACGTCCAATAATTATAATTAAGCAACGACGATATCATAAATATTATATGTGCACGTAGCTTTCTTGACAGGATCGAGAAACCAGCAATTCACTGTCTGGACGGGAGTGCCTCTTCCTCCATCGTCTACGGCCCTTACGTGCATTACTTCCAACTCCACTCTTGTTGAGTGGGTTCCATGCTTTGTGAAAAAAGATGTGGGCCCCATAATTATTTCTTACATTTGGTGAAACCTGGAAGAGAGAGAAATGGCTACTTGATGTTTTTGTGGCGTCTTGCCGTCGGTGTGATCCTTTCTTTCACTTTTTTTTTTTTTTTGGTTGATGCTTTTATAATTGTTTGATTTCCATATGATTTAATTGTGTCATTCTCGTGTTAATATTGTTAAATTAATTAATATGAGTGGTCCATGTCATTTAAAGTATGACTCAAAATAAAAGGCCTAATATGATGGTCGGTTAGGCATAACGGTAATTTGGGTCATCGGGTTTAAAATCCCTCCACTCTCCCTATTAAGAATAAACATTACAGGAAAGGAATATGTGTATATATATCTTCCCCTATTAAGAATAACCGTTACAGGAAAAGGAGTATCTTCTCATTTAAGATAATTATTACAGAAAGAGAGGATCTTCCTATTAATAATTACAACGCGGGGTAAAACAAATATATTGGTTGCTTGGTATGCGGGTCCCACCTGCAGTATGGTGGTGCTCGGGTCCGAATGAATACCATAAAAAAAAAAAAAAAAAACTCCCACATAAAAGATAATTTAATCTTCATAATTGAAGATTATTAAATTCACGTTGATGAGTCAAATATTAAAAGCTTGTTAGTCACCAAAGTGGCCTGGCTTTGAATGGATTTGAACAGCTGACTGTGAATTTTAATTGTTCATTTTAGATGCTAATAAAATGTTTTGAAATGAACAATTGTGGTTATTAATTATAAAGCTAGGAGATCATCCAAAGATGGATCATTGCTTATAATTAATGACACTAAAAGGGATTAATTAATATACTAAGTAAACGTGATTGTATATCCAAAGATAACATTCATGTTAATTTTAGTATGATTAATTGATCTATTAAAGTTTATTTAAATTAGCATCATTATTGATTAGAGTTATGTATTTGAGGATCACCCAAAGGTGAACTTAAATACATAATTAAAGTTTGTAATGTATCTGAATCCATTAGAGTTTACTCAAAGCATTAACGTATAAATTTGGATTATATTTGCAGCTTCCACCAATGTATTCGCCTTAGGCAATTCAATGGTTAAATTCAATGGGCTGAACTATGCTGAATGGTCTGAGCATATTCAGTTTTATTTGGGTGTATTGGGCCTGAACTTAGCAGTTATTTCGGATGAAAAGCCTGCAGTCATTACAGGGACTAGTACAGAATCTGATAAGTCTTTTTATGAGGCTTGGGTACGGTCCAATAGGCTGAGTTTGAATTTGATGCGAATGACGATAGCTGAAAACGTCAAGCCATCGATGCCTAAGACGGAAAATGCGAGGGAATTTCTGATGAGAATTAAGGAATACTCTCAGTCAGATATAACTGATAAATCCATCGTAGGAACCCTAATGAGTGAGCTGACGACCAAGAAATTTGATTGGTCACAGCCCATTCATGATCATGTGACCAGTATGGCTAATCTAGCAGCAAGGTTGAAAATAATGGGCATGGATGTGAGTGAATCATTTCTGGTTCAATTCATCATAAACTCACACTGCCTCCTGAATTTGGCCAGTTCCAAGTGAATTATAACACTATTAAAGAGAAATGGAACTTTCAAGAAATTAAGGCCATGTTAGTTCAGGAGGAATGGAGATTAAAGAAGATGAAGGATCACTCCATTCATCTCATCGTTCATAAGGATGCTAGTGGTAGCAGGTCTAAACCACATAAGAAAGGTAAGAAGAAGGACAAAGCCTCTATGAAAGTCACTGGATGTCAGATCCAGAAGGATCAAAAATGCTTCTTCTGCAAAAAGATGGGTCACTTCAAAAATGATTGCCCAAAAAGAAAGGCTTGGTTCGAAAAGAAAGGTACGTACTGTATATCAGTATGTTTTGAATCAAACATAATTGAAGTGCCCAACAATACTTGGTGGTTAGATTCTGGAGCTACTATTCATGTGTCACATATTATGCAGGGATTCCTTTCAATCCAGCCCATAACAGGAACTGAGAAGTTCATCTATATGGGAAACAGAATGAAGGCACGAATAGAAGGGATTGGGACGTACAGATTGATCTTGGACACCAAGTGTCATCTGGATCTAGAAAAGTGTCTCTATGTTCCTGAATGTGCTAGAAATTTAATTTCTATTGCAAAGTTGGATAAAGAAGGATTTAACCTCAAGATTGGAAATGGTGCATTTTCATTGTATAGACATTCGTACTATTATGGATCAGGTACTTTGATTGATGATTTGTACCGTTTGAATCTTGATGCTATGTATGCTGATTCCATATTTCTTGTTGAGCATGGTATAGGTAACAAACGTAATATGCATGATGAAAGTTTTGCTTTCTTATGGCATCAAAGATTGGGTCATATATCCAAAGAAAGGATATTGAGGTTGATGAAAGGTGATGTCCTGCCTCAATTGGATTTTACTGATTGGGATGTATGTGTTGATTGTATAAAAGGGAAACAAACAAAACATACATCAAAGAACCCAGCCATAAGAAGCAATGAGCCTTTAGAATTGATACACACTGATGTTTGTGGCCCCGTTTGATATCCCAACATGGGGTGGTGAGAAATATTTCATCACCTTTATAGATGACTATTCACGATATTGTTACTTGTATCTACTGCATGAAAAGTCTCAGTCAGTAAACATCCTAGAGGTGTTTATTAATGAAGTTGAAAGGCAGTTAGATAGAAAAGTAAAAGTGATTAAGTCAGATAGGGGTAGTGAATATTATGGAAAATTCAATGAAAGTGGACAATGTCCTGGTCCATTTGCAAAACTTCTTGAGAGTCGAGGCATATGTGCACAGTATACAATGCCTGGTACACCACAACAGAATGGTGTAGTGGAAAGGCGGAATCGCACACTTATGGATATGGTTAGGAGCATGTTGAATTACAGTACTGTACCCTTATCTTTGTGGATGCATGCATTAAGAACTGCTGCATATCTGCTGAATAGAGTTCCTAGTAAGGCTGTCCCTAAAAAACTCCTTACGAGTTATGGACAGGAAGGAAACCCAGTTTGAGACACCTTCATGTTTGGGGTTGTTCAGCAGAAGTAAGGATATACAATCCACATGAAGGAAAGCTTGATGCAAGAACCATTAGTGGTTACTTCATTGGCTATTCTGAAAAGTCCAAAGGGTATAGGTTTTACTGCCCTAACCATAGTACTAGAATAGTTGAGTCTGGTAATGCTCGGTTCATTGAAAATGGTCAGTTCAGTGGGAGTGGGGAATCACGAAAGGTGGATATTAAAGAATCACAAAATGAATGGTCCACAGTGAGTACTCCTACTCATGTTGGTATTCCCACACCCAGTGTTTCTACTTAAATTGTTATTCCTTATGTTGCATCACAGTCACGTGACATGCAAGGACAACAAATTGATACTCGAAACAGAATAGTTCCAATTCAGAAAGGGGACAAGTTCAGTGAATTACAATGTCCAAAGAATGATTTGGAACGGAAAGTGATGGAATCAGTTCCCTATGCATCACTGGTTGGAAGCCTGATGTATGCGCAAACATGTACTCGGCCAGACATCAGTTTCGCAGTTGGAATGTTAGGCCGATATCAAAGTAATCCTGGAATAGATCATTGGAAAGCCGGAAAGAAAGTACTTAGGTACTTACAAGGCACCAAAGATTACATGCTTACTTATAAAAGATCAAGTCATCTTGAAGTAGTAGGCTACTCGGATTCAGATTATGCTGGATGTGTAGACTCGAGGAAATCTACATTTGGTTACATGTTTCTCCTGGCTGGAGGAGCAGTTTCCTGGAAAAGCGGGGAAGCAATCTGTCATTGTCATTGCTACTTCCACTATAGAGGCTGAATTTGTAGCATGCTTTGAGGCTACTGTTCATGCATTATGGTTGCGGAATTTTATCTTAAGGCTTGGTTTGGTCGACAGTATAGAAAAGCCGTTAAGAATT
Organism: Ceriops zippeliana; assembly: GCA_037897445.1. Taxonomy (NCBI): domain Eukaryota; kingdom Viridiplantae; phylum Streptophyta; class Magnoliopsida; order Malpighiales; family Rhizophoraceae; genus Ceriops; species Ceriops zippeliana. Next base: position 1,088,026 of record JBAPLH010000125.1, read on the forward strand.
TTTTGTGACAATTCCGCAGCAGTCTTCTTGTCTAAGAATGATAGGTATTCTAAAGGTGCGAAACATATGGATTTGAAATACCTATCTGTTAAAGAAGAAATGCAAAACCAAAGAGTGTCCATTGAGCATATTGGCACTGAGTTGATGGTAGCGGACCCGTTAACTAAAGGTTTGCCACCGAAAACATTTACTGGACATGTTGATCGGATGGGCATTATGGATAGGTCCTTATACACTTGAAAGCCAATATTTATAATGCTCATATCATTGTGACACTCGTGAATTCAATTAAAGTTATGGTTTTGCTTGTGCTCTGTTATCTTTGTTTAGATGTATACAATTATGGTTTGTGAGATAATTAATAGCATATATGAGAATGACAGTTTAAAGTTTCAATGTTCCTCAGTAAAGTATTATGAATTATGATGATTATGTGATACATGGAAGGAATCATATTGCTATAAGATGTGTGACCACCATGATCCAATCATCTTAATTCAATTAAGTGTTGTGATTTGATGATCTTTAAGAATTGTGTGCACTTAATTGTTATTGTTTCATCAAGTCATGACATGGACCAAGTGGGAGATTGTTAAATTAATTAACATGAGTGGTCCATGTCATTTAAAGTATGACTCAAAATAAAAGGCCTAATATGATGGTCGGTTAGGCATAACGGTAATTTGGGTCATCGAGTTTAAAATCCCTCCACTCTCCCTATTAAGAATAAACGTTACAGGAAAGGAATATGTGTATATATATCTTCCCCTATTAAGAATAACCGTTACAGGAAAAGGAGTATCTTCTCATTTAAGATAATTATTACAGAAAGAGAGGATCTTCCTATTTAAGGTAACGGTTACAGGAAAGGAAGACGTGTATATATATATATATGCTATTACATACCTTTCCAAGTGTGCTTAACCATCAGAGAGAGAAAACGTAAAGAAAAGAAAGGGGAAAGAGTAGGAGAAAAGAGAGAAGCGTTCAGGAACGAAACAGAAGAGGCTTCCCATCTCCACTGCGGGACATCAGCATAATGGACAACGGTATGTTGATTTCAATTACAGTTTTATTGCTAGTATTCGCATAAAGAAAGATCCTGCAATATATGAAATAAGAATTTCATAAAGAGAAATTTTAGAAAAGTCCAACAAATATTATATGTCATAATACTTTTTTTTTTTTTTTTACAAAATCAATAAATTATGAAATTTATTCCCATCTATATGTCTTGCCAACAGCTTTGTTCGTAGTTAAATCCGACCAAAGTGTTGGCAATATTTAAGCATCACTACCTCCTCCTCTCCTCCTCCTCTTTCAATATGTGCAATGTCTCTGTTTTTATTGAACTATAAAATACACAATAAAAATATATATATATTAATTTTTATATATTTCATTCTTTGAGGTGTGTCTCCAAAAGAAACTAAGAAACTGTATCATCTCTTTCTACAATCATCTAATCACCCATGCACCGCAATCTCACTAAATTTTTGTGCTTGCTGTCCACGATCCAAAATCATAACCAACGAAAAATACTTAAATTCTCTTTTGAATTCAGTCATACCTGAATACGTACATTGGGGTTGATTTTGTGGGTTCCACGTAGTGTAAATGCTTTTCGGGCATTCTCAAATTTGGGCAAAATACTCTGGCATTAAATTTTAGAGTTTTAAGATAAAAGAATCTGCCGTGATAAAGTAACTTGGTTGTGATAAATCTAAACACTAGGTTAACATGTCCAAGCTCCAGGCAGATTACTTGAACCTTTTATTTTGATTCCTTGAACAAGAGTTGTAAATGAGTCGTGCTATCTCGAGTTTTGGTATGGTCAAATTCAGCTCACTTGCTAAATATGCTGAACTAAGTTGAATTCATTTTTTATCGAATTAAGTTTCGAATTTCTTATGAACAATTCATTTAACTTCATAATATTAATAAAAATAATTCAAAATAAAAATAATATTATTTTTTTATTTTTTAAATGTCAAGTTATAAATTCATAAGAAATGTATATAATATCATAATACAATTATGATTAAAAAAATAATTACTTATACATAATTTCTATTATATATTAGAGATCACTCTTTTATAATTACACTATTAATTTTGTATGACGAGTTTTATCTTATTTTATTAGTATATTGATAAACTAATTATATTTTCAAAACTGAAAGATAAAAAAAATTTTAATTATTAATTTTAATAATGATCTTGTAGAATACTTGTACAAATTTTCATGGCCTTTAATCCTTAGTATTCATCTAAGTCATAGTTGTTTTGAAATTATTCTAAAAAATGAATAAAGGTCATTCTCTATATTCTCCAAAACTCTTAAAGCACAATACTTGCTATATTATAAATTATTTTATTTTATTAATGTTAGTAACCTTAACAACCATGAAATATATATATATATACAATATTTTTATTATTTCCTTGCAACACTCTTCTTATATCAACCTTCTTGTCATTGTTTGTCATCGTTATATTTGTGTTGAATTTGAGTATATCACGTGAAACGTAATTCACATTAAATATTACAGTTATAATTTTATTTTTTTAACAAATAGATATTTTTTAAATTTAATAAAAATTTATCAAATATAAAATGACAATGTAACTATTTTATCTCAATTACCTCTATAATTTAATCTATAGTATATTTTTTTAACAAAAATATTTTTAATCATAAAAATATATTCATTATTTTTTAATCATATAGACTATACAATTTTATTAAACTCTATCATTCAAATTTTTCTTTATTGGTAAGTGCGATCCAATTCATACCCTCCTAAATTAAACCTAGAAGACTCTCCACTACCCCAAACACATATACCAAAAATTCTGTAAATAAAGGTCTGTTATTAATTTATTAAATTCCCTTATTTGAATTTTTCAAGTACATATGGTCGGCTATAGGGCAGAGGAAAGTGAACCAGAAAATAATTCGACTTATTGGGTTCCAGCTAGCGCCGTGGAGAATTTGAAGCAATGAGCTTGATCATGATTTCTTCTATGGCTTGAAAGCCCAAATGATTAATCATTTTGCCAACATGGGATCATGTAAATTTCTTCATTGCCAACCCAACTTTTGGGCATCCAATGTCGAGACGGATTTTCAACTTGATCCTTCAAAAACAAAAATCCTCTTTTTTTCCTTTTTTTTCTATAATTATTTAATGGGTTTTGAGTTGTTTCCAGATTCAGCATTTGTATTTAAAATCTTTGTCCACATAAATAAAGGCAACTTAATGCATATATTGTTTTAAATATGTATTTATATATTTTTTATCATTAATGATGATAATTTATCGGAATATTAAAAATATACCATCAATATAACATAATTATAAATTTGAGTCTGCAAACAGTTGACTTGACTATTTCCTTTCTGAATTGATCGCGTACGAGGCTGATTCTCCATAAATTCTCGGCTTCCTACCCGATTCTCTCGGTTAACAGTCAAAGTTCACAACATGCACGAATCTGGGGAGGAGTGTTTCATTGTTGACGCGTTTTCTGGAAGAGGTAAGTGAATCTGGGCCCGTTGGATGGGCTCACTTCCGGGGAATGGTACTTTGATCTGCTGGGTGCTCTCCAGGTTGCCAAGCGTCTCTTGTTGGTTGCTACCACTTTTAAGTCCAGCCACACCAATTCTGTAAGCTGAATCTCTCTCTCTCTCTCTCTCTCTAGCAGTTGAAAGCAGAAACTTTAAGAAAGCTAGAAGTTAAAATTTATGTAATCAAATACTTTGTAGTTTCTTTGTTAGAATTGCCTCAATTGGGTTAATTGGAATGTTACATTTCAAGTCATAGTTACTGAGGTATCTTTTGTGTTTTGATCCACTGATCTTTTCTGTTAAACCCAGGGAATATATCAATTAAGAGAGTCTAAAATGATATTTCTTTTTGTACAGTTACCCATAATATGTTGTAGGAAGTAGGAACATTCACTTCAATCTACATTAGCATCAACTGAATTTGTTGGGTTGTTCTTGTTCTTGAATCTTAGCGAGTCATCCTTTGATGATCTCGTTGTCATATTGCCATATTTGATAAGAAGAACATGTTTTATGTTAATCTCACTTCCTTGCTTTGGACACGTGGAATCTTGCAGTTTTTACTCATGGAGGGTGTCTCCTAATGGATCGTTTTTAAAGTTGGAATCTTACTTTTTTTGTGCATATCTTTTGTAATTATTTATGTTTGTTGTTGGAATTGAATTCTTATTGCTTTTACTTTTTCCTTTCATTTAAGGATGGAATTGCCTAGAAAATTTCTTCCCAATTTCACAAAGTGACATTGAAACTGGAAAATGCTTTGGCTAATATACCATATGATCAGTTTCATGTCTCGGAACAAGTGCAAGAAGAGGTATACGTGGATAGATAAATGTGCAGATTTTTTCTTTCCGCAGCTCAATCTTAACACTCTTATCATCTATTAGGTTGCATTGTTGAGATCACAGTTGCGAAAAGCTGCAGAAAGAGATGGGCCTATGAATTCAAAAATAAGCTCGTTAGTCTTGGCTCATCATGTGGACTAGGAAAATAACCCGGGACAAAAGGTGAACAGGTTAACTAGAAGCTGGCATATTGAAAATGGTGGTAGTGGTATTACCAAGCTTGAAGTTATAGAAGAACAGGAAACTGTTTCAGGAAGTGATGGCTTAGCTAACCAAATTTCAGATCTGATAACAAGCAATTCAAATGAAGTTGATGGTGGGAAGAAAGATATTTCAGCTAGCTACAGTGTAGAAGAATTTAAAAAGACCAATGAAATTGCCATCCCCGAAGATTTCCTCTGCCCAATATTCTTGGATCTGTTGAGGGATCCTGTTATTGTGGCCACAGGGCTGGTATCACTTTGATTTTCAATGACATAAATTTCCTAGTCATCTTTTATGACAATCTCTAACTCGTTCACCTTCGTTATTCTTGCTTACTGACTTGAGCCTATAATAATTCTGTAGACATATGAGAGGTCTTACATACAGAGGTGGATAGACTTCGGTAACAATACCTGTCCAAAACCTCAGCAGAAGCTTGAAAACTTGGCTTTGACTCCAAATTTTGTGTTGAGAAGTCTAATATTTGAGTGTTGTGCCAAGCACAAAATACAGCAGCCAAGGGGGATAGAAAATGGAAGGTTAAAAAAGAGTAATGGATCTTTTTGTGATGTCAGCCAGGACATGTCAGCCATCCAGGCACTTGTCCGAAAGCTCTCAAGTCAGTAAATTGAGGAGTGTATAGCTGCTGTGTCTGAAATCCGATCACTGTCCAAAAGATGCACAGACAAGAGGATACTAATTGCGGAAGCAGGAGCTATTCCTGTTTTGGTCAAGCTGTTGGCTGCTGAAGATGCGTCAATTCAAGAAAATGCATTTACCTCAATCCTTAATCTCTCCATATATGAAAATAATAAAGAACTAATAATGCTTGCTATGCAATTCCTTCTATTGTCCATATTCTTAGAGCTGGGAGTGTGTAAGCAAAAGAAAATGTAGCAGCAACCCTCTTCAGTTTGCCCCTCACAGACGAAAACAAAATAATAATTGGTGCATCAGGAGCAATACCTGCTTTGGTGTAGTTGCTTGAAAATGGAAGTCCTAGAGAGAAGAAAGACGCTGCAACAGCATTGTTCAATCTGTGCATTTACCCGGGGAATAAGGGCAGGGCAGTCAGGGCAGGAGTTGTTAATGTCTTGTTAAAGACGTTAACTGATTCGAAAAATGGCATGGTTGACGGGGCTCTGTCCATTCTATCAGTTTTTGCTAGCAACCAAGAAGCTAAGGTTGCCATCTTAAGGCTAGCACGATCTCCGTTTTGATAGATTTGTTGAGAACAGGTCAAACCCGCAGCAAGGAAAATGCAACAGCCATTTTATTTTCCTTGTGCAAGAGAGATCCTGAGAATCTTGCCTGTGTAAGGTGGCTTGGAGCCGTCATATCTTTGACAGAGCTCGCTCAAAGTGGCCCGGAAAGGGCTACTTCGTTGTTAGAGCGTCGAAGGAGGCTACAGCGGCTCTAGCAATGGTACTGCTCCAGAGGGCCTATTTTTACAATTTCCCTTTATTTTATATACACCTTCTTTTATTTTTTTGAATTCCCATTATTTTTTACAATGATACGAGTCTTGATGTTCAATATTGGTGTGAAAAGTTGCCCATACGAGCATGAGATTCAAAGTCATTTTCATTACTCTTTGTATTTATCTCGTTCATTTCGACCGTATCAAAATGCTACTGATCTATTTTTCAGTGAAAATTTTAACCCCACGGTACAGTTTTTCTGTTTGATCTTGCCGTCGTAACGAGAATAGAAGATTCTTGTGTGCATGAGTTGTTTCAGTCTTTCCGATGTCAGTGGGGTTGATTTATCAACCAACCTGGGTTTTTTTTTATGACTGTTAATGATTATTAATTGATGCAAATCTCCACCGATTATTAGAAGTCTAGATGGAAGACCACAAATGCCACAAAGTCATGATGGCAGGCTGTCCTGCCGCATGGCTCATATTGGGGCTAGGCTATCCATCGCTCGATTCGTTTTACATGTCCAGATTTGCATATACGTGCATGTTAATCATGAATTTGCATGCAAATTTAATCTAACAAGCAAACTTATAGACAAAGTGATAAAAGTTTAACATTATCTCATGATTTTTTTGACATCTCATTTTAACATTATAAAATAATGACTGAAAATATTTTGACATTAATATAAAAAATTATTATTTTAAAAATTTTTAATGTTAGAGTTAAATATATAATTCATAATAGTATAAGTTTTTGAATTGAATAATTTTTAATATAATATCAAATCTTTTTTAATGAAAAAATATTAAATTTGAATCTTATTACTTTCAGAAACAAAAACTTACTATCAAATATTTAGGTAATGCAAAATGTTTCCGGGAAAATAATTGCACCCATAAGCAATTTACTCAAGCTAAGCTCTCTCCAAATTCTAACAATCCCTTCATCGAATCTCCTTTGTTTTTTGTACAAACAAAAATGAAACATGGAATGTGTGATCAGCAAGAATTTGAAGGCTGACATAATGAGAATTCAAATAGATTATGTCCCTCCAATGCATTTGCCTCATCCCTTCCATTTACTAAATTGGAGAGTGCTTGTTTTACATATTTGAGCTACTTCTTTTCAGAAAGTAGCCACAGGTATTTGCATCCCTTCTTCACTAACCGGTTGGAAACTCACTCTCTTCTGCAAAAACAAATAAGAATATGTATACAATATTATCCAGCCGTGCAATACTAATATTAAACTATGGAACAACTTGTTATAGTTTTCTGAACTTAATTATTTCTTTGCCCATAACTGCTAATTAGTGGAAAAAGGGGCCATCAGTGGTCCTTGGCTTCAAAATTTTGTAAAACAAGACAAAATAAAGTTTAGTAAGTTTTGCCTTTGAATGAAGTCAAAATTACATGGTTTGTAGAAGAACGCTAAAGTGTCTTTGACATGGGATGTCATCAAAAGTAGGGGTTACTCCAATTTATCTGTCCATCATATTATTAGTTGTGAGCTTCCCTTTTTACTCGTTCTAGATGAATCTCAATTTAAACATCAATTTCAATGTGTTCGATTGAATCAAATATGGGTAATTAATTTCTTTGATTCCCCAATCAAAATTGGCCGTTTGATAAGGATTGAGTCTCAAGCAATAGGAATTTCGACCCAGTATCTTTATGCCAATGACCAATGTTGGTTTAAGCCAATGTGTCAATTTATTCGCCCTGGACATTTCAAATTGTTAGGTGAAGAGTGGACATCAATAAACATGCATATGGTCTCCCAAGTCATCACTTCAACTTTCTGCTCTGTTCAAAGTCATGAAAATGAAAAACACTATAGTTCAAATAACAGAGCAACCATGAGCATGTTTCAACTCCTTTGAATTTGGAACTACGCACAAACACATTATGGTGAAATATAAATTGAGCTAGCTGCTGCCTTCAAATGATCAAATAGTTTAGATCTAAAAGCACGTCCCTATCTTTACAGCTTTAGAAGCTGTCCTCCAGATCCAGCAGTATAATTAACTTATGTTTAATAGTATGCAATGGAATTTAAGGAATGTAATTAGTTGGATTTTTGTATAAAAATAAGAATATAATTTTATAATGGCAAGTTGTCATTAAACCTGGCAACAATCAATTTAACTCGTAGAAATTTGACAATCAGCCAAGTCTTCCATCAGAAACGAAAAAAAATTAAAACAACGAATCCAGAGATTTCCAGTTAAAACCATATTCTAGTCAACATCGGATCTCCCAAAGACTTGAGCTTTGGGTCACCAGCTTAGGTTCCCCTTAATCTATTCCAATTAATGTCTAACTCTCCATAATCCACAATTTCGTCGTTAACTAGAAAATTATCATTAAAATTTAGATAACTAGAGATCAAAAACCAAAAAATGTAAGCTCCCTTAAGCATTCTCTAATCTAGTCAAATTAAAAAAATATATGAATTGAATAAAATATAATTGACTCAGTCACGAAAGTACTAATATGACACGAATCATGCAAATCCTTGTCAATATTTAAATGTTTGAAACAATTAAATAACAAATAACTGTCTTCATGATATATATTAATGTACATATGACCAAGTCCAAGAAGCTGTGTTTTGGGAAAAGGTATGAGAGGGTATTATCCCAGTAAACATGCCAAAAAGCATGATGAATGTATAAATGAAGAATCAAGTTGACTCCATACCAAATGTGATGAAGAGAAAAAGAAAAAAAAAACAGAGAAAAACTTAGGGGGACGCAGCTGAGACAAAAAAGATGCTAGACCGATTAGGTTAAACATAAAACTGGTATCTACGAACAAGAAAGTAAATAAAATGAAGTAGTAAGCACCCGAAAAGAGACTTACCTCTCGTGCTTTGAGGCCTGGTTGAACACTACTACCATGGCCGCTATTCCAATGGACTTGTTGCTGTAAGAGCACACGATCCTCTTGTCTATTTTGAGCAATTCCACGCAAACCTTTACCATTGTCATTGCTATTATTATTTCCTGTATTTGCCATAAAAAGATCAACAATCTTAGAAGCCACCTCGGTCTCATCTTTACTCTCTTGCATCAACTTATCCACTTCAGCCTTTGGTAACCTCATCTTGACCCTCTTTGCCTCAGCACTCTCCAGTCCACCACTCTTTAACTCCTCCGCGGCCCCGTTCCCATTAATGCTTGTTGGCATCATGATTTCAAGATTCGACACCGATCTCCGAGCTAGCATTAGGCTTTCTAGTCTGTCTTTAGCACTCATGTTGATTCCTGACCGAACCTTTCTTGGAGCAACTGGCGCCTTTGGCAGCTCTACTAAGAAGTAAAGCCTTTTTGGGACCAAGTTTTGGTGGGGCTCCAAAGGCTTTGCCCGATTGCCATAATGCTTCACAGCTTCTGATTCTAGCACAACATGGCCTGGAGGATAGTCCTTAAGCACCTCGCCGGCCGTCACCGGAGTGTTTAACTTGAACGTTTCTCCATTTATCTTCATCACCTTAGTCGTCTTTTCCTTCCTAAACTGTTCCCCATAGGTAGCTGGTTCAAGAGAATCAACGAAATATTGATGAACCCTTAAGTTGGTGGTGTAATTTTCTGCAAGAGGAAAACAATATTGGGATTACGATTATATTGGTGGGATCGATCCAGAAATATATAAGGGAAAAGGCAAAAAGACGTGTTGAAGTACGTGTAGGCATGGGCCCCTGTCTTGGTCAAATAACGGTGGCAGCCTTGAAAATTGACGAATATTTGGAAAAAACAAAAAAAACAGTACAAGACCTTTCGCTTTCAGTAGAATTTAAACAAATGCGGGTATATTTGTTTAATTTTGATTCGTGTGTTTTCGTTAATTAAGAACAATTCAACTATTGCATCATCATTTTCAATCAAAGATCGTGGAAATCTACAGTTAGTGTAAGGCCCAAAACACCCGGGATTTGGATGATCTCAAACGTTAATCACGGAGAAAGTCCAACTTCTTGTTCAGTTTCTCTGTACGTACTCAATTATACATGTCAATTTTGAATTGGTGAAGATGCTAGGAAATATCCAATTTCATCATGCTTGAAATTCGTTATTTTTTTTCCCTCCTTATCAGAGAAATTTGTTAAATTCAACCTAAGAAATTTATTGGACATAGTATCGTGGACAACTTTATGGAGGAGATTATATAAGTATAGTTTCATGTGTAAATATTCGTAACAAATCTTCCTTTCTTTGTGTTTTTTTTTTAACAGTGATTAAGATTTGAATTATATACTTAAAACTAAGATCCCTGATAATTTCACTACTAGACAATATGATTAGTGGTTGCATGACATGGGTCTTTGAATGTTTAGGAAAATAAACCATATTCGAGTAAGCATTTGGCGTTCATTGGTTGTATTTATGTAAAAACACTCAATATGCTATAAACCCCAACCGCACCTTTCTATATATAAATATATATATGTAATGTAATTATAAGAAATGAGTTAGTTTACAATTTGAATATTCTCTCCTCACTATTGACTAAGGCTAGATTTCTATGTTCATATTATGCAAAATTATTCTTTGCAAACCTCCTAATTTTGATGATTATTTGCCTTTGAGTGAACACAAAAGACAAACATATTACAGCGCGTGTGTTTACCAATCAACATCTTGGAAATAAATGAATGTGGACGTGGACTAATTCCAACTTCAAATTGATGATGGTCAGCCCATCAACTTGTAAGAACAGTTTCGTTCAACGTTGCCTGCGATTGCAAGGATGAGTCATTGACAAGGAAATGTGTGTATTATATGTATATCCCTTCCATGTAAGTGGATGTTCTTCTTGTGGAGTACTGTATAACCAATACTTGAATTCCACAAGGACACAAATTTTGAATGAGGATAAGTTACAGTTCAGGACAACATAATCTTTGTCTTTGATCTGGAGCTTCTACTTTTATTGCCTTGGGGTTCTTTGCTCTCTGTATTATCTTATGTGACTGCCATTACCCAAAAAAGGTATTTTGGCAACCAGTAAATTTTGTGGCCAAAACTTATATAAATCTAAAATTAATAAAAAATATTAGCTGCATGACCTCTAGATCGATTGATCTATTGCATTACTGCTAGGACATGTTTTAAAAATACTAACTGTTTTACAACATTTTGAAAGCATTGTTAATTATTCAAATTCATAGCATATCGGTGTCTTTTTAATTTTAGTTATTGCCATTTGTTACAGAAAAAGGGGGACACAACTAAGAAATTGATACAGATATTATTACAATAAAATAAAAAATGAGTTAGTGAAAAGAGAAAAGTAAATTAAATATATTATTTTATTAATTGTGGCTGTGTCGATCACTTTTATTTCTGCATAGTCGCTTCCAAACGTAAAAATACTTGCATTCATAGTTCAGAGCATCCCACCCCATACATAGTAAATTTTTGTTATTGTCATTTGATACACCATGGAAATGTTAAACAAATACAAATTTCTTGATGAGAGATAGATGCAAGACCGTAAAAAGTATCATCTTATTCTATCATGATTATATTCGAGTCATTAATTATATTATCATAGTCATTAGTAACATATTTCTTATAGCTCAATGCATGATGAAAATTAAAATAATATGACAAATGTGTAATCGACAACTATAAAAATGTAATGAAACTTGTATTTACTTCAAGATAGCTCACGTAACTGCAATGAAACTTGGCAGGCTATGAGCTCCCTATTTTAGTATCATCAGCAACAATATGTATAACCCAAAATCACACATAATTCCAAGTTTTCGATGGTCATCTCTAAAGTCTCTTAAAATTCTTCTTTTTTAGTATCCCTTTTTGTCTTTTAAATTTATCAATTGTGACCACTTTGTTCGGCAGTCGTCCTATAGCGAAAGGGGGTCAATTTGTATAGCTTCCCTTTGTTCAATCAACCAATTCTGCTTCTTTGCTTCATCTCTCATGAAATAGCAGCTTTAAGGTAGAGTGTGTTGCTAAATATTGGATCTCATTGAACCTTGAACTTCATGCTTTAACTGGTTGGTTTATCTACCTGTTAGTTGGTTGGATCTCATACTCTTTAGTTATATACCAAGATTAACCATTAGCAAAATCACAATTTTATATTTGTAAACAGTACCACTTTGCACGCTAGACAACCTCTCACCAGTGTCTACTACCTGAAGCATAAAATATGATATCAAACCTCGCAATTTCAGCTTTAATACCAATTGTTATTACCTGTTGTTAGGATTGATTTCTGCTGTTTCGATCTCATTATCTGCAATGAGAGCTGGAAAAGAAAGAGAGAATGCTTTTGCAATCATGCAGCCAAGATGGTGCATCCAAAATTACTTCTTTCCCAAAAACCAATTGAAAATTGCCGCATTAAAGTGGTCATAGTCTTTGCTTAAATGCATGCGTTCCGGATGCACATGAAAAAAAATGGTTAAGTGATAGTTGAAATTATTTCACAAAATTAAAACTGAGTCTATTGGTGGCCTGTGCTGCATAAAGGTTTCTTAAGAAATTGCAGGAGAGCTCGAGAGTTCAGAAAAGTGGCAGTATCTGTAATCCATTCAGCAAACCCGAATCCAGTTTGCTGGCAAGCTCGTCTGCGCGTTATCTGTAATGCTTTTTGGCATAGTTCTAGTGAAGAAATTTTAGGACCTAAATTTCTTCTCCCTTCAAAATGTAAATCAGAAGGCTTGTTCTGTTCAGGATGAAGAAAATCTTAACAGAGAACAACTAATTAAAACATTATGACATCTTAATTATGTGAAATCTCGTTACTAAACTTTAAATGAAGGGAAGTGAAATCCCTGAAACTTGGACCTGGTCTACGATCATGTAAGAAGTCTCTTTGCAATCCAACAGTAATGACACAAACAACATAGAAGAGCATATCATTGGCATTATGCAACTTGGTTGGAAGAAGATTCAAGTGAGCCTGACCTGATAATGATACGGAACAGAACAGATAAAAGTCACTACTTATTTACCTGAACTTTAAACACACAACTTTGAAAATATCCAGGTATACCGTGTATGCTCCCAGAAACTCTTTGAGATAACTTACCCATGAAAGCCTGTGGTACAGTTCATTTCGAGAATAAACTTAATTGGTTGCAGAAAACCAGACAATTCAGAAGTCGCCTCGCCTTCAAAAATCAACCTTTTTTCTTTTTTGTGGGAAATTTTATGCTTTGCTTGTCTGAAGTGCAGTGCAGAAGCCACAGAATACCCAAGTGAACAGAGGGCCTCATAGAATAGAACCATGTTGGTCAAATAAATTGCAGGGGAATTTTTCTCCAATAAAGATTACCGAGGCATCTGACCAATAAAAATAAGGCGACTGACTGATGATCTCTGTGGTGACAGTAACAAAATCGACTTTGTCTTTTCCAGAATTAATCCCAAGAAAAAATTTGTCCACCTTTAAAATGCCTATATTCTCATCAAAGGTTGTCATTAACCGACCTTATTTGGCCTTACAACACAGAAACAGAACTCACACTCTAAAGTTAAAGCAATAAGAACACTTGTCAAACTTAATCTGACCAATGGTGAACCTGAAATATGTGTTCTGCACAGGATTTTTGGAGCCCTTAAAACTCATGACTTAAACTGTAACTCCTAAAGGAGATAAACACCAGCTAGGAGCTTGGATCCTTCAAAAAATGACAATGGAAGCCAAATTTGTTTTTTTGTTTTTTTCGTTTTCTTTGCCACTTGTTCACCTATTTCTGAAGTTCCAGAACTTGCTCATTCCGATGAATCAAGCAAGATCCATACAAGTCAGTCCGGGATATGGACTGCAAGAAGTTAATGTTGATGTGGCCTCTTAATCCCATGTTTGGCTGAATTCCCCCTAGATTGCACAGAGGAAACAATCGTGCCGATTCGACAGCAAACCAAATGTCAAAAGAAACAAAGTAAATCGCTTTCCTAGCCACCGAACAAGTGTTGCTGAACCAATCTAGTCTACAAAATTGTTATCCCCATGAGCTTGCTTTCAAGCTAGGAAGTGATTAGCCTCATGAAACTCGACTATCTCATAAGAGATTTTGCCTCTGACTCAATATTCATTTCCTTTTCCTGAGAAATTGCAGGAGAGCTCGAGAGTTCAGAAAAGTGGCCAGTATCTGTAATCCATTCAGCAAACCCGAATCTGTAATGCTTTTTGGCATAGTTCTAGTGAAGAAATTTTAGGACCTAAATTTCTTCTCCCTTCAAAATGTAAATCAGAAGGCTTGTTCTGTTCAGGATGAAGAAAATCTTAACAGAGAACAACTAATTAAAACATTATGACATCTTAATTATGTGAAGTCTCGTTACTGAACTTTAAATGAAGGGAAGTGAAATCCCTGAAACTTGGACCTGGACTACGATCATGTAAGAAGTCTGTTTGCAATCCAACAGTAATGACACAAACAACAAAGAAGAGCATATCATTGGCATTATATGCAACTTGGTTGGAAGAAGATTCAAGTGAGCCTGACCTGATAATGATACAGAACAGAACAGATAAAAGTCGCTACTTATCTACCTGAACTCTAAACACAGAACTTTGAAAATATCCAGGTATACCGTGTATGCTCCCAGAAACTCTTTGAAATAACTTACCCATGAAAGCCTGTCGTACAGTTTATTTGGAGAATAAACTTAATTGGTTGCAGAAAACCAGACAATTCAGAAGTCGCCTCGCCTTCAAAAATCAACCTTTTTTTTTTTTTGTGGGAAATTTTTTGCTTTGCTTGTCTGAAGTGCAGTGCAGAAGCCACAGAATACCCAAGTGAACAGAGGGCCTCATAGAATAGAACCATGTTGGTCAAATAAATTGCAGGGGAATTTTTCTCCAATAAAGATTACCGAGGCATCTGACCAATAAAAATAAGGCGACTGACTGATGATCTCTGTGATGACAGTAACAAATCGACTTTGTCTTTTCCAGATTTAATCCCAAGAAAAAATTTTTCCACCTTTAAAATGCCTATATTCTCATCAAAGGTTGTCATTAACCGACCTTATTTGGCCTTACAACACAGAAACAGAACTCACACTCTAAAGTTAAAGCAATAAGAACACTAGTCAAACTTAATCTGACCAATGGTGAACCTGAAATATGTGTTCTGCACAGGATTTTTGGAGCCCTTAAAACTCATGACTTAGACTGTAACTCCTAAAGGAGATAAACACCAGCTAGGAGCTTGGATCCTACACAAAATGACAATGCGAAGCCAATTTTTTTTTTTTTTTTTTTTTTTTTTGCCACTTCTTCACCTATTTCTGAAGTTCCAGAACTTGCCCATTCCGATGAAACAAGCAAGATCCATACAAGTCAGTCCGGGATATGGACTGCAAGAAGTTAATGTTGATGTGGTCTCATAATCCCATGTTTGGCTGAATTCCCCCTAGATTGCACAAAGGAAACAGTGGTGCCGATTAGACAGCAAACCAAATGTCAAAAGAAACAAAGTAAATCTCTTTCCTGGCCGCCGAACAAGTGTTGCTGAACCAGTCTAGTCTACAAAATTGTTATCCCCATGAGCTTGCTTTCACGCTAGGAGCCTCATGAAACTCGACTATCTCATAAGAGATTTGCCTCTGACTCAATATTCATTTCCTTTTCCTGAGTTATGCGTGTCCTGCTTCACATTTTAGACTATGACAAAAAACAAAAAAAAGGTCGAATGAGAGCTCAAATGGCACTAACAGAAAAATATTAAAAAGTCGAGAAACTGGCAAGCAAGCAAAATATGCCAATCAATTTGTGAATTTCTACAAAGTCCCACGTACGCAACGTCATGTTATTACTTGCTCAAGAACATCTCATTGTCAAAAAAGCAAAAAGAGCAAGTAAAAGCTTTCAACTTATGTTTGTACTCAAGCAGCAACCAAGTGCAAATGCGAATGACCTGAATCGTCAGCTGCTTATAACGGTGGTGACTACCGAGTTTCTCGAACGGCTTAAACATAGTAACTAAATTGTTCAAATCTAACCAATTAATTAAACCGTGTTTCTTTACCTGCTCAGTTACTATATAATATGCTCTTTTTTTTTTTTTTTTTTAATTCTGAGCAAGTAAATCAAACGTGTATGCGATTAGTCCAGTATTTGACATTTCATCACCAATTAGCTGAGATTCGTAGAGCAGGTCTCTGGGGGTCCAATTATTATTCTAGTCCATTAATATGATATGATGTGATTAAGGCTAAAGCCAGGCCCAGGAAGGTAAAACTCAAGACATCTCAATTCTAAGGTCCAACATACACGAGCCACACTAACACCCAAGTGTCACTGGCGATTGCACCCTTACCAGACGCAGAACCAATGTTCCCAGGCTCTAGGTAACCATCTCAAATCTCAAATACATCACAGCAAGCTGTCGCATTACTATAATTGCGGCCTATTTAGCATTCTGACACTCAATTCCATAGTTTTAAAAATTGAATCGGATTGATGGTGAAATTAAAAAAAAAAAAATAGTAAATTAATATAAATCTAATTTAATTTACTTAAAAGTCATATAAAACTAAAATTTAAAGAAATCACTCGATTTGATTGACTTAAAAGATTTAATCATTCGATTCAACCTATGAATTGAAAGGATTTTTGGTTGAAATTTTTAATTGTTGTTTTTTTTTTCAAAAAAAACACTAATTATATTATTTTGTTAAAAAATTTGCATATATATATATATATATAGACTTGAACAATATTTTATATATAATATATAAATATTAATTATCTTTTTTTAGGAAAGAATTGTCCAATCAATCTGATCACTGACCACTGACATAACGGTCATAATAGTAACCCAAAGAAGCAGACCCTTATCCCAGTTGGAATTCAGATCTGTTTAAAAAACTGAATATGATATTAACAAAGTGTATGTACCGTGCACGGAATAGAAAATACAATGTGCACGTTTCATTGCATGTACAAAGTGAGCCCCGTTCTTCAAGCAAAGCACACCGTGCACATTAAATTCATCATGCCAATCTTTTTAGCTGCGTACGGGGAAGTTGCTACAATAGAGGGGGAACCAGAATATCACAAAAATCAATAGTTTCATGTCTTTTCTACAATGGCTGCTGATGGGGGTAGTTTCCAATTATGACGTCCAAAAATTGACTGGGGAAATATTCAAATAGGCAAATTATAGTCAATTCCTTACGTCCAAATCTATTTTATACACATAACTAATATTGACCATCACCTCAATTAGTCCAATGAAAACAGCACTCTTGATCAACCGCAACCTCTTCCATGTGACTTGGATACATACATATTTTTTGTTTATAGACCCAAAGAAGTTTCACTGTCAACACAGAGCTAAGTACGTACCCCCCCGCCCCCCCCCCACAAAAAAAAAAAGCCTCGAAAAAAAGAGGAAGAACTATAGCAACAAGTTGCAAAAGAGAAAAGTGGCCATGAGAATTTGGTTTGCTTTGAGGTTTGCTTGCTTTATTTTCTTGCTTCTCATTTTGGCAATGGCCTCAGCAGGAAGATGCACCAGACCGATGAAAGGTACGAGCTTTGCTTACATGTTCGAAAGCCGGCTTCCACGGGGTCCGGTTCCGCCTTCCGGTCCATCTCATTGCCACAACAAGCTCGGCGCTTATCAACATAGCCAAATGTCTTATGTTAATGATTATATTACATGCCCTTGATGACTTGTACATATCTTCCCAATCTCGGAAGAGATTCACTTTTGTGTTTTCATCTTTTTTCTTTAGGTCGTTCTTCCTTCTTCTTCTTTTTTTTTTTTTTTTTTCTTTTTTTGTGGGGGAGAGGTGGAGGCACTGGTTACAGTGTTTTCCGTTCAAAAAAAGAAAAAAAAAAAAAAAGGGTCCCCTGAAGATCAACCAAGTCTTCTGGTTTGCATAGAGGTAACGGCAGCAAGCCTAGGATTATGTGAGTTGCTCACTGTCAGGGCGGTCGTGTGGATGTGCCAATTACCCGGTATTTTGCTTGAAAAGAATTCCTTTTTATTATGTAAAGAGAGAAGAGAAAAAAACTCGGATTACAGGAAAGACTGGCACTTTTCAATTTTCGTAACTTTGAAGATTTCTGATTGTGTATATTTGCGCATGGATGTGTAACTGTAGGTAGTATCTCGTTCACTATTGGGAGCTATCATTTGTCCACTAATGTAACTGCGAAACTCGGGCTTGCCTGAATAAATGTGGGAATGACATTTTCAATTCCCACCCCTCCTCCACCCCACCATCTTTTATTTCCTGAATAAATATTTTTTTTTTTCTCTGACGAGATCGACCACAATGCTATTGTTTTTTATTGAAAATGTCATGGGTGAATAGTGGGCTTGTTCTGGTAATTACAAGCGGCTGATCAAAGCTCTAGTATTCGAAATTTACCAACTTGGGCATGGCTTTTCTTACGGGCGAAATTCAAGTTGACCCATCAGAAGACCAAGACTTTCTATACAGTTCTATTAAATAAGAGTTATGATCAAAATCATAATTACCTTGCTTATTATTTATTTTAACATTATTGTTATGATTATTCAAGAAAAGTAAATTTTTTATTACTCTTTTAATTTTTTTTTTTGCATCTTTACCTAATTAAATTGAAAAATGTGTTTCGGCTGTTTAAAATAGTACTCGAAATAGAATCTTATTACTAGAAATTATGTAAATCAATATTTATTTTGAATTAACTAGATAAAGAGTTAGCAATATCTCTCTAGAACACTTTAATAGTTAAAAATTTAAATTTTTATTTTTCGAATTCTTGATACCCAATTTTAGGAAGAGGGATGTAGGCTTTATAGAGATGGAAAAAAAAAAAAAAGTTATCTCCAGTATGTAAGTTATAAGCTGATGAATTATTTAGTGAAAAAAAGTAAAAAAAAAAAACAAAAAACAAAAATAGTTGGAAGGAAATGAAACAGAAAAAGGCTTGCTAACAGCCCACTAAAATGGTTCATACTCGGATTCGGTTCTCCTTCTAGGCTTCCACAGTCCTCGTAAATAGGTATCATGTAATGGCCCTCCTCTTTTTGCAACCCAGGCCATAGCCCATCAGATTTTTTAGGAGACTTCCATCGAATTCAGGGACAAATATTTATACAATCTTTTTTTTTTTTATATACATAAAGAAAAAAATATTGTAAATATAAAAGAGATTATAATACTTATAAATCAATATTGAATTCTCATTCAATTTTTTTAATAAAAAAATTTATTATCCAAATATTGTTAGTAAATCTCTTTTATATCTGATTTCAACAATTTGAAAAACTATTATTATTATCTAAATACCTGAATTTATATTTCATAAAAAATATTTATATATATCAAATTATTATTTAAATTATCACGTCGAGGTGAGACATTTTTACTGTTCCAGAAACTTTTTCAAGGCAACTTTTCCTTGTCCTAAAAAGTCCAGTAAAATAAAAGAAAACTTGTGTCTTCCCTTTCCCCAGCAAGTCCTTTTTTCCACCGCTGATTTGATTCTGAATCTTGGGATAGAATGAAAGCAGACCATTGACAATTTGACCGACTAAAAACAGGAAACCTGACCCAGGAATCAAAATAAGTGGTTGGTGGCAGAGACGACACCACTTTAAAATTCGCTGTTGCCCTGTAGATTTTCGATGACAGGGCCAAGAACAATGGGGTTACCAAAAGCGCCGCCACATTTGGCCTATACAAATAGGTAACTCGTAGTTCTTTGGCTACCAAAACTAGTAGTAAATGCAAAATTATAAGTTAGTTAATAATAATTGTCAAATATCACCAAACATTATAACTTAATGATTAGAAAAATTATAAATTTGAATCTTTGCATAAACATTCAGTAGAAGTAAATATTCACACATAAAATTTAATTTGTCAGGAAAATAGATTGTCAGATTGAGGTGGGTTGTAGATGATAATCTAGTAAATCTCTTGTTATTCTGTCCAGAGACTTTGGAAGGAGTCGATTTATGAGAACAAAAGCGCTGCCTTCTTTGTGCAGCCTCCTCCAGTCGAATCCCAAATGAACTAGAAACAATGATTATCATCAAAACATATTCCAATAGAAATTCGCAGGACTTAAAAACAGAAGAGGACCCATTTACTATCCATGCATAGTCACTTTATTATTATTATTATTATTATTATTATTATTATTATTAGTATTATCAATTTCAGTGTCCATCTTGTTATCAAACGTGAGCCAAGTCTCAACCAACTGCCATATAATCAATCTCAATTGCTTTGAATTTTTGGGGAAATGGCAGCAACGACCTTGTCCTCTGTTATAGTTACAGCTATCAAAAACCGCATGTACTTTCATAGATCACACTGCATGTTAGTTACCAGTTAAATCGTCAAGTTCAATAACGTTTTGAAGGAAAGAAAGAAAGAAAGCTATTACTATTTTCAAGTAATTTTTTCTTTTGGGAATTTATCATAATTCAGTTTTTTTTTTTTTGGTAAGGAAATCCACTATAAGATTTCATGATCGGAAACCAATAGAAGAAAAGCAAATAAAAACTACGATAAAAGATTTATATAATCAACTCCAATTAAATTGAAAATTAAGGTTTTTTTTTTTTTTTTTTGTGGTTTTTATACTAAAGGTTGACATCTTGTGGCCCTAATTAGAATTTGTCGCTGGGCCTGTGGTTGAGCATCCGCTAGAGTGGTCATGGCCAGCCATGAACCGCGAATTCTAGGGCTTCACCTTAATTTCTTTTAGCATCTCTGAAATCTGCAGGGGAGACGCATGCATATGCAGACCAGGTATGTGAGAATTGAAGTTTCTGGACATAACCCTTCACGACTTATTAACACTATTTTTTATTTTTGATGTTAATTTGATACCAAATCTAGTTGTCTAAGAGGAGGACTTGTAATTCTATGGATCTGGTTGCCTGGTCGTAAATCTTTTAACTTTTTGTGGGAGTATGCGATCTAGGCCAAATTCTTTTGATTCTTGTAATATTTTTTAATAGGACCTTTAAATCTAGCACGCTTTTGCTTCTTTTATTTTATTTTTTTTTTTTTTTATGATTCAAAAGTGAATAATGTTTTTCTTGACAGAAAGAAAAACACCCTTTAAGTCATTTCTAGGACTAAAAGTCTAAAAAGAACGAAGACGACACTTCAATTCTAATGAGATGTAGACCACAAACAAACCGTACTGCTGTGCTAAACATTTTCGTCAAGGGAGTTAGTGTATAGACACAAAAATAATAAATTTAAATAAATAAAAAAACGTTTATTTTATATATAAAATATTAATATAATACAAAAATTAGTTATGTTAATTTAGGTTTATCACTTTCGTTTTCGTTAAAGGTTTTCTGGTAAAAGAAGTTGTTGGTTAAAAGGCAATGTTGCTGGTTTGGTGGGGTTGGGAGGCTTGTGGGGGGTTGTTGGGAAGGGATCGCACAATGACATTGATTATATCAAATTCAAGTTGAAAAAATTAGTTTTTTTTTTTTTCCTTTTTTTCTTTTATGGCAGCCACTATTAGATTACGTATCCTTTTAGAGAATATTTCTTTCGACCATTAAAGTCATCTGATAGGTTCTTTCCCGGTACTTGGGAAAATATTAAATTTGCTTTGGTTGCCATCTTTCGGTAAAGTTGTCTCTGAATTATGCCCGACTCTGGCTGAGACGATTCAGGAAAGAGAGTCAATGAAATTTTAATCAGTTAGGTCACTTAATTTTATTTAATTTTAGTTCTAAAAAAATAATAAGTTAAATAATAATAGATAATATATACATAATAAATAATAACAAGAACATAAAAAAAATAAATATAAGAATTGATTAAAATTGTTTAAGTCTGCATCATCCCTTTTAAAACTTTTTAATTTTCTTACCTTTTTCTTACATTGGTTAATCAATTGGCCGATTGACCATAGCAACAGTCTAGTTTACCCATCAAAACTTAATTAAACTTTTTAGCTTATTCAAACTTTTCTTTTTATGTTGAATTTTTTTTTTAATCTCTTTATACAATCTCATTGAAAAATATTTTCATTTAATTTTTTAATGTTTTAAAATTCTTTTCCTTTCCTTTTTTTTTTTCTACAATCTTATACCAATTTTTTTCTTACAATCTCATTCAAAGTTTTTTTTTTTTTTTTTTTTTGTAACTTTACAACTTATGCCCTATTTAATAAATTTTCTTTACCGAATTTTAAATTATAAGGTGTCTTTTCAGTTGGAAACTAAACGCACTTATTTTTCCAACCACGTGCAGCTCTTCACCTAATTCAATTCCTATCGTCTATGGTATCTTTTCAAAGTTGACTAACGTTTTTTCCTATGACTTTTTCTTGAATCACTCCTATGATAATATCTTGCTCTATATATTTTCAATTAGTACATAATTGGTGATACTAAAAATTAGATAAATCAAGTGTTCTAAATATCCATGGCTTATTGTTTAATTTATCTTAGAACAAGTACAATAAATTTTAAAAATTGATTAATAATTGACTCATTTCTTTTCTTATATTTGTATTATTTCCCTTTATATTTATATATTTCTGTAATCTTACCTTTTCACAGATCATACTTAAGTAAACACATTGGCCGTCAAAGCAAAATATCAAACGTTAGGTTCACAACAAAGGAAACTTACTCATTTACTGAATGGGGTGTGTGGCTGCTTCCCGGGTTGCCATTGGAACTTCTCAATTCTCTAAACCAACTTAGCCTTTATTTAATTTTTCTTCTTCGACACACTAAGGCTCTGAAGTCATGAAAATTATTTGAAGTCAACGAGATTTCGAGACATGTGCAGAATTTGTTGCACTGCCCTTTTTGTTTTTTGGTCCATTTGTTTCTACGTTTCTGTGTTGGTATACATTGGTTGTTAGAGACAAGTCCCTCGTGATAGGACTGGTCACGGTAAAGAAATTAAAATTCGACACCGATTTTCCACCAACACCATAGGGCCATCTTAAACCTGCGGGCTTGCAAATTCTGTCATTTTCTCATTATACCTCCTTAACAAGTAATGACCAGCCTCAATGTACGAAACCTCTTATTTCGCAATATCCATCGGCGCAAAGTACTGGGGATTATACCTCTGGTGTGCATTTCTCTTGAAAGAATACTGGGTAGCACACATCAAAACAAAAAGTAATAATAATAATAACTAAAAAAATTGTTTTCCCAGAAATAAAGTATCTTCAATATTATAAAAAATGTCATTGATTCATTAATTATATAGCACAAGCATCCAATTTTTGGCAGAAAAATGGGAGTTATGACAGAGACCTCTACCCGTCCTGTAGCCACAAGGCTACACAGCTAACCACTTGCGCTTCCTATTTCAATTCGCTTCGTTTCTACCTCTACCCTTCCCATACCTTTTAGTGTCCGGATCCACGGGCGTGAAGTTCAGACCCGATTAACGCAATAGATGAGGTTATTTATAGCCAAAAAAGTACCATTAAATTTTTTAATAACTTATTATACATTCAAAATGATTTTGTTATACATTTGAAGTAATTATCTACACATTCAATTATTTTTTTTTTAAGAAACTCGAATTTTCTAATATATATTAATGAAGATGACATCATAGGTGTTTTTGGACCGAAGGTGAGGCCTCGGTGTACGAACTTTTACTGTATTTTTACACGCGAGAGATTCTTTTTAAACAAATCTCCTTTGCTAGCACAACCCTAATGTCTCGCCTATCCCACTTACTCTATAAAATACATTTAAAAGAATTTGAAAGAAAATGTTTGTCCAATTCACACAAATTCAAGTTCACTTAAAATACTAAGGATAAGAGTTAAAATACTCATCTTGCTCCTCTTATATTTTATTATCCTAAATAATTTTTCACAGCAGCAGTTGAATTATCTAATTTTACTATACGGTCAACTGATCTAATGGCTACAGGCATATTCCCATTGCAAGAAAGAACTCCAATTATCATGCAAGCTGACCGCTCAGTTTGAGGGTCGATTACAATCACATCTACTATTTTTTATTTCTTTCTTTTTTTGTTTAAAAAATATCTCTCTATCTGCCCAGGAAGGTTGTTTACAAGGGAGGCTGTTTGTTGCACACGAAACACTCCATTCCATTCCGAAGAATAGTGTCTGTGTCACCCGCAGGTCAAAACTTCTCACGTGTCATATGTAGCAGATACGCACATCAGGGAAAACCCCAATTGCTTCGACTGTAAAAGCAAAGCAGATCCCATATTATCTCATCATCCTCCTTCTATAAAAATCAACTCAGCCAGGCGCCTTCAGACTAATCCAAAGTCTGAGAAGGTATACTCTCTTCTTCTTCTGCTACTTTTAATTCTTAACTCTCTCTTCTCCCCCAAGTTATATGTTTTGTTTTAGACCCTTTAGCTTACTTTTATTTGGTTTTTCTCAGATGGGTTTTTATGTTTACGTGCAGTTCAACTAGAAAAAGGAGTATATAAATGGATCATCAGCGACCGGGTGTGTATTCCATGCTATGCCTTGTCAAGTGAGCAGTCTTTTGTAGATCAGCCTTTGTTTCGTTGTCTGTTCGACCTTGAACTTACATGGGTAGAACTATAATAAAACCCTAATTATTGCAGTTTCTTTGCACCAAAACAATATGTTGTAAAGAAGAAGAACCATATAGATTGATTAGCTTCTAACCTAACCTGTTCTCCCCCTACAATTAAACATCAACTTGGATTCATCATCTTGATTCTTAATTTACACCTTGCATCAGTCTTTTATGTTTGATTCTTTAGACCATATGTTTTATTGAATTTGAAACCTTATAGTAGATTTATGCACATGCATAAGTGCATAGGATTCGTGCATTTATCATTTTCTATCGGCAACTAAAATTGACAGATCGTGGAATTGAGATCATGGAAAGATGCTTAGCTTTGTAAATTCCACTTAATATCTCATATCTTTCTTATGACTTTTAGATGTAGCTCAAATATTGAAGTAATCAAGATTTACGTAAGTTACATAGTTTATTTTGGTCATTAGAATATATATCATAGTTTTCTAACCATAGGATGTTAGGGTGTATGCTATTATGAATTTATGTGATCTATCACTCCACTATAGAGTAAAAGTCTGATATGTCTACTAGCTGCAAAGTGAAAAAGAAGAGATACATACACAGTGTAGAGGAAGAAGACTTAAAACAACAGACTAAAGGGTTGGAAAGCCAAAATTAGAGAAGCATAGTTCAAGGGAAGCTCTCCATCTTGATTCTCCCTCTTGTCTCAGGAAATGAAAAGGAGGTAGGAATTATAATTTTTGCAGATGATTTAGTGGGGTCCTTGAAATGGCCCCTTGAGCAATGGAAAATATAAAAACATATATTTGCAAGTTTGTCCAACCAGATTAAATATAGGATTGACACTATCACCTTTTTATTCAGAATATTATGTCTTTGGTCTTTTGTATAAGCGATTTTTAGTTACCATACACCTTATCTTCTCTTTAAAAAAATATTATATATAGAATTATCCAAGACAACAAAGGCCCTTGATAGTACAACTGCAGGTTGTTATATATAGAAAGGACAAATTTCTGGATCTCTGGCAGGGATAAGTTTATGATTGAAAAGAATTGCGGGTGACGAGTATATAGGGCCTCTAGAGTTACCTCATAGAATCTGTACAAGTAAGATAGCATATAAATTATTTATTGAAAAAAAGAAAGACAGCTTATGTATTGGGAAGTACAATTTATTGCAACATACATATGAGGCTATAATTTAATGCAGTGGAAAATTGGTTTGTGCAACCCAAATGTAAGCCTTGTTTCGAGTCCATATCATAGAAGAATTTGTATTTGGTGAGAATGTGTGACGTGAAATATACCTACCTTTCCTGTCAAGTTGTGTACGTAAATTGCAACAATCAGCTAAACACCACAGCTGAGTGTTTTTCAATAATGATGCTTGCTCCTACTATATCCGGAATGTGTCCAGATGGACACTATTGACTGGCCAGCATCACGTGTAGATAGCCACAACCTTTTATCTCAGTCCCATAATTAAATTTTGGAGCCATGCCATCTTCACACAGTTTGGTTCAATTTTAGTCGTTTGTTCACAGCCAAGCTCACGGCTCATTAGGTAGTTGTAATTACGTGGGTAGAGTTCGTTACTTACAGACTATATCTTCAATATTACAAGTGAGAACAGTAATTTGCTTGAAAGGAATTTCTCATCATAAAAAAGATGATTTGGTGAGCCAGTGCTCCAGCATATTTACTAATTCCCAAATGTTCTGCAAGTATGATTGCATGAATAAGATTTCATTGTTGTTCCTCTCCTTGAAATCTGTGAAACAATAACCTTTTTTGTTTTTTTACTTGAACTTCTCATCGAAAGAGAATATTTTTTTTTTTTTTTTTTGTGTTGTCTAAGTTTCAAAATAAAATGGAACTCTAGGCTTTTAGATTTGCTGTAAAAGTAGGTGTTAAAAAGTACGGAAGAGAAAGAAATGGTGAAGAGAGATAATCGGGTAGTTTTCTAAGTTCTAAGTGCAGCTTAAAGGTCGAACAAACGACGAATGTGAGGTGCAAACAAGAGACTACTTATTTGACAGGTCTTTTTAGCAAGGAATCCAACGTCTTTATATGGTTCAGACCTACTGATCAATTCACAATAACAAGTACGATCTACACAACATTTCGTTGCGAATGTAAAGGTAAATACAAGGTCATCCCTCTCTCTCTCTCTCTCACTATGCATCGCCAATCGACTCATTGATGCATGCATACATACGTACATGCTTACACACGTGAGTGTGTGTGTGTGTTTTCCCAGCATATTATTCACTTTTGTCCTTTTTTTTTTTTTGAGAGTTATTGTAGTGTTGACTTTGGCTTCCATCCTGATCATATATTCGTAGCAACGTTATTACCTATTGTAGGTCCATATGTTAAATTAATTAACGTGAGTAGTCTGTTTCATTTAAAGTATGACTCAAAATAAAAGACCTAATATGATGGTCGGTTAGGCATAACGGTAATTTGAATCATCGGGTTTAAAATCCCTCCACTCTCCCTATTAAGAATAAACGTTACAGGAAAGGAATATGTGTATATATATCTTCCCCTATTAAGAATAACCGTTACAGGAAAAGGAGTATCTTCTCATTTAAGATAATTATTACAGAAAGAGAGGATCTTCCTATTTAAGGTAACGGTTACAGGAAAGGAAGATGTGTATATATATATATATATGCTATTACAGACCTTTCCGAGAGCTCAACCGTCAGAGAGAGAAAACGTAAAGAAAAGAAAGGGGAAAGAGTAGGAGAAAAGAGAGAAGCGTTCAGGAACGAAACAGAAGAGGCTTCCCATCTCCATTGCGGGACATCAGCATAATGGACAACGGTATGTTGATTTCAATTACAGTTTTATTGCTAGTATTCGCATAAAGAAAGATTCTGCAATATATGAAATAAGAATTTCAGAAAGAGAAATTCTAGAAAAGTCCAACAATTGGTATCAGAGCGGGTCTGCGAATATTGCAATTTGGTTTTCTTTATCTCTTTGTGCCGTATAGTATTTATTTTATTAGGCTGTATTTTGTTTTTCCTTTGCGTGTAATCAATAATTATAACGCTGGACAAAACAAATATTTTGGTTGCCTGGTACGCGGGTCCCACCTGCAATATGGTGGTGCTCGGGTAGTATTTTATTTTATTAGGTTGTATTTTGTTTTTCCTTTGCGTGTAATCAATAATTATAACGCGGGACAAAACAAATATTTTGGTTGCCTGGTACGCGGGTCCCACCTGCAGTATGGTGGTGCTCGGGTAATATTTTATTTTATTAGGTTGTATTTTGTTTTTCCTTTGCATGTAATCAATAATTACAACGCGGAACAAAACAAATATTTTGGTTGCCTGGCACGCGGGTCCCACCTGCAGTATGGTGGTGCTCGGGTAGTATTTTATTTTATTAGGCTGTATTTTATTTTTCCTTTGCGTGTAATCAATAATTACAACGCGGGACAAAACAAATATTTTGGTTGCCTGGTACGCAGGTCCCACCTGCAGTATGGTGGTGCTCGGGTAGTATTTTATTTTATTAGGCTGTATTTTGTTTTTCCTTTGCGTGTAATCAATAATTACAACGCGAGACAAAACAAATATTTTGGTTGCCTGGTACGCGGGTCCCACCTGCAGTATGGTGGTGCTCGGGTAGTATTTTATTTTATTAGGCTGTATTTTGTTTTTTCTTTGCGTGTAATCAATAATTACAACGCGGGACAAAACAAATATTTTGGTTGCCTGGTACGCGGGTCCCACCTGCAGTATGGTGGTGCTCAGGTCCGAATGAATACCATAAAAAAAAAAAAACTCCCACATAAAAGATAATTTAATCTTTGTAATTGAAGATTATTAAATTCACGTTAATGAGTCAAATATTAAAAGCTTGTTAGTCACCAAAGTGGTCTGGCTTTGAATGGATTTGAACAGCTGACTGTGAATTTTAATTGTTCATTTTGGATGCTAATAAAATGTTTTGAAATGAACAATTGTGGTTATTAATTATAAAGCTAGGAGATCATCCAAAGATGAATCATTGCTTATAATTAATGACACTAAAAGGGATTAATTAATATACTAAGTAAACATGATTGTATATCCAAAGATGACATTCATGTTAATTTTAGTATGATTAATTGATCTATTAAAGTTTATTTAAATTAGTATTATTATTGATTAGAGTTATGTATTTGAGGATCACCCAAAGGTGAACTTAAATACATAATTAAAGTTTGTAATGTATCTGAATCCATTAGAATTTACTCAAAGCATTAACGTATAAATTTGGATTATATTTGCAGCTTCCACCAATGTATTCGCCTTAGGCAATTCAATGGTCAAATTCAATGGCCTGAACTATGCTGAATGGTCTGAGCATATTCAGTTTCATTTAGGTGTATTGGGCCTGGACTTAGCAGTCATTTCGGATGAAAAGCCTGCAGTCATTACAGGGACTAGTACAGAATCTGATAAGTCTTTTTATGAGGCTTGGGTACGGTCCAATAGGCTGAGTTTGAATTTGATGCGAATGACGATAGCTGAAAACGTCAAGCCATCAATGCCTAAGACGGAAAATGCGAGGGAATTTCTGATGAGAATTAAGGAATACTCTCAGTCAGATATAACTGATAAATCCATCGTAGGAACCCTAATGAGTGAGCTGAAGACCAAGAAATTTGATTGGTCACAGCCCATTCATGATCATGTGACCAGTATGGCTAATCTAGCAGCAAGGTTGAAAACAATGGGCATGGATGTGAGTGAATCATTTCTGGTTCAATTCATTATAAACTCACTGCCTCCTGAATTTGGCCAGTTCCAAGTGAATTATAACACTATTAAAGAGAAATGGAACTTTCAAGAAATTAAGGCCATGTTAGTTCAGGAGGAAGGGAGATTAAAGAAGATGAAGGATCACTCCATTCATCTCATCGTTCATAAGGATGCTAGTGGTAACAAGTCTAAACCACATAAGAAAGGTAAGAAGAAGGACAAAGCCTCTATGAAAGTCACTGGAGGTCAGATCCAGAAGGATCAGAAATGCTTCTTCTGCAAAAAGATGGGTCACTTCAAAAATGATTGCCCAAAAAGAAAGACTTGGTTCAAAAAGAAAGGTACGTACTGTATATCAGTATGTTTTGAATCAAACATAATTGAAGTGCCCAATAATACTTGGTGGTTAGATTCTGGAGCTACTATTTATGTGTCACATATTATGCAAGGATTCCTTTCAATCCAGCCCATAACAGGAACTGAGAAGTTCCTCCATATGGGAAACAGAATGAAGGCACGAATAGAAGGGATTGGGACGTACAGATTGATCTTGGACACCAAGTGTCATCTGGATCTAGAAAAGTGTCTCTATGTTCCTGAATGTGCTAGAAATTTAGTTTCTGTTGCAAAGTTGGATAAAGAAGGATTTAACCTCAAGATTGGAAATGGTGCATTTTCATTGTATAGACATTCGTACTATTATGGATCAGGTACTTTGATTGATGATTTGTACCGTTTGAATCTTGATGCTATGTATGCTGATTCCATATTTCTTGTTGAGCATGGTATAGGTAACAAACGTAATATGCATGATGAAAGTTCTGCTTTCTTATGGCATCAAAGATTGGGTCATATATCCAAAGAAAGGATATTGAGGTTGATGAAAGGTGATGTCCTGCCTCAATTGGATTTTACTGATTAGGATGTATGTGTTGATTGTATAAAAGGGAAACAAACAAAACATACATCAAAGAACCCAGCCATAAGAAGCAATGAGCCTTTAGAATTGATACACACTGATGTTTGTGGCCCGTTTGATATCCCAACATGGGGTGGTGAGAAATATTTCATCACCTTTATAGATGACTACTCACGATATTGTTACTTGTATCTACTGCATGAAAAGTCTCAGCCAGTAAACATCCTAGAGGTGTTTATTAATGAAGTTGAAAGGCAGTTAGATATAAAAGTAAAAGTGATTAAGTCAGATAGGGGTGGTGAATATTATGGAAAATTCAATGAAAGTGGACAATGTCCTGGTCCATTTGCAAAACTTCTTGAGAGTCGAGGCATATGTGCACAGTATACAATGCCTGGTACACCACAACAGAATGGTGTAGCGGAAAGGCGGAATCGCACACTTATGGATATGGTTAGGAGCATGTTGAATTACAGTACTGTACCCTTATCCTTGTGGATGCATGCATTAAGAACTGCTGCATATCTGCTGAATAGAGTTCCTAGTAAGGCTGTCCCTAAAACTCCTTACGAGTTATGGACAGGAAGGAAACCCAGTTTGAGACATCTTCATGTTTGGGGTTGTCTAGCAGAAGTAAGGATATACAATCCACATGAAGGAAAGCTTGATGCAAGAACCATTAGTGGTTACTTCA
The DNA here is from genome assembly GCA_037897445.1 of Ceriops zippeliana. Lineage (NCBI taxonomy): Eukaryota > Viridiplantae > Streptophyta > Magnoliopsida > Malpighiales > Rhizophoraceae > Ceriops > Ceriops zippeliana. Next base: position 1,118,961 of record JBAPLH010000125.1, read on the forward strand.
TTGGCTATCCTGAAAAGTCCAAAGGGTATAGGTTTTACTGCCCTAACCATAGTACTAGAATAGTTGAGTCTGGTAATGCTCAGTTCATTGAAAATGGTCAGTTCAGTGGGAGTGGGGAATCACGAAAGATGGATATTAAAGAATCACAAAATGAATGGTCCACAGTGAGTACTCCTACTCATGTCGGTATTCCCACACCCAGTGTTTCTACTCAAATTGTTATTCCTTATGTTGCATCACAGTCACGTGACATGCAAGGACAACAAATTGATACTCGAAACACGCAAAGTGAACACATAAGAGATGAACCAAGTGACAATATTCAATTTACAAATGAACAAGTGATACCACAAGAAATGGCATTACGGAGGTCTACAAGACAGAAAAGGCCATCAGTTTCAAATTATTATGTGGTTTACTCACTTGAGCATGAATCGGAATTGAGCATTGATAAAGATCCAGTCTCATTTAAACAAGCCATGGAATGTAATGATTCTGAAAGGTGGTTCAATGCCATGAAAGAAGAGATGAAATCGATGGATGTAAACCAAGTCTGGGAGCTAATAGAGTTACCTGAAGGATCAAAACGAGTTGGCTGTAAGTGGGTCTTCAAGACCAAGCGAAACTCGAATGGTAACATCGAAAGGTATAAGGCCAGACTTGTAGCCAAAGGTTTCACTCAAAGGGATGGTGTTGACTATAAGGAGACTTTCTCTCCAGTTTCTAAGAAAGACTCTTTAAGAATTATTATGGCATTGATGGCTCATAATGATCTAGAGCTCCACCAAATGGATGTAAAGACCGCCTTTCTGAATGGTGACTTGGAAGAGGAAGTGTATATGGACCAACCTGAAGGTTTCATCACTACGGGGCCAGAAAATTTGGTGTGTAAATTAAAGAAATCGATATATGGACTGAAGCAAGCCTCCCGACAATGGTATATTAAGTTTAATAATACCATTACGTCATACGGTTTTGTAGAAAACACCGTTGATCGGTGTATCTATATGAAGGTCAGTGGGAGCAAGTTCATTATATTAGTCCTATATGTCGATGACATTCTTTTGGCCGCTAATGACATAGGTTTGTTACATAATGTGAAGAAATTTCTCTCTGAAACTTTTGAAATGAAAGATATGAATGAGGCATCCTATGTGATAGGAATAGAAATATTCCGTGATAGATCACAAGGATTGTTAGGATTGTCTCAGAAAGGCTATATCAATAAAGTATTAGAGAGATTTAGAATGGAAAATTGCTCAACAGGAATAGTTCCAATTCAGAAAGGGGACAAGTTCAGTGAATTACAATGTCCAAAGAATGATTTGGAACGAAAAGTGATGGAATCAGTTCCCTATGCATTACTGGTTGGAAGCCTGATGTATGCGCAAACATGTACTCGGCCAGACATTAGTTTCGCAGTTGGAATGTTAGGCCGATATCAAAGTAATCCTGGAATAGATCATTGGAAAGCCGGAAAGAAAGTACTTAGGTACTTACAAGGCACCAAAAATTACATGCTTACTTATAAAAGATCAAGTCATCTTGAAGTAGTAGGCTACTCGGATTCAGATTATGCTGGATGTGTAGACTCGAGGAAATCTACATTTGGTTACATGTTTCTCCTGGCTGGAGGAGCAGTTTCCTGGAAAAGCGGGAAGCAGTCTGTCATTGCTACTTCCACTATAGAGGCTGAATTTGTAGCATGCTTTGAAGCTACTGTTCATGCATTATGGTTGCGGAATTTTATCTTAAGGCTTGGTTTGGTCGACAGTATAGAAAAGCCGTTAAGAATTTTTTGTGACAATTCCGCAGCAGTCTTCTTCTCTAAGAATGATAGGTATTCTAAAGGTGCGAAACATATGGATTTGAAATACCTATCTGTTAAAGAAGAAGTGCAAAACCAAAGAGTGTCCATTGAGCATATTGGCACTGAGTTGATGATAGCGGACCCGTTAACTAAAAGGTTTGCCACCGAAAACATTTACTGGACATGTTGATCGGATGGGCATTATGGACAGGTCTTCGTACACTTAAAAGCCAATATTTAGATGCTCATATCATTGTGACACTCGTGAATTCAATTAAAGTTATGGTTTTGCTTGTGCTCTGTTATCTTTGTTTAGATGTATACAATTATGGTTTGTGAGATAATTAATAGCATATATGAGAATGACAGTTTAAAGTTTCAATGTTCCTCAGTAAAGTATTATGAATTATGATGATTATGTGATACATGGAAGGAATCATATTGCTATAAGATGTGTGACCGCCATGATCCAATCATCTTAATTCAATTAAGTGTTGTGATTTGATGATCTTTAAGAATTGTGTGCACTTAATTGTTATTGTTTCATCAAGTCGTGACATGGACCAAGTGGGAGATTGTTAAATTAATTAACATGAGTGGTCCATGTCATTTAAAGTATGACTCAAAATAAAAAGCCTAATATGATGGTCGGTTAGGCATAAAGGTAATTTGGGTCATCGGGTTTAAAATCCCTCCACTCTCCCTATTAAGAATAAACGTTACAGGAAAGGAATATGTGTATATATATCTTCCCCTATTAAGAATAACCGTTACAGGAAAAGGAGTATCTTCTCATTTAAGATAATTATTACAGAAAGAGAGGATCTTCCTATTTAAGGTAACGGTTACAGGAAAGGAAGATATGTATATATATATATATGCTATTACAGACCTTTCCGAGAGCTCAACCGTCAGAGAGAGAAAACGTAAAGAAAAGAAAGGGGAAAGAGTAGGAGAAAAGAGAGAAGCGTTCAGGAACGAAACAGAAGAGACTTCCCATTTCCACTGCGGGACATCAGCATAATGGACAACGGTATGTTGATTTCAATTACAGTTTTATTGCTAGTATTCGCATAAAGAAAGATCCTGCAATATATAAAATAAGAATTTCAAAAAGAAAAATTTTTAAAAAGTCCAACACCATAACCCAAAATAGTGGGCTAGCCATTTCAGCATGCCATTTACTTACAGAGAAAATGTTTCTTCAAGCGGCAGGCATAATTGCGGATTTAGAAACTTAAAACTGACTAGACTATCACTAGCTGCTGCCTTTCTTTTAATATGTGAGGTCCGATTATGGTTTCTATATTGGTGAAAGGATTGTTTATATGATAAAATTGGTGAAGTATGGATGTACAGAATATTTCTATTATAGGCATGTAAAATAAGTATAAAATAAATATTTATTATAATTGTAAAACAATGTGTCAATTACATTAATATTTACAATAACTGGCCTTTTATTTTGCATCTATTTTGTGGGTTTGTCTTTTTTTTTTTTTCTCTCTGTCTATTGAGTTGTGTGTTACCCGTGCTATCACCAATTTGGATTCAAATTACAGAGGGAAAGAGTGCATTAAACTACTAGTCCAGATCTACCTTTCCTTTTCCTAAAAGCCAGAGAAATGAAAGAATGATAATGCATACCTATTCAAAGATGAGTGTAATTTGTGTTTATAATTCATTCACTAAAAATCAAAATTTGAAGTTAAATTACTAAAGAAAAAAATACTTAATCGTAAATTTTCCAGTGGTGGATGATGCCGTTCTAATTAGATATCTATTTAAGTATGTAGATTTATTATACTTGACTGAAACATTCAAGGAAAAAAATTTGTGGTTCTTCATAAGTCAAAATTTAGCCATGAACGAGGAGAAATTTCTGCTAGACTTTAGGAATTCTCATTGTACCTTTTCGACTTTTGATTTTTTTTTTTTTTTTTTCATTTAAGCTCTTCTTCCTTGCTTTTTGTCAATTGACTTTCGATATACTATGAATAAAACTAATGTTTTTATTATTATTATTTACACCCCTGGCTCACTTATTAACCAATTGCTTAAAATATAAAAAATTAAATTGCATTTCTATAAATTCATCTCATTTGTGCCGATTAATTAATGGGATTTATTTCAACAAAATTAGAATGGTTCAAATCGCAATAATAAATTAAAAAAGTGTAAATCAAAATTCTATATGTCTAATTAGGCATTTAAATCTTTTGCACTTGATTACATTTCTATACATTTCTCAGGCTAGCTGTTTTGTTTTCCATTTCACGGGGGGGAAAAAAAAAGCAAGAAGAAGAGGCAATCATTCGGAAATCCCTTTAATTTCGCTGATTTGCTAGATAAGAGTGCTTTGTCAATTCCCCATTTATTATATCAGCACGACGACTTGGGTGCGACACTCAGGGTCATGGAAGACCTGCAGTACATAGATAAATTAAGAATTTTAATGCATTTTTTATATCAGAATAACGGACGCATTTTTTTTTTTCAATTTTATTTATCGGCAAGAAAAATTTAATGCATGTACAAAAAATTCAGTACATAGATAAAAAAAAAATTGATTACAAAGAATACAAAAGAAAATTGAGAATTTTTGGTGAGGGTGCAAGCCCTATAGGATTTTCTGTTAATATGCTGTGCCCTTACATAACTGATTCTTGAAGGTTATATCTTGTGTACACTTGGGATGAGATGGACCATGGTAAGAAGAGAGAACCTTATGAGCACTTCATGTCTCTTAGGGCCTTGAATGGGCTAAAATAATAATAATACTAATACTAAATACCATTCCAAAGTTTGGAAAGGTCTAAACTGCAAACCTGGACCAAAATTACTTTTGTTTTCATCTGCAAAAGAGTAAGAGGCGAAGTGATTGTGATATATCTCTTGGGAATTGAAAATCTGTTCATGGTAAAATGTCTAGCTCAGCGGTGTTAAATTCTCAAAGATGTGCTTCAAATGCTTTCATTGTATATACGGAAGACATACGGTCTTTTTGAGCTTTCCATACAAGAAGAGTCGTCGACTTCACACTGATATATTGGAAAGTTCAAACCTAGCTGGTTTTGGTTCTGAAAATGTAAAATTAAGAAAAAGGATTTGTTTTTAATCAATACGCAAATATATTAATGTTTTGTTTTTAAATTATATATATATATATTATTGTGTGCAACAAGTTTATTAAACTAGGTCGCAGGCTTTTACCACACGAAGTACATAGAGATTTTATTTTGGTTTTCTTTCCAAGGGTTAAATCAAGGATAGGATCTCCTCATCTGAGCAAACGACAGCTACAAAATTGCAGTTTTTGTTTTTTTGGGCTAAATGTGCAGCCTTTGGTTCAATTAATGTTACAAGTTCAAGACACGTACAGAAATGATGTTTCATGAACATCCCAATCGAAAAACTCTTGTACGCAATCTCCTCCCCAGCTCTTTCGGCAATCTCCTCTACCTCTCTCGTGTCTTTTTCGAGCCATCCAAGGGTCATGTTTGTGTCCTTGCATGGGTCAGTCCATGAGCCTATATTTCCTTGCAAGGGTAATTATATGCCCCTTTATTTCCTTGTCGGCCATTAACTATTTTTATCTTCTCTCAAAACCTTATGGCCCACCATGACAGTCTGGAGACAAACGTCGGTGGGATATCTCTGAGTCTGCTGCCGCTAAAGTTGCAGGTTGGTCTTCTAGGAAGAGCTGCGGGCGTTGCCATGGTTTTGTTGTATGCAGATACGACGGTTGATTTTTGCTTTCTTGCTGAGGACGTGGGCGCGGCCATGGTAATTGATTGTCTGACAGAGATTAAATGACAACAAACAAATTTGAATATATTAAATTTATAAATTATTTTTATTTATATATTATATATTTTTTATAAAAATTTTAATAAATATAATTTTTTATAATTATATAAAATTATGTAATTATATAAAAAAAATTTTATAATTATGTTAACACTTCAAACTTTAACTTTAACCACCTTTTTTATTTTTGGTCTGCTTGTGGCCTTGCTATGTTGGATTCAGACAGATTTTAAGGTTTTTTACTTTTTTTTTTTTTCCCGAATGTCTTTAAGCGCCTGAGTTGCCTGGGTGGCCACCGGCCAAAAATTTGGTTGGAGGCCTTGCTTCCAGCGGTGTCTTGAGTTTTTCGATTCCACGTCACAATCCAAGAATCGACATGGCCATGTATGCATACCACAGAATAGCATCGAAACAATTTAGATATAAAGAATGAAGATATGGTTGTAATGTGAACTTGAGATATGTTTGTGAGGTAAAACTTTGGATCTGCTGGCACATACTTTAGTTAAACGAGTAAAGTGTTCTTCTTTAATCTTATGTCAAAGTTATTGAAACTTCAATTGGGGATTTTTTTTTTTTTTTTGGAAAAGCAAATGGCTCTTCTTATTCATGGCATCCATTAACAACACTGGCCACCCCAAGCAAATATACAAGACACCTGTCCAAGCTAATGAACAGAAGCTCATACAAAAATTTAGTTGTAATAGCATATCCTATAAAACATGATAGCACCTCCGACACAGCACCGAAACAGTTTTCTAAAATAACAACACGGCGGCAGCACCTGTTCATCGCTAGTGCAACTCTTGTGGCATATCTTATCATATCACAAAATGAAAGGAGATATGTCATGCGACATATCTCATTCAAGAATAGTATATTGATCACAACAGTATATGTTTATATATATATATATATATATATATATATATATATATATATATATTTCTTTTATTTGGAACAGCTTAAGATCAAGAAGATAGAGTTTTACTGTAGAGACAAAAAATAAATGAATACATCTAAGCACAAACTGCACATCATAATTTTATTTGTATATTTAGGAATTCGGATTTATTTATCCGCAATTCCCTGACATTTTGAAATCCACAAATATATCTTCCTCGATACCAACAACCCGGGCACGTTGCGACAGAACCCCCGTCCCCCTGCACGTCGCGACAGGCCCCTCCCCCCTTCTCTCTCTCTCTCTCTCTGTTTCGTGCATAGGCCCAAATTTAGGTGGATGTGAATGGGCAACAAACGAGGGGCATATGCACACACCAGCGAGTCAAAAGCTCCACCCCTCCCCGATATTAAATTTGTTATTAATACCCTTATGCAAGTAAAATTCATGAATCTCCGTTTCTTCTATTATTATTATTATTGTTTATCATAGGAAATCATTGTGCAGTAGTCTAAATAATTTACTTTTCAGTCACTATGTTACCAGTCTTCATTTCTCTCGCCAATTTACTCTGCATATCAAACTTCCAGTTCAGATATTCAAGTATTCAACTTTTAATATGATGTTCAAAAAAAAAAAACCTAAATATGCATTTTTTTTTTATTCGTTTGAACCTTGAATTAGAGGAAAAGCTCAACAATTCTAACACAAGATGCTGGCCATCACAGAAAAGCGCCTTTGTCTATAAATTAGGTTACAATCTACCACTGCATGTGCGCACACGCACACGCCCTAGCATATGGGTTTCAAATCCCTCTCTTCCTCTCTCTTTCTCACTCCTTAAAGGTTGGTTATCTTTGTTCTCTCTCTCTCTCTCTCTCACTTCTTTGTTTTGCTGAGTTCTTGCCAACTGATCTTTTTCATAGTTTTGTCTTGACTATTCCTCCTTCATATTAATTTTGTTTGTCATCTCTTTGGTTCTTTTCATGTGTTAAGTTGATAATTAACCAACAAATTAATTAACTTATGGGCTAAATTATTCCGTACTGTGCTTTTGCCAGGCTCTTAGTCTGCACTGCTGAAAGAACTAAAAGGGAAGGATTCATCGGATGGGTGCATGGTATATATATCTTGATGGGACATTTGGCTGGTGAGTGAATTCCATGCTGTGCTTGTCAAGGGAGCAGGCTCTTGTTGATTTGCATCTTTATTTCATTGTCTGTTCGGCCTTGAATTCATGCTTAATTATCTTAAGTTATTTGAATTAAAATTAAAATATGTGATCATACTACCTTTTCCCCAAACTTATTGAACAACAACAACCATAAAGCCTTAATTTTAAATTTAACTGAAGCTGTTTATATAAATTTTTCCTTGTAATACTGTTCTATGATGCACTGTTTAATTGATCGTATTTTTAACATGGAGAACCACGCACATATATAAATTTAATCTGAAAATATTCTTTTAACGATCGTATTAAAGAGTGCTTCAAATCTTATTATGAGTTGACAATGTGAACTATTGTACTTTCCAATAACATAAAATTATATTCCTCCAGGAACGGGGCTTCTTTCTTTCTCCCTGTAGTACTGTAGTACATAAAATTATATTATCACTGTCATGACTTTCTTCTTGTAGTTAGAATTGTTCTTCGTGCCATATGTGTGCGAGAAGATCTGCACATTTATATGCGTATATGAGTCTCTGTGTGTGTGTGTGTGTTTTATGGGCATCCTTTCTTCTCATGCGATAAAGTGAAAAATCAAAATATAAGTAAGACTTAAATGCGTCGGATATCGTTAGCTTACTGGTTTGATTAGAGTTTGAGGTTATTTCTAAAATGAATCAATTGCATGGTCATCATGTTCTAAATATTTACAAACACAACGTATGCACATCATATACCTTCAGCTGTCTTTCTGGATTTTTCTCGCACCATACAGTACAAAATATACGGAAGAATGTAGTATTAATGGCGACAAATGTTAAGCCATTTCAATAAGCTTTGGTGCTTTATTATCCAGCACTTTGAATTATCTATATCCTTAAACAGTCCTAACACTCACCGAAAATGGATTAGATCAATTAAAAACTTATGATCACTCTCAAAACGAGAGTTCTTAAGTTTCATGTTACCCTGGTTGTATGTTGATAACATATATACGTTATGTGATTTAACATGCAAAAGTAATCCACATCTTGAGTTAATCAGATGTGTATAATGGTAACGAGGATGCAATAATTCATATGACAGATTTGCCAATCTCTCTCTCGCTTTTTTTTCCTTCTTTTTTTGCAACCCCCAAAAGAAGTCCTGAAACTTAACAGTAGGACACCTTGGGCTGTTTAAATGTCACTGTCTATGGATCTCTCTCCTCGTGATGTAGATCCCGTGCTGGTACCCTGTACCATGTACCTTGTACTCTGTACCGAGTTTGATGTCCAGGCCGAATTCTTTTTCACTTTTAATAGAAGCAATTACTGATTTATTAAGAAACAGAGAGAGAGGCCTCCCAAATAGAGCTTTTGCCGGTGCTTTTTAACCGCCTTAATTAATGCATGTTTCTTTAGCTTAAGGCTTTTTTTTTTTTCCGCCTTAAAGAATCTACAAATCCCACTCTAGTTCCTTAACTTCCTGGGTCCTTGGTTTTGTGTTTGCTTAACTAACTTATAGCCGACCTTAGAGTAAGAAGTCCGAGTCAAATTCTGTTATGTGTAGTAGTAAATTTTCTGATTAATTATACATTCTATAATATGATGGCTGGAATTAATTTCTTGTGTTTATAAATAGAAATCTTATAGCTAAAGGATTATCTAACGAAATAAGGTGAAAAGACTAATTTCACCTTTCATGTTGTAAGTATTTTTGTAATTATATCTATCTTTTTTTTTTTTTTCAAATTCACATAATATGTTAGTTTCATTAGTTATATTTAACTTATATTAAATATTTTTCATCAAATACAACAATTTACACACTATGTTCTAGATCACTACCACGTTATTATATTTATTGAGGTGACATAAGTTCTAATTTTTTTCAAAATAATTATTAAAAAATTAATAAAATATAAATTATTTTTATTTATTATAAAAAAGAAAAAACTTATGATATATAATTATAAATTTTTTAAAAATATAATTTATGTCAAATTAATAAATTTAATAATATAACATTAAAGAAGAAATAAATTGATCACATAACATATGAGTGATTGCTATATTATTATATTTAACAAAAAATATTTAATATGACTTAAATTTAATTAACAGATTGAGGTGGTGTTAAATTTTAAAAATAAAAAAATAAATTTAATTATAAAATTTTTTAAATAACAAATAAAATTAAAATTTTTAACCAAATTAATCTTTTTATTAAATAAAATAGGAAGAGGCCAAAAAACGAAAGAGTCCTGTACAGTTGGGAAAGTTGAGCCATTACTGCGGTTTAAAGTGCGTCAGATTGGCTCCAAACCTGACCAACTTGCTGCATCAGGGCGGTGACCTAATTAGAGAATAATTATTCTCGCGAAAGCATTTTTGGACGAAGACAGCCCAACAAATTTTGGATGTTCTGAGGATCGGTTCGGCTTGGTTGATATTTTCAGATTTCTGCCTTTTTATTTTCTTAATAAAACAAAAAAAACTGAGAAAGCAACCGAATAGATCATTAGTAAGTATTATTACATTCTTCATTGTTTTTGTTTTCGTTTATTAAAAAAGTTACTGTTACACTTGTAGCAACAACGGTGCATTATCGCATCAAATGGCTTCATTGGAAAAGCTTTTCTCAAACGAATTCATTGGACATTTCAGCCGACATGTTTGACATGTTTAGGGTATCATCAGGATCAAACTAAAGGCAAGACCAAACAAAACAGATGCCCAACTAGGCATAGTTTATTGAAGCAAAAGAACATAGTTAGAGTGTTTAAAGCACATTAGCAAGATATCTAATTTCATAGCACATAGGTTAGTGAAACAAAGTAAGTATTAAGCAATCTAATTTCATCGCTTAGTTGTAGTCTTTGTTTTGGTTAATCTTCTGCATTATATTGGAATTACGTCTTTCCGTTTACTTATATCTTTTACAATAAAATTGACTTAATTTATTAAAAAAAACTACCCATATTTGATTTTTAGTTGGGAACATTTTATTAATAAATGTAGAGTACAACAATAAATATGAGCATGTTAAGAGCAATGTATTGAGCTCTCTTGATAATGCCAATTACAACAAGATATCAAATTCAAACTATGAAATCCGAGCACTTAGTAAGGGTTGACTTGGTAACAGCATCAACATGAACAAAAACATAATCATTGGTTGACCGTAATAGTTTTTTAACCTCAAAAGAATATACTTATAAATCTCCATGCTCTTGAATATTTATAGTTGCGCACAAGAGGCAACGCACACCCCCCACTCATGTAGAAAGACTGTAACTTTGGGAAAATTCTCAGAGAAAGTAGCAAGTAAATGAAAAAACTATGTCGTGTATAATTTGTGAAATCCAAAACTTATTTGTCACTATTTTATGTGTTTGGCAAAGTAGATTCAGCTAAGAGTATCAAATAAATATAATTTGGATGAAATAATAATGTCATTAGTATTAATAGACACGCATTCAGATTCAATGCTGACATGAAGTTCACGGTCGAACAGACAATGAATATAAGGGGCATTAGCAAAGGGACTGCTCGTTTGGCAAAGCAATTGCATGGAATTTGGCTTACCCTAATATCCTTTCAGTTGTTTTTGCGAGGCAAATGAGCATCACATCATCAGGGAGTTCCAACATTGCTACCAGAACTATATACCAAATCACCAAATGCCTTCCAGGTATGCACTCCACGAACCTCCCTCCATCTCTCTCTCTCTATCCACGGTTTCTCCAAAAAAGAGTGATTTTTTTTTTCAAAGTCCAAGAGGACAGTTCATTTTAATATGAACGCTAAAAAACAAAAGCATAAGGACGCATTTGCATCTTATTAAAATGCAATACTTCTAATGTCACTATTAGATAATTATAAAAATATTGATAATTTTATTAATTTGATAAACGTTAACCAATATTGAGAAGCACTACACAAATAGTACATATATAAAATCATATTTACTAGTTACATAATAAACTAAAACATTCAAATATTTATATAATAAAAAATATGTAATTCTATTGAAATACTATAAATGTATTAAACTAAATTTAATTAGTTTAATTTTTACTTAAATATTAGCTCATTAATAATGTGAAACTATGAGAACTTAATTATTTAACTTTTACTTAAATACTAATTTTTAATCTGTTAATTCTAATATTTTCTCTTAATCTAGATTCGTTTTTGTAATCATTCAATTTGCTTAACCTGATAAGAATATTCAAAGTTTAATGAATTATTTTTCAAATCACCATTAACAAAATTGTCAAAAGTTTTCTTAATAATTTTTTTAATTAGTTTTAGCCAATTTTTGCTTGGTTTTTGAATATTTGAAAAACTTGTAACATATGGCTTTGAATATTAAAATTTGAGATTTCACTAATACTTCATCTTCTCCTTTTTTATCTCACATAAAAAAAAATCTAACTAAACTATATTTAACTTTTAACTCAACAAGTTTTTAATTTTGAATTTCCTTCAACTGTTAACTCTACAAGTATTTATATCCAAACTTTATAGATTTTGCTACTCAATATAATTTTTATATATTTTATTAACTTAACACTTTTTATGTCAAAATCTTACATCTAAATTGCTTATATTAACCCCACTATTCGTCAAATTCAAATTTTTCTTTATTTTCTTGATTGTTATACTATTATATCTTGTAAATTAGGTTATTATGTTTCTCTTTCCTTTTTTTTACCTGACTCCCAATTTTTATTTTTTCCATTTTTTATCTTTTTTATTCCAATTCCCCTCCCCCCCCCCCGGGGGCCTTTTTTGCCATTTCTCGTCTCCCAAATATTCTTTGTCGTTGGCTAACCACAACTATCGATAATGGGAGACAGTGCCGGTGATGAAGGGGCCTAACAAATGTGCAACTAGCGGTGACGAGCTTAGAGAGATTGGTGAATGGTGAACTGAAGTTGACAGGAACGAAGCTAGGAGGAGTTAGTGAGTTTAACCCTTGTTCGACAATATTCCGATGCGTCGACAGTGCAAGAATGTAGATCAGTGAATAAGAAAATAGGGGTTTTGTGCATCGGCAGTGGCGGGAGAGGACGCCTAAACTTTCAATATATCTAAAGAAAACTGAACACCCAACCACTGTCCATCCCATCCCATCTTTTTAACTCCATCCTTTTTAAGCAATTTTAGGGCAGGTGGATGCTGGATTTGGGCTAGTCACCTTTCGGTGGCCCATACGAAGGCGGGTGACGGTTGGCGGCAGAGCTCCGATGATGAATTCTAGCGGCTCTAGTTAGGACAATCGATGGCTCTGACTACTCCTGCAGTGTCTTTGGCGAAACTTATGCACATTTTCTTTATCCTAATTAAAGTACCCATTCTGATATGATTAACGAATCAATTATATGAACTTCCTGACTGAAAATTGATATCCGGATCAAAGATGCATATGGTTACTGAAATTCCAATCACATGTAAGTTGAATAATGCTACCGAAAATTCGTAATTATGGATCTTGAGCAATTGACACTTAAACGAATGCATCTGAGTTTGAAAGATGGCTGAGACTAAATCTTGAGCAATTGACACTTGTTTTAATATCGCGTCAATTTTTTTTGTTTTTTTTAAATCCATGTTGTAGAGCTCTGTGGTTGGGTGTACAAACAAATGTTATTTCGCATTTTAGTAAAATAATAGGGGCAAAGATTAGGGGCCCATTGCTGTGAAGGCGCTCCCAGTGAATTTCCTTTTTTTTTTTTTCTTTTTCAAGTCTGTAATTTTAAAAATTTTTAATTAAACTCGATAAAATGGATTGATTAGGACACGAAAAAATAGACTTGGGATATTACTTTGTTGCAAAAAAAATAAAAAAATAAAAATAAAAAGGCATATTCATGCCTGATTTACTGCACTAAAAAGATTTGAGTTGAATTATACACGAATTTGAATAAATATAAAATGGGGGCGAAAGTGAAACCCAAATTATTTTTGGACCAAAGACCAACCTAATTTATAGAATACATGTTACAAATATAAAATTATGTATTCATATATAATATTTGTAATTTGTGCACTAGTTATTATTTGCTGATGGTGATATTGATTTTTATAACTGTTATTTATTAAAAAGGAAAAAATGGTTTTTACTAATCCATAAAAGGGGAAAAAAGATGTCGCCTTATATTAGAATTTGGTTGGTTAGCTTCCTTATTTCCTTATTTATAACAGTTTGAATGTACGTACTCTGGTTAGCTTCCAAGAGACTAGATTGAAAAATTTTGTTCATGTTCTCATATTTATCAGTCAAATAAGTCTATTTTATATTAAATTTTGGAGAGTGACTCTGGGATTCTCATGTTTTGGTTTGATCATCCGAAGAAAAGACCATAGGAGCACATCCCCATTTTCAAGGATATTAGAATCAAAGATTCCGGGGGAGGTCCAGTCTATCGGTTAACTTGTCCTCTCATCAATGGAGAAATTATCTAACATGTTAAGGACCCATGTCAATAACCTCGCTGCCATGGGACATAGCTTATTTGTATTTGCTCTAACCTCGAACAAACTAACCACTATCTATTATTTTGTGTTATGTATTACAGATCAGGCCAGGCAATCTGCTTGAGAGAGGCCGAGAAAATAGGTTGAGCCAGCCGATAGCCCAAACTGTGTCGGTTGGGCCAATATGCTATCGGCACCCACCAAACCCAAAAAACGGCAAGCACTTTGAAGCTTAACTCAGTGACAGTTTTGTGACTAAATAGTCTTGTTAGACAGCCAAGTTTCATTCTGCTAATCACTTCGTAGCTTGAAAGTAAGCTCTCATGGTGTTAGAATACAGTGATTTTGATATTATTGATAAATAATTATTATTAATATTTTTATTTTATTAATTTAATAAAAATATCCTATAATAATGTAAAAGTATGCATAATAATTTATATTATGTGTTTATATATAATAACATACAATTTGAATTTATCTAAATTTTGAATTTTAAATTTAACTCAATTGAATTATTTTTTTATATAATTTAAATTAATACCAACACATGTTGATAATTTAGATGAACTTTCCTGTAGGAAAGTGATTTGCTTTGTTTCTTTTAATATTTGGTTTTCTGTCCTACGTGTAACTAGGGGAATCCAGACTAATGCAGTTGGTGCTAACGATGAAGAGATCCTCATTTCTATCAATAGATCAAGATCTTTACAACGTAAGTTTTTCTTTGTTGTTCATGCATGGCATTTCGCAAAAGATCATTGAAACTTATTGCATCATATCAGAAACTCGCAATCCCTTGAAGGCCAATGGATCACAACTGATACCTCTTGCTCATTGCGATTCTGAAACACCTATGTTAGACCTTGATATTACCAAACTTTCATGTCTAGACCCTTGGGTAGCTATGTTGTAACCAAGTCACATACTTTTGTTCAAGGAAGTGTCACAATAGCAACCAATGTGCCAGGTTAAACAAGCAATTCCCACAATATGCTCCATGCCTGTTGTTTGCAGGATAACCGTCCAAGATCTGAATTGTTTGGATTTTTCTTCTCTACTTTTTTTTTTTTATCATTTTCTATCAAATAACAAATTGCATGCGAATATTATGTGATGATGTTACTGGACAATACCCCCAAAACTCATTGGCACAGAGCTTTCTTTGTTTTTCTTGATTTCTTTGTTTGTTGTTAGTCTTCCTTTTCTTATCTTTTTCTTTCTTTTTTTTAAAAAATTATTTTATTGATAAAAATACACAATTCCACAAAAATTTTCAATTTATAAAAAATAAATAATTTCCTTCTTCATAACACTTTACATAGTTTAATTGCATCTTTTAGGAATTCTTTTTTTATTTATTAATAAATTTATTCTACAACGAGTCACACAAATGAGAATAATTTTTTCCGTTCTGATCAACTTTATATTCATTTTCTAAGCTAATAATCTAAAATCTTAGAAATAAAAATATAAGTTTTTAATTACCGAAATATTTTTAAGTAATATTAAGTATTTAATTCACAATTTCTCCTCCCAAAAATGAGAATAAAAACAGGTGATTTTAATTTGCAGTGTTGCCGTGAAATTCAAAAATTAAATATATAGCATACTTGAACTTGTTACTTTGTTTTTAAAAAATTGGTAAGATTTCAATTCCCTGTTCTTTAGTACTGCTTCTCAAATCTAAAGCTCAAACTGGCACCCCAGCAACCAAATTTATAACCAAAATCCGGGTTCTTTTTAACTGCACTCAATGCAGCAATTATCTTGCTATGGCATTTATAGAAGGAAATTATTTATTATTTTTTAATAATTATTTTGTTCTCATTCAATGCATACCGTATTAAAATGGTTCAATATTAAATGTGTTTTGTTATTCATTAAATGGTTCAGTATTTCCTTCTTTTTGGTGTCCATTAAGTGCAGAAATACTGAATATAAGATGTGCAATGGGCATCTACTTGCTTTAATGAAGGATACACAAGGAAATTTTCGATGAATTTTGCTTTTGTCGCACTCAAATGTCAAACGTCATATGAAGATACAAAAATAAATAAAATAATTGAGTTAAATTAAATTACCAGGTCAACATATGGATTTACTTATCAATTTTATTTTGTTTATTATTTTTTTTTCCGTAAGTGTGTTCAATTCCTGTAAATCTTTTTTTCTAATTAATATAGCGTATGTGAATTTGACAGTGGATCATTGTGTTTGGGATATTAAGACTCAGTTATCATTGATGAATGAGAATCAAAATATCAATATGCTTGGTATGATATGGAAATCAAGGGTCATCGAATATAAGATACCCAAATTAGTGATATTTATTTGAAAATTGTAAATAGAAAAAACATTGTGATATTTTCTTCTAATGGGAGAATTTGTTTTTAATGTAATAATTTTTAAGTCGAGAAACAGCCAAAATAAAGCTAAAGGTAATAATTTTTTCAATTCTTACATCTTTTTCTTCTTAATCTCAAGGATTGATTTGGTACATAAAATAACTGATGACGTATTGGGTACATGTATAAAGTAAATCAATAAATATCACCCATTACCATATTGCAAAAAAAAAAAAAACACTTAAAATGTATATTTTTAAAAGAAATATAACGATTCGCAATGGAAGACAAAGGCGTTAAGTTACTGCAAATATCACTAGTTTTTCCTAAATTTTCCATTTTTGGGAACTATCTTGCCTAGGTGAACGTGAATTGATGCTTTACTTAATTTAATTTTTAATCATCTTCCATCTTCCAGTTAATAAATTACAGTAAGAGTATCCCAAAATTATTAAATTTGCTTGTCGTTTAAATATGTTAGATCATATCAGTTTCCATTTCTGAATTTTCAATTGAAGATAAAGACGAAATTGATCTTCATATTGTTTTTATACCAACGTTAGCTCCAATACCAGTTTTGAATCATTAAATTATATTTTTTTGTATAATAGTTATATAATTTTTTTTATAAAAGAAAATTAAGTAAATTAATACATTAATTATATCTTTATCCATAAACTACTCTAACATTTTACGTTTTGATATTTTGGGATAATAATCGAGTATTATTGTACTGGTTGGTTTAATGTTTTAGAATTTAAGAATTCATTTTGATAATTATTATTTTTTATTAAAAAATAAGAATAGATTGGTGACAAGTATCCACAATTTCTATTGGGGACGATAATAAGAACTAATTATAAAATGGGAACGAGAATTAGGATGACAGTCCTCTCCCTCGCTTTGTCCCGATGCACCCCGTTACTAAATCATACACACATACAATGCAATGTGTACAGAGAACACTTCAAACTTTTAAAAAAATTATGGTGTGCGTACAGTGTGGATAAAATACACATATAACGCATTATATATGGATTATATGCAATTAAAATATTTTTAATTACTTTAGTCTTTTTTATCATAAGGTTTAGACAATTTATCACACTATTTTAGTTTATAAATAGTATTTTGTTGTGAAATTCTGAGAAACTTATTATATATACATGTAATTTGATACTAAATGATAATAAAATAATATATTTAATAGTAATAATTTTCAATTAATATACTAAATTATTTCTTTGAGTTATTTGTATTATTAAAATAAAAAATATTTGTTAATTTCTACTTTTTTACCAATAAATTATGTATTAATATTATAACTAGTAATAATGTGAATATTATAAAAATATGACATTTAGGATATACATAATTTACATACAATACCTTGAATTGAAAAAAAATTATAAACAAAGAGAAAAAAATTCAATAATTTAAAGAAGAAGTACAAAAAAATTAATTTAAGGAACTTATTTTTTATACTATAATATAGAACCATTTATATAAATGTACAAAGATCTCTATTGACTCTATACCTTTACTTTCACCATAAATTTAAAAAAAAAAACTCTTTTTTTTTACACCATGATCTTTATGAATCAAACCAAATAAACTAAAATTTAGGTTACTAAATTTCGACAATTTTCAGTTTAATACAAATTTCAATAAATGAACAAACTCAAATTTTTTTTAAAAAAATGAAACTCTTAATCTTTTCCACAACAAGCCTAAAAAGCATAACTTAATAAGAACCAAATTTAACAACTAAAAATGAATTAATATATTAGTAGGATTATCATATGTGTTTATTTTACTTACAACAATATCACCACAAAAAATGACATTTTATGCAAAATGATATCATAAATCAATATACTTTGTCATCTTATGAAAATTTTAATTTTTTAGTGAGGAAAATAACATCTTAATTATCACAATATACAGTGACAATATGTAAGTCTTTATTAAATTCACCTTACAATCTTTTTAACCAAATAGTTTCCTAAAAATTTCAGTAATAGTCATATACTTATCCTTAATAATACACGAGGCAATTGTAGTTTGCAAAGTAACTTTTTAATTGATAGCACAACTATTAATAGTAAAAACATACTTTACAAGTGATCTTATCTTATAAAGTTCTCTTTGATTAAAAACAAAATTAAAATTAACATATTAAATAATCCCATCTTTGATTCTCTTAAACTACGAACATGCTTCAATAATGTTGCACAAATATTTGAAAATCCAACAAACTAATTTTCCATACTTCTTATTATGATTTTTCATATATTTATTGATTACACTAACAACATATGACAAATTTGAATGTATACAAATCATAGCAAACATAAGAGATACACTAATGTATAGTATTAGTGACACATAATTAACCTTATCATATAATTGTAGAGATAAATTAAATAAAAGTTTGAAATGAATAGCTAATAGAATATTAATGGGTTTAACATTTTACATATTGAACTTGTAAAAACTTTTTTAATATAGTTTTTTTATTTAAGCATAATTTTTTTACCACTCTTTCTCTTAAAATCTCCATACCAAGCATATTCCTAGCTATTCTTAAGTTTTTTATCTTAAATTTCTTATTAAGTTAAGTTTTAACCTTTCTTATTTCTCCTTTATCTTTAGTTGCTATTAACATTTCATCGATATAAAAAACTTGGTATATAAATGACCCATCGTTAGATGTCTTAAAGTAGATATAATTGTCATAACTACATCTTTGAAAATTATGAGATGTCATAAATAAGTCAAATTTCTTATAACATTGTTTATGTGACTATTTCAAGTGGGGAGACTTTTTTAAGGAGCAAGTATAATCTTCCTTTTATAAAATCATGAAAACCTTTAGTTGTTGCATATATATATATATATATATATATATATATATATACCTCCAGTTCTTTATATAAAAATGTTTTCTTCAAATCTAACTCGTTAAACTTAAAATCATATATAGTCATAATACCAAGTAAGATTGAAATCAAATTATGCTTTATAGCTAGAAAAAACACATATGTAAAGTATACAAGTAGAACTTAATTGTAACCATATACAACTAACCTTTCTTTCTACTTAATTCTTCAACTCAGTAATGTACCTTTTTTCCTTTTGAACATCCATTTGCAATAAACAACTTTGTTACCTTTAGCTAATCATACTAAATCCCATATGTCATTTTTATGAAGATATTTCATATTCTTTTTCATAACAATTATCCATTTATTATAATTAATTATTTATGAGTATATAGTAAATTTATCATTAAAATTAATACTTTCAGTCACATTTAAAGTATAAGTAATCAAGTTAGTCTTAGTCTACTTTTATAGTGGTATAATTTTTTTAGGCTTATCTTTAATAATAGAATATTATAATGGCATTAATAGTGGTAAGAGAGAAATATTATCTTGTATCTTTAAATTAGATTGAGGTGTAGAATATGGTATAAATCCTAGACTAATCTCAAACTTCATATATGTATTCAATTTTTGTTAAATTGTATTACAAGAATTCCTAGAAGGTAAGTTAGTAAGTATCATAATTTCATCAAAATTTACATTTATAATAATTATGATTTCACTAATTTCTAGATCCTATAATTTATATCACTTAACACTTCACTTATAATTAAGAAAAATACACTTTGAGATCTAATTTCTAACTTTCCATTATTAATGTAAATATATGTAAGACACTTTGAAGTCTTTTTGTCAATAACAGTTTAAAGAGAGCAATTTACAAGAAATCATGTAATAGTAGTAGCCTAAACTTAAAAAGACTTGTGCAAACCAAATTATAAAATATAAATTATAATTTTTTAATTAAAGTTCTATTTATGTGCTTTGTAATGCCTTTTTTTATGCAAAGTAATAAAAATTGTTAGATTTTTTAGATTTCCTTATGTTTTACAAAAACTATTGAATTTGTCATAGTAAAACTTTAAGTCATTATTAGTGTGAAAACACTTTATCTACTTTTTTGTTTGTTTCTTAATTTAGTTTTTTACTACTTAAATGTAACAAATACTTTTTAGAGAAGTTATTAATGATAGTCAATATATATCTAGAACTAGCCTTAGAAAGCACCTTAGATAAGCTCAAGAAATTATAATGTAAATAATCAAGTGTCATCTTTATATTGTAAATATCATTGTTAAAGTTAATTCTCTTCTACTTTTTAATAATGTAATGCTTACAAAATTTCAATTTAGTAGTACTTTATCTATCATGAAAACCCTGTTTTCTCAATTCAACTATTTTATTCTCACTTATATATCTTAGATTTATATGTCATATTTTAGTAACATTTTCATTTAATAAAAAAAGAGATAAAATTCAAATTACTCATAATTATATAACTTTATAAAACATATAATATAATACATTTTTTTATGTTATTTCTTTATAATAAAAGCATATTTGCTAATCTTTAAGATTTTATATTTATCGGTGTGACTGTATCTATTTGAATAAAATTTATTCAAAGAAATAATATTATACTTAAAATCCATAATATGTCTTACATCTTTTAGTGTCCTGACAACATCATTAAATATCTTAATTATCATTATTTTAATACCAATTATCTTACAAAATGTATTATTATTTAGCAACACAATACTTTTAAACCTTATCTTATATGTTGAAATCTAGTCTTGATTAAGATACGTATAAAATATAAAACTTAAATCAAGAATTTAATCTTCGTAAGATTTGAAGTTGTCATTAGAAATAATTAAAAGTTTTCTATTAATGGAAGTATCTTTTACAACACTAGTTATACTAGAGCTTTTTGGTTATTTCTCTTTTTATTTAGTAGTAACTTTTTAATTCTTATTCTACAAATTATGGCATTCAGTTTTGATGCATTTTTTTTATTTTTACAATAGTTATAAGTCTTGTTTTTATTTTTCAACTTTGATCTATCTTTTCTGTTACCTCCAAAATTCCTTTGCTTCCTTTGCTATAACTTTCTTTAAATAATAAAACTCTTTATATGAACCTTATATCTAACCAAATGCTATTTAATTTTCTTCTTAGAAAACAAAGTATCATATATCTCATTTAGAGTAAAAGTGTCACAACTATATAAAAAGTACCTCTAAAAGTCGAATATGAAAAAGGCAGCAAATATAACAAAATCAACTTTAAATCTTCTATATCATATTTAACTTTCATAATATTTAAATCATATATCATTTCTTTAAAAATAAGTAGGTGATCTTTAATAGAGTTACCTTATGTCATCTAATAAAAGTACAATCACTACTTTTGATGCATTTTGCTATACTTTTCATCATATATAACTGCTATAATCTCAACTATAATGCAGTAACCATTTTCTCTTTCAAAACATTATGCATAATTTGATTAGATTAATGTAAATGAATTTAAGATAAGGCCTTTTGATTTATTTGTTATTTTTCTTTTAATAACTAAGATGATGATATCTTGTCAAACCTTAATAGTGTATCATCTAAATTTAACTATGTAAGCATAAGTCACATCTTGACTTGCCAAAGTGAAAATTTGATGTTATGATCCAAAATTGGCATATCATATTTCATAATTATATTTTCATCTTCATAAATTTTTTATAAGTACAAAAAGATTGCTTTAAACAACTTATTTTATTCTAATATAATATATATGTATTTATATAAACATGCATAAGACTTTAAGTTCAAATATAAGTAATTTGTACAATAGGGGTGAAGCTCTTATAACCTTTAAGAATTATTAACCTTATCCCTTTTCTTCCACTATAAAATCCCAGAAAAATCTCTTATAACACCACGATCTTTTTAAGCTAAACTAAATGAAATTTCAATCACTATATTTCAATAAGTATATTCATAAAAGAAAATTATTACACATTGTATGTGATTAGAAATATTTAATATATGCAATGAATTATTTAATTATTTTTATTAGACAATTATCATTATTGAAACTTTAAGATCCTTATGAATTTTTTTAAAAAAATAATTATTAATTTAACATTTCTAAGAAACATCAAAACTCTCAAAGATTTAAATTTTTCTTTTAAATGAAAATCATTTGAAAGAACATGTGAAATATATGAAAAATAAATGATTAATTTGTATTATTTATCTTATGTTTATGATTTCAAACAGAAATCTTTTAAAAGAAAATATGAAATTTATAATACATTAAATTACAACTTCATATTATGTAGCTTATAATTTAATAGGCTATAATGGAAAAAAAGCCAGTAAGGTTCCTTAATATTGAATTGAGGAAAAAATGAGTGAATTTAATGCACTTTAAATAGAGTAATTAAGAGAAGAAATTAATTTTGAGAGGTGAGTAAATGACTCACTTTTTCTTTCTTCTTCTTTTATAACTTTTCCTTTTCTCTGCTTTTTTTTTTTCTATAAATACCTAATAGTTAATGTAAACCCTTGCATCTATTTTCTGAATTAGTCATTTATCCACTAGTTTTGTGTTGCTATGGACCTTTCACTCTGGTCTTTCCTTCTTAATAGCCCTGAAATTTCTGTTCCTTATCCATGGGAGCGTTGCTTTGATGTTAAAGTTAG
The DNA here is from genome assembly GCA_037897445.1 of Ceriops zippeliana. Classification (NCBI taxonomy): domain Eukaryota; kingdom Viridiplantae; phylum Streptophyta; class Magnoliopsida; order Malpighiales; family Rhizophoraceae; genus Ceriops; species Ceriops zippeliana. The sequence continues at coordinate 1,142,063 of JBAPLH010000125.1, forward strand.
TTCTTGCTCTCTCTCACTCACTTTCTCTCTTTCTTCCTCCTTAAGATTAAATTATAGCACATATTATGATAATTTGACATGCATAACATTTATACTATTAAAATTTAGCATATATTGCAATAATTTGAAATACAAAATACTCTATAATATACTTATAGGATTTTGATTTGATGTGAATATTTGCAAGTGTTCACCAATTGAGTGTCTATATAATACATGAAATTGGTTGCACAACTTGTTCTCATGTTTTTTTTTCCTAACAATATATTATTTTTTTATTCTAAAAGGCCATTAGGATATCAAAGTATATTTTTTATTCAAATTTCTTAGAAAGTTCCTTAATTAATTTTTGATTTTTTGTTTTTTTCTTGTAAATCTTCTTTAATTCTTTAATTAAGTAGAAAAATGGATATGTTTTTCCTTTTGAAATAACATTGTTTAATTGGAAATTGACACATCTTTTAACATATTTATATCTACTATTTCAAGTGTAGCAATAAAATTAAAGCATATATGTTGTCCATTTCTTTATAGTTATTCCTTCAGCAAATTACAATAAATGAGTTAATTTTAGAATGGAATTTTGTTCTTTTGTATCGTTTATTTGTTGTGTGTTTTGCAGGCTGAAATCCTGTTGTATCAAAATGGATTGGATGGATCCATAGTGGTTGATTTAAGAAGAAGAGTGAATCTTGGAGGAGGCCTACACCATATCAGCAACTTGTGGGACCAAATCACCATTGGATCTAACTGCAATCATCACGCTTCCATTCCCTTGGAGGATCAACAAAATGAAAATCCTCCGTTTCTCATCCATGCTACTTGTTGTGGCTCTTTGGTGTACTTGCTCACCCCTGAAGCTGTCAATAAATGCCCTCTCTGTCAATGTGAAATTATTGCCATTAACTAGTCAAACTAACTTTTATGTTTTAGCAAAAGTGTCTTTCTCATAATCTTTAATGTTAGTCCAAACTAAATGGTTTTGTATTAATAATGTGTTCCTTAAGGATGTCTTGGCAAGTGAGTATTGTATGTCTTTTCTTTTGTGCCATTCAAAAAACAATAACAAATAAAACTTTTTTCTATTACCTGATTATTCCGCTTCTTTATTTCGTTTGTTGAACTTTGGATGCAATTAGTGGTTAAGATGGGATTGAATGTTTTTTAAGTAATGCTCTAGTTTTAGTCCATGATCGTCAAAAGAAATGTAAGGCCTGTTCGGAAATGGAAATATGTAGTTGCATTTATGCATAAATAAATTGAAAACTTTTGTTGTTGGAATTTCGAAGCTTTCGTGCTTAGATTGAATTTGATAAATATTCTTATCATAAATATCCCAAATGTTTCTACCGTGAGTAGAAAAATGAACAAGTTTGTCTTTTTTAATCAACATTATTCATTTGAAATTTGATATATCTTTTAATAGATTTATATCCTCTATTTCAAGTTTAGTAATAAAATTAAAACATATATATAGTTATTCCTTCAACAGGTTACATTAAATGGGTAAATTTTAGTAAGGAATGGAGTTCTAGAATTTTGATAATAATGTTGAACTTTGGATGCAATTAATGGTTAAGATGGCATTAAACGTCGTTTTAGTAAGGTTTTGTATTTAGTCCATGATCATGAAGAGAAATGTAAGTGATGCTTGGAAATGGTAATGTAATGACATTTATGTAAAGAGTAATGTTAAATATTGCAAAAATAATTTGTAATTTATCATGAAAATATTATAGGTGGATAAATTTTTATCAATAATTTTTTAATAAAACACTAAAAGAATTATTTACCTCAACAAAAATAATATTTCATAATAAATTGGTCAAACTTTTAGTGATATTTAACATTATTTTGAAGTAAAAATGAAAAAAATAAGCTTATTTTCTTGGAATTTTGAAGCTTTAGCAAGCATACCATTATTGTACTTAGATTGAATGCTTTGACATTTGTGTTAAATATGTTCATCATAAATATCACTGTTTCAATTGGACACCATGGGTTTCTTTACATTTTTTTTAATTTCTCGATTGAACCCTTAAAATCAATGGGAGATACTAAGCATCTTTTACAAGTTCCATTAATAATGATTCCAGCAGATGTCAAAATACAAATACTAGCAGCAATATGATACATTCTTCATTATTATTACATTTAAATTTATCAATTTTTTTTCATGAAACCATCTCGTTGATGATGCTGGATACATTAAATTTCTAGATTCGCCTTTGACCCTATATGATAAGTATTACTAATTATAATAAATATGACCAAAATATTAAATGAGCCTTAAATGCACATTGAAAAATTAACATAACGAGTAAATATCTTTACATTTTTCAATTTAACAATTCCAGTACTTTTTTTTTTGTTTTTTTTTTAAAGAAAGAAAAGTTTTATTTCAACTATGTTATTCCTCTATTTAGTTCACCAAAATTCATGTTTTATAGTGTGTGTGTGTGTGTGTGTGTGTGTACATATATTCTCTGTGGTACAAATACTTTCATCGAACATGAAATCATGTATTTGCTTAAAATGTGGGTTCTTTGATATTCACATGTAGGGACCACAACATCAGCGGCTCTAAATTTTGGACAAGCTCAGGGAAAAATGTATTCTCCTAAATTAAATTAATGCTGCAACATTAAAAAATTTATTCTCCTAAGCGTGATGATTTAAAAATTTATTTAAGGAATTATTAAAATTTTATTTAGCATATCATTAGAGTATGTTCGGAATGCGTAAAAACTAATAATGCCCAACATTCCACTGTTCATGGTCCCCGCTTCAAAGCCAAAGTTTTTGTTCTGTAACATTTCTGAACAATTGAAAGAAACCCAGTGAAAAAATTCACATTTTTGTAATTCTGCTCTTGTTTTGATGATTTTTTGCTGTGACCTAAAATTCTTTTCTTGGTTTGTAAGGGAGTTATTAGGAGGTTTTAGCATGGAGGCGGGGAGGAGTCTTCCATTGAAAGATATAAAGCGTGCATATATCAAACTTGCTATGGTGAGATGAGTTTTTGGTTTGATTCCTAACTTGGGTTTGCAGTTCTTTGTTTGGAATACAAATTGGTTTTTAATTTTGTATCTTGTTTTTGTGCAGCAATGGCATCCTGATAGGTCGCCAAGAAAGGCTTCACTTTTAAGACAAGCCAAATGGAAGTTCCAGCAAATCCAGGAAGCCTATTCAGGTACAATGAATGAAGGAGGATCCCCTTACTGGAATTATTTTTTATTTTTCCTGTTTCAATCCAAGAAGATGGCTGTCTTTTTTTTTTTCTTTTTGGTGACTGTTATTGGACAAGGGAAAGAGAACTTTGTATGATGCAGGCGTTATGTGATCCTGGTGATGATGACGAAGAAGATGGGGTCGGGTGGCTTGGTGTTTATTTAATTCTTAATTTTGTCTGTTTTGCTAGTGTCTGATTGATTAACTTGTATGTGTCTTACCTCTGTTCCAGGCTTTCTCTGATTTTGCGCGAGAAATGATGTCCCTCATGGCCCAAGAGAGGAAAGAGGTAGGAGGAGTCTTCTTTTAATTTCTCAACCACTTTTTGCTGTGATGATCATTTAATTTCCTTCACATATTCAATTGACCTGATGTATGTAAAGGAGCATCAGAATTCACAGTTTCCACCAGGAAACCAATCTCATTTCAGTAATAATGAGAAAGAGAAAAGGCAAATATAATCACCATTTTTATAGCTGCTATTGTTTTGATCATTTAATCTCTTGCATTCTTAAACAGTGGTGGCTAAGTTTTTCTTCGGTAGTAATAATTAAAGCTAATAAGACTTAAAACCTTCATAGTGTGGACGATTGTACTTCTTACTGTATTAACCCTCAAACGTAGCATACTCAACGATATGAATGAACGATGATCTCTTTTCTGTGTCATACAAACAGAACAGGCTTTCAGTTATGTTTGAAGATAATTTCAAGTTTCACAATTTAACATAGTGATCATATTCTAGAAAAGATTGCAGTAACTACTCAGGACCTGAGTAGTCCAGGTTTAGTGTTTGCCTAATTGTCTTTATTTTGACTAAGATATCAGGTTCAGAAAATTTTCTGCTGTTTGGAATCAGCGACTAACATGATCCTTTATTCCAAGGTGCGAGTTCATCTGTCGATGTAAGAACCCTGAGAAACCTTTTTTTTTAATTGACATGAAGCCTTCGGTAATGCTTGTGCTGTGTATGCTTTGGTGAACTCTTCCCATCAACTTTGGAAGTTGTATCCTTAATGAGTAAACAGTGGAAGGGGCTCTTTGTTGTGCCTCTCCTTCAGTCCAGTGGAATTGAACTCAGAAATGTTCACTTTGAAGTGTCCCGTGGAGGACAGTGTGCCCTTGAGCTCAACAAATTTTATGGTAGTATTTAATAACCACGACGCACATACACAAAGTTCGATTAAATAGAAAGTCTTAGCCTAGTTTGTAGTGTCAGTAACTGTAAATGAGCTTTTGGGGTTGACTGTAACCTTTTCCTAACAGATTAAGAAAACAAATGTAGACAAAAGCTTTGGTGCAGTTTAGAGATGCAGGGTAATGCACCATCTCATGGAAACAAAAGGTCTGATTGTGTTTGATCCTATAATCGCAACGGGGAGTTGAAAATAACATTATGCTAAATGATGCAATGGAGCATCATCAGCTTTAAAATTTGGCTACCAACATAGTTACGATTTCAGGATACTCCAAGTTCTTGGGCATTGATGTGTCCTGACTTTTTTTTTTTTTTTTTGGTTATTTGTTGCGTTGCCGCATTTAGTTGTGCTAATTTATGCTTGACTATTGTTGTTGGAAATTTGATTTGTTGAATATTTGGGCATCTTGTCAACAACAGCTGGCTACATCAACAACTTAGGAAATGAAAGTTCTTAAAAATCCATCAATTTGTATGTGCAAGATAAGTATAACAGCATGGAGTAACTGCAGGCTATGTTGCTGGAAATGGTGCAAGGGTTTGAATCTTCTTTGCAGTATTGCGAACCTTCATTTCTGATAATACTCGACATTCGAAGAGGACGCAATGCAATTCAAATTCAACAATTGATAGCAGTTGTCCGCATTTTAATCGACCTGAATGGTCTGCATTGCATATGGATGGAGAAAGCAGCAACTACAGCTAAAGGAGTCAAAACTTTTTTCAGTTGTTTGGAAAGAAAGAAAGGCAGTTCTTTCTTTCTCTCTGCCGATAGAGATCGTTCCCTGTCCACTTCTGAAAAAATTTTGAAGGAAGCCGATGTATTTTATTGCGTCATAAGAGTTTTCAGACCAAAGATATAGGCTGTCGAGTCAGCTAAAGATCCCTGGAGTGGCTTGTTGATAAGATCTTTTGATGGGGATATTGGATAGATTAGAAACAACTAGAACTGTGAAAAAGATACATGCTGTATATAACTGTTGGGTCCTCTCTGGGTTAGGCAAGTTATCTTCAGAGTACTGATTTGTGAAAATTGGTGCCATCTCAGTGGATCCCGCAGACAAGATTAAACCGGGAGAGAAAGTAAACTGTAACAGGTGCACATTGCAGAAGAGGGATGGTAATAGTCCCAAAACCGGGAGACAAAATTGGTGCTTGATATTCATCAAGCACTATATACCTTAATAGGTTAACTTTTGAAAAGATGGTAATAGTTCCATAATAAGTAATATCAGAACTTATCCCTGTTATTCGTAGGATTCTCGACTTGACACAGAATATTAAGAACCCATTTCGGTATGTGTTCAAGAATATCAACGATATCGTTGATGAATTTAGTGTGGGAAAATGTCATGGATGCACACTACCTAAATTTTACATTGTCGAAAAGAAAGAAAATCTTAAACCTTATAAATTTAAACATTATACACCCTAATAGGTTATTCTTTTAAAATAAGATAATGGCGTGACACTATGTACTTGCAACGTAGGAATGGCTCTAAAATGCTACCTGAAAATACAATTGATGGCAACCAAGTATTGTTTTTTCTTATGACTAGGGCAAAATTCGAGTTGTTAGCACAAATTTTACTGTCCATCTCTCACTTGAAACAAATTTGGGTAAAAAAAAATGTGCACCTTCTGCTTGATTACTCAATCCAACTTAATTTTTTTTCAGTATTATTACCAGAAAATATTGATGTGGCTTAATCTTGTGTTAAAAGTAAGTCATTTTCCCCCACTAATGCTTAATCTTTTAGATTGAGAATTAGTTTGTGATTTAACAACGAGTGGGAATTATCTGAAGGTAGGATGGTACCAAAGCTAATAATGTTTCAACATAAGACAAGTTGCATAATTTGGTAGTTGAATAAGAAACAATAAGATGACTAATGTCTAGTCATTCTGTTTCACCTATAATTGTTTATGGATTCCATTGTGTACTACCTTCTGCCTTTTGCCCTGTACTTTCCTTCAGGGGTAAGGCCAAGCAACTCTATCATTTAATCCCGTACCAAAGCTTTATGTGATGCTGTTCATGTGCCAAGAAGTTACGCCCCATACACTCATAAACGCTTTACACAAAAAGCAATCTGAAAGGAGTAACTTTCCACTCTGTATTTTTTGCCCAGGAAACGAATCAGCGACTTTTTAAAAAGTTCATAGATTAGTTAGTCTGCTTAGACTTCTCCGCAGGGTGGCAACTGGGAGTCATTGCACTAAAACCCAAGCATGCCTTACTGCAAACAACAGAGATAAAAAAAAAAAAAAAAAAAAAGGGAAAATCACCCACTAAGTGGTTCAATAATTATTGAGACTTCCCTCCCAAGAGAACCAACTACCAAGCATGTATAATGGGCTTCCTAATCATGCCTTGCCATTCATCTCAATCTCCAATTACTGACCAAATTTTCTGGTGTAAAAGTCATGCGCGATATCTTAGAAATCAAAACATTACTCCTTGATCATGTGTGTGTGTGTGTGTGGGGGGGGGGGGTGTTGGCTAGCAGTATATTGGGTTTCAAAATACAAAACTTCTGTAGGAAAAGGCATAAACTTTAGTCTTTTTTTTGCAAGGTATATGATCATGTTGGTACATGACACCAATTGGGGTTTAGTTACAATAAAGCCTGATGCATACAAGACCAAGAGTTTAGTCGCATCACATACATTGATTGACAGAAACGATATAATTGTCAACTAACGTTCGTAGATTTGAGATTAGTGGTTTATCTAGAAGTGTACATGGTGGGCCCAAGTTTTGGAACATCCGCACGCCAGAAGAAGTATTGAACTAGGACTCCCCCGTGAAGGAAGGCAATACACCCTGACAATTCCAAAAAAAGTCCTAAAAAACAACTAAAAGTCTGAAACTTTCACCCCACTTCTTTTCGGTTTTTCTGCTTCTTTGTCTTGAGGGAAAAAAAAACAGAGAGAGAGGGAGAGAAATCAACAATCTATGGGTGCACAGTACATGAATCTCCTATATTTTAGTTTTAAAAATAAACTTTTTTTTAAAATGGGAAATGATTTTATGGTCGTGAATTGCAAATCAAAATTCATACAAAAGGCCTAAATACAAAATTATGCGTGCACTGGAAGTCTTAGGATTCCCTCTACTTGCACTTGCCTCCTCAAAAATTAAAAATCACCAAAAACCCAAATCACCATTTAAGACCATCCAGCAGTCCCCATCCCATCCCATCTCATGCACCCATTAAGGCAGTGACGTAGTAAAACAGCTCACATCTTACATCTTCCTTAAAACCCTCCACCAAATATCCCCTCCAAAAGGTCCCCCCCCCCCCCCCCACACACACACAGCCACACCACCGTCTCAACACAAAATCTGCCTTATCTTGCTATATCTTCCATCAATTTTCTAGCCTCTGCATACGCAAAATGGCTTTAAAGATCCAATCTTTTAACTCTATGCTATTGCCACCACTTGTTCTTCTTCTGACTTCTGCTTTTATAGGCCCAATTCATGGCCTTGATTCGAGAAAGCTTGATGACACCACCGCGCCCGGACCAGCTGGCGAGAAGTGTTCTCCATGTAGCACAAGCCCTCCTCCTCCGACGCTTTCACCGCCGCCGCCGTCGCCTGTATGCCCACCACCGCCCCCACCAGCTCTACCACCTCCAGTACTGCCGCCGCCGCCTTCTCCAAAGAAGCCTTCTCCAGAGAAGCCTTCTCCAGAGAAGCCCCCATCAGGTTATTGCCCTCCACCTCCGCCGTCATACATATATATGACTGGTCCACCGGGGAACTTGTACCCAATTGACAACAATTTTGGTGGCGCCGCGCGTGGCTTCGCCGTGGGATGGTCCGTTCTGATTGGCTGTGGATTTTTAGGCTTGTTGGCAAGTATGGGGGTTTAAAGTGAGCCGCCTCGCCGCAAATATATTCAAGATTCTTAGGACAAACAATTTTTGTGCCCAAAAGAGATGACAAAAGCTTTTAGGATCTAGCTTTGCATCTTGCTTTACTGATCTTGAAAATAAATAAATAAATAAATAGAAAGAAAAATTGTTCAAATAATCTCAGTATCACTCTTTTCACTCTAATTCCATTTTCTGAGTTTCATTTCTGCAGCAATCTTCTTCTTCTTATTCTTCTGTTTTTGGCTTTCCCTCAGTTTCTGCTCTATGTCCTTAAGATGGTAATAATGACAATCTGATCTTATGGGATTGTTAATGCTTACCCTTCTTTGCTTCTCCCCTTTCCTTTTAATTCTATTCCTTTTCACTTTATGCGTTGACTGGCTAATTAATTAAAGACAGATCAATAGTAAAATCTGGTTCATTTTGGGGTCTGGATCAGGGGAAGCTTGTAACGCAATGCAATTTTCTCCACACATGATAATGAAACAGTGTAATTATGCCAAAAAAATATATAAATAAAGGAAACAACATTGGTGTAAAATTTTTTTTTTCCATACCAAACGCCCTCAATTTCGATCACTCCACCAGTATGCATTTCCACTGCCGTCTTAATTGAAAACTCCTTCAGTTTGGACAACCATTAGTGGCCGATGTCCTTACGCGTGTCCTCATTTTTGCACAGATGGAACATAATTTTCTATTTTCTAAGAGCAAAGAGGTCAATGGTTGATGTATGGTTCGTAAGTGCCAAAAACCAGGAATCCAATAATTTTTCAGTGGCTAATAGTCATGTCGATCCATTTATCGTTTTAAAAAGATCATGATTGAGAAATTGAGCCTTGAAATCGTCCTTTTTTCCTTTTTTTTTTTCGTTTTGTTTATGGGATAAAGACGGACTGTTCCATATTGTTTGGTACACAATTCAATGAACCTATTAAAGAAGAAGAAGAAGAAAAAAAAAAAAAACGAGTTGATAAGGGATGAAGTTGATCAAATTAAAAATTGTATAGGATAAAGTTAAGTCGATTGATTTATTACAATACACTAGAACGACATATTTCGTCTTGTCTTCCCTTTGGAAATTGGCTAATCAACACCAAATAATGTACATTTACTCACCCAAAAGGGTTCAAGTGAGATGATTCATGGACATATGATTTAAATGATCAGATGTAAATAATTATAAATATCATAATTTCATGTTGACCGAAAATTAAGAAATTAATGAAATGATGTATATTGATGACTATATAACTAATATGAAGAAAATTAATTGGGCTTGAATAGTAAATATTGATCAATAAGAACCACAAATCCTTCACGATGCTCATTTTTTTTTTTTTTTGCATTTTTAAGTTCTGGGGATTCGTCACAATATTTGAAGGATTTAAAGGTAGGTTTAAAAAAAAAATTCTATTGTCAACCATTTCATTGTCCCTCCCCCCCCCCCCACTTCTTTTTTTATTGAGAAGGGGGATGCTTTCAATAGACAAAACTCAAAAGGGTCACAAATTTTACAATCAAGTGGCCTAAAAGATCTCATTAAAATTGAAAAAAGAAACCATGACCAGCAAAAAGTGCTTTCAACAAGCCAAAAGAGACGATTTTTAATTAGCCACAGCCTCGCATTAAAAGGAGCACACCTCAATCTCAAAAATAATTAAAGGGAAAAGGTAAATCTCTTTTTCTTTTTTTTTTTCTATCTAAAGCAAAGTGAAATTATTCAGCCCGTCAGAAAATTAAAAAAAAAAGAACGGCAAAAGAGGTCGGTCATCCAAACATACAGAATTACTGGAAAATGTGACAATAGAAATGGAATGAACGGAGGTATCAATACAGAAGATTCGATTGTCAGGGGAAATGATTGCAGACCGAGTCCATGTGTCAGTGGATGGCAGCAGTACGCAGTTTTCATTTCGCGATCAACTTCGGTTTCACCAAATTGTAGGACCCACCTCCACCAATTTGCTTTGCTTTACCATGCAGAGGTTAGGCTTGGGTGGTGGGGCCCAAAACATGACTCATCGTCCTTTTGCTTTTGTCGTCCTGAGCTTGGACGCCACTCTTCTTACCTTGCCATGTGAAATGTGCCCCTTTCACGACTTTAATTATCATTCAAGGAAACACATAGGGATAGGGTTAGTAGTATAACTAGTGCAGTGCAGTTGATGATTTGTGTATTTATTTTTATACTTATATTAATTTAAAATTATTGTTATTTATTTATTTCTAATAAATATAAATTTATATTGAAAGTATACTATTAAATTTTATATTCAATAATATTAAAATTAAACGTAACAAAACTTTTATTTTAACCTAATATTATTTGAATGATACCTCTTATATATATATATATATATAAACATTAGATAAGATCACTAAGGAATAACTTTAAGTCTCGGTCCATAGCTAGTAATAATTAATATATTCTTAATATGTTTTTTTATAAACAAAAAGAATTATTATTTAGGGAAAAACTAATGGACTTTATTGGAGGTAATGAGTTGAGGAGTGGGCAAAGACAGGAGGAAAGTGATGCTACTGTAATCATTCATTTTGTGAAATAACACTTTGTTGGTCAGACTTTAGAGTCTAAATCACCATCACAGGAGTTTTTGACACTGTCTATTCAATCTATATATATATAGATATAGAGAGAGAGAGAGAGAGAGAGAGAGAGAGAGAGAGAGAGAGAGAGAGAGAGAGAGAGAGAGATGTCATTGTTAAATTTTTAGGTCTATTATATAAGATAACTTGGGTTTTAGTAAGATTATAATCTAATCAACTTTTGCGCATTTGATTCAAGTGATTCATGTTTGAAAATTTAAAATTTAAATTACTAAATTATCTCTCTTTTAAGCAATGACTTCCCTAATCTCCATTAATCTATGGTACATACCTATTGCGCACGCGCACACACACACTCTCTCATAATCGAAAATTTGCCTTGGTTGAGTTTTGATAATATCAGTGGTAGTCAGTACCTGAAAGTAACCCTAGGCCTTGACTAAGGATTGTAAATAACTTGTCATCAAATTCCCTTTCGAGAAATTCTATGCTAATTTGCGCAATAAGCGGGAGGGCTTTGTGCAAAGAAATATGGGATTGCAAGTGCAAATTTAGACCACCTACGAGCTAGCTAGAGTTGATTAAGCTCACAACTAGTAAAGGTCAATCACTATTCGTAACTCTCCAGTTAGCCAGCTGCTTTAGTGAGACATTTGATCTGATAGAGAAAAACAAAAAACAAAAAGCAGCCCCAATTGGAACATTCACTTTTTTGGTGTTTCTGAGGGTCATTACTCAATGATGAAATTGCAATAATGTAGAAAATAAACCGTGCTATTGAAGCAACAGAGGCTAATAAAGCAGAAATATCAACCAGTTTCTAAGTGGGGGCGGATGGGTTAAAGCCGGATTGAGAAGGAAAATAATCTTTATCCAATCGACTATCTTTGCGAAAAATTTAACAGTTTTTGAAAGAAAAGTAATCATTAACAATTGCATAATCTCTTTCAGTTGAAAAGAAAAGCCAACAAAAATGGAAATCATTAATCTTTTGGGATTTGAGTAAACTTTATGACTAGTTTCTTCAGCCAGAGTAGAGAACAGCAAATCATAAGTGATCCCATAAAAAAAAATTATTTGAGTTAAACGAAACAAATGGAACAATAAAAATTATTCTAATGGGTTTGGAATCACTTGGTGGTTAGCTATAATTGCTATCATACGTCAAGATGAGTGGAAACAGAAACCACCCAAACCATCCTTAATTTCCACCCCCAAAACCCACCAACACGATCCTTAATTTCCACCGACAAACTTTATCTGGGGAAAAACAACTCCACCTAATCTAAGCCTTTTTGTATTGCCCTTTTAGAATAAAACACCTAATTAAATTGATTTGTTAAAAAAAAAAAAAAACTGTCGAGTAGTAATACATCATGCACTTTAGGTGTAGAGTAAATCATGGAATCAATTTGTAGTCGTATTCAGATGGTGAGTTTTCTTTTCAAAGAAATTGAATCGAGATGTTAACAAAAACAAGTAATATCGATTTAAGTAGAGAGCGAATGAGTTGGAGGCTTTTGCTTGACTTGGTCATTTAGACATACCAGAGACGTCAAAGTCACCCAACTGGCTACTTTCCAGCCAGGCTTTATGATTTCCATTGCGTGAGGAATCCGACTTTGAGGCATTGAAATAGACTTCAAAGTCGGCGAAACTGTGCTGGCCGTCGAATTGGACGCTTAATTTTTCTTCTTGTTGCACATGGCCCCCATTTCAATAAATGATCCTCCCAGTCGTGGAAGGGGTCGGTGGGTATACACAGGGTAAGAGCAACAATTTAATTTGTAGCCAAAAGCAACTTGACTACACAAACAAGTGGCTACTAAAACATGGGGTATGGCAACAAAAGTGTACGATTTAAGGGGAAAATTATGATGCACATCCGGTTTTATAATTTGTTGGTACACCCAATTAAAGCAGTATCCTGTGATCCGAGGCTTAGTGCTTACAACACATTTTGAGTCATTATAGGAAAATGTAGATTATAAGGTACAATTTTTTGAGCATTCCATTGAGCTCCTCAAACGATTTTTGGGATCGGGGAAAATTTTAAGTGTGGAAAAAATAAATAAATAAATAAAGCTAGGGAAAATTTTTGGATGTACGAAAAAGAAAAAAAAAAAAGGAGAAAGGAAATATCATGGAAACAATTAATTATCTTGTGTGCCAATAATTAGCAATAGAAGATAAAGGAGGCCAAGTCTGCCACAGGTGAAGACCAATCAAGTTCCAAGTCCCCCACCCCCCCCCGGCCAAAAAAAAAAAAAAAAAAAAAACTCCAATACAACAGGCAAAATGGGCAAGGGGAAAAAAATTTGAAGAATTACTCTGTACAATGGCAATTAAGTTTGCCCCCCCAAGTACGCAGGGTCCATTGCCATAATTACGATTTCTTGACTTAATAAAAAGGAACATATATTTTTAAGTCATTGTCTGCGATTTCCAAACTAACAGGAACAGTTTAGAAGGGAAGCTCTCAGTTTTAAGCAAGTTTGGGCACTACGTTGTGCATAGCCAGCAATAGAAAGGACAGTAAATGTCAATATTAAACGAGAAGGATTCTGTACAAACTAAAGAGTTGTCCCAAAAGTATGAACTGAAGAGTTTTCAAATTTATGTAAAAAGTATTTACAATTGTATATGGGCTACCAGGGCCCTTGTATAAATGATTAAGGATTGTTAATTTAAACTCCCCTGCTTCCCTTTTTGTCCCTTGAGCTTGGGAAGAAAAACAGAGAGATACACAACTCCGTCTCACTGTCTTGACGGGGGCAAACGAGACAGTTAAAAACCATTTCCCTGTTTTTATGGTAGATGACACATTAATTTTACTTTTCAGAAAAGAAAGAAAAAGGGCTTGGAAAAGATGTTGGCCAAAAACGTTTAAGATTTTAGAACAAAGGAGAATTTTTTTTCAATATATAGACGGAACAATTTAATTAAAAACCCCGAAATTCCAAAGCAGCAGTTGGATGGAGGCCAATTGATATTCATTTTTGAAGCAGAGGTCAACTTTGCACTCAGGGTCACAACCTGGTGAGGCTGGAACGCTGACACCCAAATTGAACAGAGACGATAGACAATTTGTTTTCTCTTTAGTATTTTAAAACTACTTCCATCGGCCCGGCAGGCAAATCTAGATTCCAACAGCCCCCTTTAATATCAATTTCTCAACAACCAACTAATAATTTCGTGGTGGTGTATGGGGCTGGCATGAAAGGTAACACTTGAAGAGCAGTATATGTTGGGAGGGTCCATGGATGTCAGTTGGCATCCTTTGATCAAACCCCACATCAAAACAGACACCTAAAAGGTAGCCATACAAGTAGGTGCAACAAAAAGTCGAAATTCCATTAATATGAAATTTTAACTTGAATCCAAAATTTTAAAAAAACTCAAAATTAATTTATCCAAAATCTAATGAACTTATGAATTAATTTATCCAAAAATTTTAAAAATATTATATATATACATATATATAATTATAATAATTTAATATTTCTAATAATTCGATTTAAATTGGACCTCTTTGTCACTTCTATAAATAAATTGCTTAATTTACAATCCATTATTCCCTAAGCACTATTCTATTGTACACGGGTTGGTTAATTGGGACAAAACGCTCCAACCAAAGAGGTATCTAAATAGGTCACTCATATAAAGAACCCACTCTAGTAAAATACCTTTGCTCACTCAATCTTTTCATTATTTTCTCTGCTTCTCAATTGCTCTCACCACATGGCCGGCAGCCTAACCCCACGTCTCTCCATCCTTTTCTTCGCCTTCATACTTCTAAACCTTCCCAGCTTGACCATCTCCGACGACAAATGCCCTTACCCATGTTACCCTCCGCCCACAGGCTCCGGTGGCACACCGGTCATCACGACACCTCCACCGTCATGGCAGCCGGGATCATACCCACCTCCCGGAAACTACCCTTCTCCTACAGGAAACTTGCCATACAATTATCCACCACCAGCCGGTAGTAATAATGGTAACTATTACTTTGGTCCTCCCCCTCCTGACCCTATCTTGCCATATTTCCCATTCTACTATAGAAAGCCTCCTCATCAAACCGACCAGTCATCGGCAACCGAGCTCCAGCTTCCAAGGTCAACTGTCTTGACTGCCACAACTATTGTTCTTGCTCTAGTTTGTCTTGTTTTTGGTTTGTGGTTGATGTAAGTGAAAATTTTGATGTAATCAAGTCCCTTTTATGGATCATAGGTTATCTTAAATGATGATATTTTTATCCTGAATTCCCCCCCCCCTCTCTCTATATATTTTTTTTCCTAGATTTTAATTGAAAGGAAAATAGCTACAATAGTTGATCTTATCGTCATCACGATGATGCTCCATATAGGATAGTTTTGATACTTAATATTGCAAAAATTTTGATGTTGCAATAAAACAGATGGGCAAGAAGTGGGGTTTTTTTTTTTTTTTTTTAACTCTGTTAGTTGGCAAAATAAAGTAGAAACAATGATGAAAGACAAGAAGGCGAAACTGCGGAGAAGGTAGCTCAAGTGCCTCTATCTTCCGTTTGGTAATTTAGACTATTCTATGAATTTTCATTTTCTTTTTCACCACGAAGACACCGTAACGGCAGAAAGTTCATTTCATTTTTAATTATTAGCAAGTGAATTTGAATTTATGAAGTCGAAGTCAAAAAAAAAATACAATAAATTTGCTTCAAATTATATAAAATTTGAGTATACATATTATATTCTTGAAATTGAATCGTTTTTACGTTTTATTACAGATTCAGTTGATCGTTAGCTACACTCAAGCGCAGGCAAAATTATGAAATATTGAAGAGTGTAAAGAAATTTTATCATTTTTTTTTTTATAAGAGCTTATGTCAAATTTTATAAAGGCTTAATTTCTTGTTTTTGTTTTATTCTTTTGAGTGGGCAGACAGTTCCAATGCTCTGTTGCTTTCTTTAATACTCTAGGTCTAGGTTGTCTCGATTAGTATTTTGTAACAACTCGGATCACATCGCTTGTTGTGGTAATAATGATAAATGAACCCAATTCAGAATGATAAATGAACCCAATTCAGATGGTTCACAAATGAGCTCCTTCCCCCTTCTTGACGATGCCAAGTAACATTATCCTCTCATGTCTTGGAAATGTTACATAAAATTATCACATCACAGTATCATATAACTGTTAGTTGGACATTTCAGGTCAAACGGATGTATGATGACAATTAATAAAGACAGCAAATGTGTTTTTAATAATTATGATAGTGACAGTTGACATGACCTGCCTTGAAATAACCAGCATTGAAGCCCTCTATTTTTCTGATCTTTCAGGCCTTTGCGCTTCTTACGAAATTGTATTATTCTCACTCAGCAGTTACAAATTAATATCACAAGCTAATCCTATGCTTTGGACCTTCCATGCTACTGTTTCTTGTTTTAATTTTTGATTTTTCTTTCTTTGGGGGAGGGGGGTGGGGTTTGCTTGTACAGATTTCTCGCAAAGTATAAATCTTGATCCTTGAAAGAAAATTCTGCAGTTTTTATTCATATATATGTGCAAAATTTCATGTCCTTGTCAACTTTTAAGACCTTAACAGACGACTCCAATACCAATAAGCTAGAACTCATTTGTTAAAAAACATTATATAAGAACACGTCTATGTGATTAACAATAGAGAGCCAAAGATGGGCAAATACATTAATTGTATTTTAGAAGAAATGCTACTTGTATACTCATTTTCAAGCCATTCTCCAGTCACTAATCTGTCATGGAGTGTCCTAATGCCTCAGATAGCAACCAATTATCCAAACACAAAGCGCTTTAGTGTTTCATTACTCTTCTATGTGGAAAAAAATATTAGTGTATAACGTGCAAGACATGGAATTCGTATTAGATTAGAAAATATTCATGACAGCAGAAATCATATTGAAAGAGGCAGGCTATTTTATTACCTGGTAAATACTTCACCACACCAGGCTTCTGTTGGTGTTCAAATGTATAGTTTGGCCAGGACTTAGAAGTTGAACTCTCTGCTATCGAGCCGACATTACTAAAATTTCCAGTTAAATGGTACAGTAGCTGCTGCTGCACATATGATACTAGGTGGCATGACGGGAGCTCCAACAGTTGATTGTAACGCTTCCATTTTTGCTTTTCACAACATAAATTGTGATTTCATCTATCTCACTCGATTCTTCCATTCTCTTTTGCAACATGTCCACATGACAACTAACTGTGACAATTTTTCTCAAATGGCAAATGCAACTGACTTCACGAGGCTACACCAACAGCTAGATGACCTAACCCAGAACTGCTGCCAATTCCAATGTCTTTCATGCTACTTTTTACCATCTCATTGCTAATGCTCTGTCTACGGTTTCCCATTTTCAGCCTTCCCTCGACCTTTTGGTCTTTGGATACTCCAGTATAACCGGATAACACATGCCTTCGCACATTGGTGTCCTTCACTTTGTCACCCTCCCTCCTGCCGGTGGCACCAGTTTTAGTCACAACTTCTTGGTGGAAGTTATGGTTGGTTGTTGGAATACCGCAGCCTTCAGAAGGCTGCATTGGAGAGCAACGAGAGGGCTCAAGCAGATCAGTTTTCATGGAACCTCTAACAAAGAGGGCTTGTTCATTTCCTGCTCTGGAAAGGAATCGTGATCTAGCAGCAGCTCCACACCCCACACTTGTTGATCGCTGGTGTGCCTCAGCTTGTTTTGATACTGCAGCCTGAGGTTGCAGAAGAAAATGATGACTTTGACCTTATCTTTTATAAAAGGTTACCAACTTGTTTAGAACAGAGATGCTATAAACACAAACGTTGCAGACGAGTATAACTATTGTTCTAGAAAGGCTCTGAATGCAATGACCATGAATCAATCAATATTTCAATCTATCATACACTCTAGCCAGATTCCAATTCTTCCTTTCACCATTCTTTCTTCCACAGTTTCTAATCATATCAAATAATGTAGCCAATAGCAATAATTGGTGATGTACTGAAAGTTGCATTCAGCCAAAGTTAACTAAATGAATAATAATTTCAGATTATCCTACGGATAAAGGTGGTCCGATGGGCATGAATTCTCAGTATTGTAAACAATGTTACAGCTTACTTTACTACTAATTTCACTATAGAATAATGACCATAGCAAGTAAAAACAAGAATGGGAGAAATACAGATTTACCTTGTTAACAGTGGAACTGGCATGATAGAAGAAAGGCATAGGTGTTGCCTTAAAGTTAAGGCTTTTCCGGTATTGTTCAACCTCTGCCTCAATCTTTTCCTGCAGATAGAAATGCATTGGTACGGTTCAGACATACTTAAAATTTGATCAATACGGTGCTTTTGATTGCCCATGAAAATAAGCATCAAAATCTTCCTTTTATAAGATGAAATGATCCATGCTGGAATGATCAATTCTACTTATTGGCAATAATAAAAAGCCACCTAATGGATGTGTTCATGTAACTGTTTTCTCGCTTGAATCTGATTCATCTCAGCCTCCTTAGCATGCAATTTCTCTTCTAATTTCACATAGTACTGAATCAGATGCATTTAAGAAAGCAGTAAGGATTCAAATCCATTCCTAAAGTCAAAGAAAATTTCAGATTGAAACATTAAGAAGCCTGCTGACCTCTTTCTTTCTTTCTGCTCGTTCGTTGCTTTTGAAACTGAAAGCTGAAGGGCTTGGCCTTGTTTCTGGCTTAGCTGAAGTATTACTCTGCTTAAACCTGCGTGGCGATTATTTTGTTAAATTGAGAAGGTCACAATACAAGATTACAAGAAGTGCCCTGCAAGTGGATCTATTAGACCTGTTTGGCCTTTGATGTGCTCTAGGTTCAACCTCACTTGATCCAGAAGGTGGAGTTTTTGTTACTTTATTCAGCCTTGCTTCTTTTCCACTGCCAGAATAAGAGAAATGCCTTGAAGACGGCACAAAATTGAAAAATGCAGTTGGGAATTGAGCAAGAAACAGAACACTGAATACCTTTTGCTCCCAAGGTTTAACCTCATATTGCATGTTTCAGAGTCCTAAGCATGGAAGACCAGGCAGATAAGAAAATGTTCCCACAAGAACATGAAATCAAAAATAAAATGTGATATTTGCGGATTTGGAATATTTTATCATCCTAATACAAACCTACCTCTTTTCTCAAAGTTCTATAGGGTGAACGTCTAGTTGGAGCAACAGCCTGTGGTGATTGCTTTTCCTGTTTCATTCTTCTCCGAGGACTTTCTTTTTCCCTTTGGTTCTGATTTCTTTCAGCAGATTTTGAAGCATCGCTATCAATGCACTTCCGGATTTGACTAGCTTTAGCTTGAGAATTCAATCTGGCCTTGGTGGATCTATCTTCCTTTGCTGCTTTGAACTGGAATGAGACAATTACTAAGTTATGGTGAAACAAGAAAACAGGATACAAGACTTATGTCCAATAAATCTAAAATAAATGAGTCAAGAACAGAGGCATTGATCTTTTGCAAGTAGGTAATGTTGAACTGAATCGTTAAATGCTAGCACATCATCAAGTCTTCTGG
This sequence comes from Ceriops zippeliana, assembly GCA_037897445.1. NCBI lineage: Eukaryota > Viridiplantae > Streptophyta > Magnoliopsida > Malpighiales > Rhizophoraceae > Ceriops > Ceriops zippeliana. Next base: position 1,161,481 of record JBAPLH010000125.1, read on the forward strand.
TTTAATTGGCAACTGACAATACAGCTTCTGATGGCTTTTCTAGATTTTTTGATCAAGAACAAAAATTGATAAGAACATAAAACCACACCTGCGGAGTTTGCCGATGCAGTGCGTTGGTTTTGTAAACTTTCCCAGCTGTCCTACTTTTAGTAGTTGAAACAGTGGGCCTAGATGGTTTATATGAATTAGCAGCATCATCTTTGAAAAGTTCCTTTTTCTCTGCTTCTTGTTTGCCATTGTTGAGATGCACCTCGCCACATTCAGCTTCAAAATGTGCTTCCTTGGGCTTAGGTTCTTCAAGGACACCTCCCACCGAAAAATTAGCATTGCACAAAGTAGATTCCATCTGAGATTCCGAAGACAAAAGACCAGCATCTTCTCTTTCACATAGCACCATTTCACAGTCAGCATGATATTCTGATCCTTCGGGGCTATCATCAAAGTGGGCACGACGACTAACACCATCTACATGCTCAGATTGGCCATTGAATTTTCCATGGTCATCCTCCACCACATGCAGATCAGACTGAGCATAACTTCTATTCACATCCACATCATCATCATCATCATCTTCTCCTTCACAACCCACATTTTCAGAAACGCCATTTTCACAGGATTGGTGCTCCCTCCGATCTTGGCCATCAAACAAGCCTGGAAACCGAATACCCTTTTTCTTGAAAAGGGCTTCAAAATATGCTTTCTTCTCAATAACCGAACCTGGCTTCGAGTATCTCTCTACCTCTTCAAGGTACTTATTGTGAGAAAAAGTTGACCTCCTCTCCCAAGACAAATCTTCAGTTTCGAACCTTCCAAATGATATGGAACCAGAGTACAGAGAATCCATCTATCCCAGTTCAAAACAGACTTAATTATCTTTAATAGTAAACCAAGAAATGAAATTTTATATATCCAAGCAAGAAAACTTCAGTTGGTTAATACAAAATTTCCCTTCAAAGATCAGCAACAACAGCCTCTAGAATTTCACTTTTTAATGGAAAAATCGGCAAGTATATACAAGTACATCACTTCCATATCCACTGCAGAAGCTTAAAAAAATACAAAACAAAACAGAACAAAAGAACACAAAACTCGAAAATCTAAACAACAACAAAAACTACCGATATTACTCTAAAAAACCAACTAGAATATTGTTTCCAATTAAAATGCACATATGAATAGGAGTCGTCAACACTGTTAGATGTCAGATCCTCGTCAAGCGAAAAATAAAATTAAAAACAGAAAGAAATCTACCCCAAAGCTAAAGCTGGAGGAGCCCTCTTCAATTTCACCCGCCATGAATTGCCTCAAATCAAGAACTTAACATTCGTGGTAATTCAAGGAAAGAAATTAAATCAAACTAAACCTAAAAAAGGAAGTGGGGAAGGAACAAAAAATCTACCACATTACCCTCCTCTTCGTCTCCCAATAATTACAATAAGCAGTCATACCAAATAGTCAAATTACGAGAAAAAAAAAGCACCTTTAGACACCCATATGCACAAGCTCCAAAATTTTCTCTCGTTTTGTCAAGAGAAAGGTTCTGTTTATCAACAAAAAGACAGAGAACACAGCCAGCCTAGGCAATCAGACAGTGGCTTGCAGCTGAATTAAGGAATGATAGTACAGCGAATGCGTGTCTACGTTACACTCTTACGTCCGTCCCTATCTCTTCTCCCTCCCCATACATGTGCACACACATGTACACAGGACAAAAGTGTTTCTAAGGAAAGGGAAATATTGCGCAGACATGTAGAAAAAAATCTCTATATAAAAATTATTAATAAATATATTTCATTTAATTTTATAAAAATAATAATAAAATATAAAAATAATAATTTATTAATTTTTACGTTGAATGTATTATTTAATAAACATTACCATGTAACAATATTTGTTCAATCATACATTTATAAACTCAATTGTTGTGCAATCTATTATATTTTTCAGACCAAATTTTTTCAGTGTAAAAAAAAAACTCGCGTTTATGTTTCTATTAATCCCATAAGAAAGTTCGCATGTGCTGCTTGGTCTGGGAATGGACACTTGTAGAGTTTTCTGTTCGGTTCTGGATTTTTCGCCGTCAATGTCGCCGGATGATTGGACTGGACTTTGGAATCAGCGGCTCAGGTTTTGGAAGATTCGAGGGTCCACGAATCGGGCGGCCCAGATGGGACCTTTTCGAGGCGGCGGGGGTGTGTTACTTGTTCAGACAAAGGAACAAATGGGGATGCTTCACGTGTCAGTTCAGGAGGTGTTGACTTGCCAGCCGTCCCTAGCTAATGCCGCACCATGGCCATATATTAATTAAGATTAGCAAAATACTAGATGGCGTAGACGAATTACACATATTAAATAAATTATATATTTTTTTTTAAATAGCGTAATCAACAAGATTTATTAGTGATAAATAAACATCACAGTAATTTTTTACTATTTTTTTTTTTTTTTTAGAATTAAAACTCGGAATCTCCATGATTTCGGGCGAGAGCCGGATATACTTTATGCGAAATGGGGCCGAGGGAATCTTTTTTGTGTGAACGACGAAACCGCAACGACTGCAGCCGTTGGATTTAGATTAGGGTGGGTTCACTATTTTCTTAACGTTAATACGGACAAAGCCCAATCTGTCCTCTTGGCCCGCGGATGTCCACGGCAGAAGATGTTTCGGACGGTGCCGCCCAAGGCGGTGTAATTCGTGATCTGTCGGATCTATCGTCCCACCATGTGGATACAGATGTCAATGTTCACAGTCCATATCCCGAAGTTGTTGGGACCACTCGATGGCGTGATCCACGCCGCATGTTCATTGTGAGGGAATCCCGCGTAGAAAAAGAGGAAGGAGAAAATAATGCAAATTTATATAGCAAGTGTTGGATTGCAAATTTCTTTTATTATTTAATTATTGGGTTTTACTACAATGATTTTGGCAGAAAATTTGAAAAAAAAAATAATTAGTGATAATATTTTATAATTTATATACAAAATTTTATTTGTTAAGAGTTCATGGTCGCGTTGCAGCTTTACTTTGGGTCAAAAGGCATTTATTTGTGTCTGCGTATTTAGTGGTCCACAATATTTCTCTTAACGACTACACGTGGCCACGGAAACCCTTTATTCTGGTGTGAGAACGAAATATTTCCCTCCGTATAATTAAATATTCTCTTCCCAACTTACGTGTATAAATGAAAAAAAAAAAAAAAAAAAGGAAGAAATTCATTCCACCACCCTTTTCTCGTCATTTTCACTTTGATGGCGCCCCCCCCCCACCACCACCACCACTCGTCAGATTGCCATTGAAGACAAATGGAGACTGGGGAATCATCTTCGTTCAGAAGATGTATTTTCCTCATCTTCGCTTGAAATTAGCTGTACATTAATTATGTGGCATACGATACATTTCAGCGTGAATTCACCGACTCCCTACCCGCGAGGCATCACATAACATCATGCCTCCTGGCAATTATTTAGATTGGCGTTTGGCAAGGGGAAATTAATGTGGATCCGATCCTCTCTTACATTTTCAGCCACACACACACACACACAGAGCTTTGGAACATTTTCAACAAATGACACCAATCAGCTGCCAGATATTCCACGTAAGATTCCCACTCTGGCATTGCCCTTTGTGTGATCATGGTTTTGCTAGCACATCGTTACTGACATTGCACCAGTGAGTTTTATTTCTAGTTTAGATTCCTATCAAAATCAATGGATCAAACCAAAAACCAAAAAAAAAAAGTGTATTGCGTGCTCCAAGCGGAAACTGTGGGAATCATTGGAAATTAAGTGTTTTTATCTCTCAATATGCTTCTTTTTTTTTCTTTCTTTATAAGATTTGTTTATCAATAGATACAGAATAACTGTGTCAATAAACTTAAAATATCAAATGAATGTATTGGGTTTTTATATAGTAGTATTTCTATTTATTTTTTATCTAAAAAAATTAAACATAGAAGTATCTCACATAAATGAAATATAAATCTGATATCATATGACATGATTCTATGTTTTTATATATTTTTACATTTAATTAATTAATAAAATTATTTATTAGATAAATATTATTTATATTTAAATAGTTATTATTTTAATTTTTATATATGATAGAAATATTTTTTAAATTTTGATTTAAACTAACAACATCTTACTCTTAGTCAAATTTTCATTTATATAAAAGTATTAAGTAAGATTTTAAGTGGTTTTGATGAAATATGAAAAGATTGGTAAAAATTTAAAATTATTAAAATTTTGAGATAAATCAAATTGTCATATTGATTAATTAGATAATAAATAAGAGAAAATAAGTAAAATAGTTATAAATAATTAGGTTGGTTTATTGAAGGTGTGCTTATAGTTGACTAGATATCAAGACATTATGAAAAGAAATACAATAAAAAATTTAGATCAATAAGTACTTGTAGTAACATTATAGAAATTTAAAATTAGTCAACTTGATTAGTAATTATGATTGACCAATAAAATTGAATAGGTTGAAAATAGAAGTTTAAAAAATTATAGATATTTTAAATATTAACTTATATTTTAGAAAAAAAAATATTTCTATTTTTAAAAATTATTTTTCTATGAAAATTTATACAAAGTTTATATTAGTATATTGAATACATATTTATGATTGACTAGTTACTAAAAAGCTGAAAAGAGAAAATAAAACAAAAAATTTAGTTCAATACTTGTAGTATAATATAAAGAAAAATTACAAAGATTTTAAAATCAATCAACTTCACCAATAGTTACAATTAACCAATAAAATTGAATAATTTAGAAACAAAAATCTAAAAAAAAAAATTACAGAAATTCTGAATTAGTTAATCAATCCAAGTCAACCTATACGTTAAAGTGGAATTTTTATTTTTAAAAATTATTTTTTAATGAAAAGTAATTAATCTCTAATATTTAGTTCATTATATTTATTTATAAAATACTTGTAGAATTTTTTTATAAATAGTTTAAAAACATAAAAATATTCTAAAATTTTAGTGCTAAACTTAATAATAATATATCAAAGAGGAAAAGTAATAAAAATGATTAAAAAATAAAAATTAAAAAAAGAGTTAAAATTATAAAAGACTAAAAAATGATTAAATTGAGATTATAAAAAAATATTCTATTAAATAATGATAAAACATAAGCATGTAAATCATAAAAATCTATTGAATCAAATTATCATAAATTGTTATGCATGTTTTCTCTTCTCTTGTTTCATTTACTTTTAATTTTATTTATTACATTTTATAATTAATTTAAGTGTAAATTAATTTATTAAATTGAATAAATTCAATTCACTTCTTTTTGTTTAAGTTACTTTAAGGACCAACATTTCTTTTTCAAGTAAATATGGATTCTACAAATTAAACTTACCATTTAACTACTCAAAATTAAAAGAAAGTTATAATTGTGTATATATATATATATATATACACATACATTTCTTAATCATTTGGTGATAAAAATTGTAGTTGGAAAACTATTGTGTGAAAATGGAAACAAAGAACTCATGAAGTGTTTGCAAAAGTTTCACAAGATATGTCACAAGTGTTGCATAATCTCGAGATTATTTCCCAAAAAAAAAAAAAACCATGGTCCCGTGCACTGTTAAGGGTGAATGGTGGCTTCATATGTAGGAAATAGGGTTTATATACACTCACAATTCTGAGAACTTGTTTTTGGATAAGGCATTCGCTATATGTTATTTGTTTTCTTTTAATCTGACTAACGTGGGCTAAGACGAAAAAAAAAAAGAACAAAATCATGTGAAAACTTATTTGTAACAAATGAGAGGTTTATTTATTAAACATTAATGAAATTATGTTTAACACAAACGAAAGCCTTAGGTATATATATATAACCAAACCCCACCCAAAGTACTGATGCCCCCTACTCATGAGCCCTCAGTTCGACCAACGAGTTCTTGGGTGGCTAATGAAAGGAAGCATTTCCTGGAAACTGTAAGCAACTTTGAAGTCTCTCTTGGATCAAAGAACGATCATCCAATGGGTTATAAAAATATCGCGTTTAACGAGAAGGTAGCCCAAGTTAAAATTTGGGCCAAATTTTCTATTTGGATACACATTTTATGTTCCTAGAATGAATTCATTTTAAGATTTTGCATTGGCGGTGCCCATGGAGAAGACACTTCGGCGGTGTTGCTGGGCTGCTTGCCAAGTCAAATACTTAGGACTGAGGCTTGGGGTGGGGTTTGAACATTACGTCGCACTCATAAGATAATTTTTCATTCCCCAATTCAACTAAATCCACATCACCCCCCCCCCCCAAAAAAAAAAACAAAAAACTTGGTGATATTCAACCTCTTTGCCAACCCCACGTATCTTGTGCATACCTAATGGGGCCAAGGGCCTTCCTTTTCAAGTATTATGCCCCCTATATTTGACTTCATGAAATTGCAAGTTTTCAAATCTGACTGAGGCCTTTGAATTTTTGTTATACCAGAAAACAACAAAAAAGTCAGTATATAATGACTTCGAAGACCAAAAAAAAAAAAAAATGTCAAGAGAAGTTAATTTATTTCATCGTCATGGATTGCGATGAACTTCAATTGCGAAGATAAAATCTAATTTATTTCCTAAATCTATGCGAAAGTCCTCAATAAATAATTTTGCAAAATACCATCTCCATCCAAACTCATTATTAACCTCTTTTTTTTTTTTCTTTTTTTTTACACCCAAAAAACGTGCAATCTACAAATATAATGGGGAAAACAAAAAAAAAAAAAAGAGGAAAATACAAGAAGAATCTAGCACGAACATAAAATTAAATTTACTGTAAACCTCGCGACAATTCAACTCACAAAAATCGAGTCAACAATGACGTGGACAAGTGGGTAATGACTACATGAAAATTGACAATTCACAAGAAGGTTGTAGGTTATTGGGCATGCCTTTGACAATCCGATCACTTCGCTTAAAAATCTGCTAAAAGCCCACAGATGTGAGATTAACGCCTCAATTTCTCATCAGGGTCCAAAGTTGAGGAAAGCATGACATTTCTCCCTCCTAATATGTATGTTATAATCTTATGTACTTGCGTTTCTATGTATATTCTCTTCAAATCACGGCTCTAACATATTTTGTCCAAGCCCCACTTGCAAGTTATTGGATACCCATTTTCATAGTTGTAGAGAAAATAAATGGAAATGGAAGTTTACCCCGTCAGAAACATCATTCCTGAGTTGGGTTGCATTTGTGTCCTAGCCAAAATTGAGTTAGGCGAACGTCTTAATTAGTTTTGAGTCTCCCTACCATTGAGACCAAACAATCAGAACTGAGAATTATTCTTCTTCCTTCTGAGACCAGTCATTTGTACATGGAAAATTTGTCAAGCTTTTTGATCTAGATAGCTTCGTTATCAAACTTTTTAAAAATAATAAAGAAAAACGTATACGACCGTGCTGTTCAATTTCTATTCATAAAGTTGGGAATCGGTTCCTTTATCGCATGCCAAAAGTGATAAATCATGGCACATTTCTATGCGTCTATGTCTATGTCAGCTCCATTTTTTATCATCACTTTCGGTTTTAATCTCTTAATAAGTTGCAGAAATAACGTATTTATAGATGCGAAACACTTGGTACAGGCACGTGAATTAGAGATGCTAGTGGGCTAGATTCAAGCTGGTTTTTGTTTCGCGTCTCCAATCATTTAAGATTTTGAGTATATCAAATTTTTAAGGTCTATCGAATTTTAAATATATTATGTGATATATTTATTAAATTTTAGATATTCGAATTTTTAGTTTATTGAATTTCAAATATATTAAGTTTTAAGTATCTATGACTAATTTGAATTATTTAGAATTAACTAAATTTCGATTATTTTATATTTAAATTGTTTAAATTTCAAGTATTTAAATTTTGAACATTTTGAAGTACTAGTAATTTGATTTTCTTAATCAATGCAATTTTGCTCAAGTTAAATATTGAGCAAATTAAGTCGAGTGATTTGGGTCAGATTATTAGAGTTGAATGTGTTTTTGTTGCTTCCAATACGTATGTTATTACATCAACCTACTACATATGTGTTCTTTCTTGACATGAGGAAAACCAGCCGAAAACCCCCAGAAATTAACTACAAATTGTTACCCATTAACACATGGGAAATGTTCATAAATTGATTGTGTTTTTTTTTTTAGGTGATTTGGTAATTATGACACGGAGCTACCTAATTATTTGAAGCGTGGCCATATAGATGCTGGAGAATCAATCCCCGCACACGAGGGAAGCACCAGAAGTTATTTCTTCCAGGCCTACCAAATTCATCATTTTCATTGTCATGCCCACCCGAACCCAATAATGAGTCGTCACATCCCCTTGGTTATCATCCTATTATTAGTAATGTCCCTACTTTAATCAACATATAAAATTCCTCGACTTTAAACCTTAATCAAATGCCGAATTTCTGCTTCTCTTGGCGGGTTTGTGATTTTAGGCAATAAATAAGTCCAAATAAACACCTTGACTTGTTTCATCAAGTTACACGTTGACATTACCATGAGAATGAACTAGCATTATTATTGATTACGAAGATGCATGTGAAATGACAAATGAACTATAAAAGAAAAAAAAAAACAGAGAAGATCTTCCTGTATGTATAATACTCTACCCCACCTGCTAGATTAAGACAATTCAATGGTTGCAATTTGGGCTGGCCACGAGAACAAAATTCTAGTTCAAATTCTACTTACCTCAAATTGTCATATAATGTAGACCTTAATTCGGGTGAAAAACACAATCATAGATGCTTTATCTGACACCAGAACAGAGCATATTGTTACGGAATTAGATTTGAACGTAATTTATACGTAATCATAGAACGTAATTAGCTCTTACTGTATATGCCATCCAGCAAGTTTCAATTTTCTTTTTTTTCTCTCTCTCACTCTCTGTCTCTCTCTCTCTCTCTATTTTGGGTACATTACTTGCACTTTATTAATTTGCTTGGATTCCAAGTGGGGAGGGATTGGCTTAGTAGTTACCCAATCCCAAAAATCTAGTCATACTAGATTAATTCCTTACGAGTTATCTGGCTTCGGCATGAACGTATGGTTTTAGGTGGACAGATAGAGATAGTCACACCACACGCAAAGCATAATCTGTAATACCACTTCGCCCAAAAATACGCAAAAATGAAAATTACACTAACGCCAACCATCCATTGTTAGTCTAATAGAAAGGACGAATATGATATCGTGTGAATTAAACACATAGTTTCACGTTCAAATTTTTGTAATTGTATACTTTTTGTTTCAGATAAGGGTTGCAGCAATGGGGATGCTACTGATAGCTTGGAGATTGTCAAAAGGAGTTCCTGTTGCGTGCAAGCAATTCTTCCTCGTAGAAAATTACAACGATACCCTGTAGGTTGTACCAGGCAACCGGGGGTTTGTGATTCGACACGTTATCCCAAGACATGGGGCTCACTTGCATTAGGATTTTGTGGCTAGACAAGAGCCCTACCTCCGGATTGTCAAGACTTTTCCAAGCACATGACTGACCATATTCCTGCAGCAGCTGCAAAAAAATTAAATGGCCAAGGATTCATTCACAATCACGTCTCAGGCATCGCGGGGACAAATCCAGGTCACCCACTTTTGACATCCACGCAAAATTTTGCTAGTTGTTGACTCTCGATGAAATGTAGCTCCCAATTCGGTAGCTGATGTCCAAACTTTGGGGCCCATATCCTTGAATTAGCTACAAAGTCTAGAGTCCTTGCCATATTTCATTTTCATCTGGTCCCAACATTAGTTGGATCCTATCCTCTCAAACCTTCTCATTGATTTCACCCTCCCCAACTTGCAATACTTCACAATCACAACACAACACCCTTTGGATGTATTGTTTTTCACCGTTTGACGTGAAAACTTACTGCTAATTCAACTTATTTCGTCTCTTATTGATTTAAGATTCAAATATTTAACTTATCTCATCTCTTATTAATTCAATATTCGAATCTTTTCAATGATACTATTTTAAAAAATGAAAGAATTTTTATTATAAAATGTAAACAATATACGATAGCCTAAAATGAAAAATTTTACTCAGAGCAATTATTATTATAGTGATAATTTTTTTATAAAAAAATTAAATAAAGACATTGATGAAAGATTTTTAATTTAAATTTTCATAAATAATGATAAATATTCTTAAAATATTTTTTGTGAAAAAAGAAAAAATTTGTATTTTTTAAATTTATTATTCTTATTTATTTTTTGAATTAATTCTACATTTTCATCAACCTCTAATCACCATATGCGTAGGGTACGGGCATGCACTCAGCTTGGACCCACCAATGCATGGGGGACGTCTATGTGAACCCTATGATTAACAATTGATCATGCCTGCCTGTCCATGTGTCAACGTGGAGGCAAGAAGCTACATTGAATCCGTGGACACAAAGATGTCCACACCATTTCATTTATTTTGACCATGTGAAGAAATGTGGTCCGTTTGATAAGTTTAGAATCTTACCTGTAAAGTTTGCTTACATTTTCAAAAAATTAAGCTTTACCATTCCCCCAAAGTTACTGTATTACAACCTTGGTCCCCCATTTATATTATATTATGATTTCGCTGCTGGAGACACCGATTATGATACCCAAAGGAGGAAATTAAGAGAATGGTATAATTGATCAATGCGACTTTTTATCTTTTGATGGAATAAATCAAATGTCCCAATAAAGAAATTCAGAAATTTCTTCCTATTTTCTCAATAAATTAAAATTTTGGGATAAACAGGGAAATTGAATTTAATCAATTTCAACTTCAAGGTAAAAACTATAAGTGAAAGGATAAGCCATGACAAGGACCATATATAATGTCTCCGGGGGCCCATTGTGCGATCAGATCACTCCAAAGCAGGCCACTCCATAGATCATCCACGCTAGGGTTTTCACAGGACAACTTGAAATGAAATTGAGAATCTGAAGGAGGAACAAGGAGAAGGAAACATGAATCCTAAATTATGAAGGAGACCAAAGGAATTGCCTTTGATTGTACAAATTCTCTGTTAGCAAAATTCATTGCAAAGAAATGACTAGAAACCTTACGTGCTTCCAATCTAGCACACAGGGTAAGCAGAAAAGTACAATTATATGCGAGTGAATCATGGATATATGCTGACTGCCAAGTTGAAAATGAATACAATTCAATCAATCTCAAATAACAATGTCTGTGTGTATATGACTATGTTGAAGGTTGCATACCTATTTTTGTAACACACGTACGTATGAATGCATGGTTGCGGAGACAAGAGAGAGGAGTTCAAATCTGAGTATGTCATCCTAAATCTGTGGCGCTGAGGGTGGTGGCAAGTAGAGTTACAAATGGATGGGTCGAGTTGAATTCTAGTTGAGTTATTTTGTGATTTGGGCTTATCGGGTTTTTAAGTTTAATGAATCTTAATTATTATAAATTTGATTTTTTTAATTGTAAGTTTATTAAATTTTAAATTTGTCAAAGCTCAAGTCTTTAAAATTGTAAATATTCTGAGCTTTGAATTTACCAAGTTTTAAATTTATTAAAATTTGAATATATTGTTTTTTTGAGTTAACTGATATAATTAAAATTTTAGGCTCAAATTATTTAAATTTTAAGTTATTTTGAATTTTGGTCATCAAATTTCAAATCAATCAAATTACAGGTCAATTGAGTTTCATGCTATTTTTAATTTAAATTATCCAAAAATTTTAATTATAAATTACAAATCATCAAATGTTTTTATTAATATAAATTAAATCAAATTAAAATTTAAATACACCTAATTAAATTATTTGAATCACATCAATACTTATCGCTTCCAAATGGAGGTTAAGGTCAGATGACCATCACACCAGCATTGGCTTTGGGACCATCTGGTTGGGGCCTAGCCTACATTAATGTGCCTATTTTAATGTGGTCTAGACCCTTTTTGTCAAATATATATATATATTTTAATGGGGACTTGGCTCAAATTTCAACACATAAATTTGCATAGGAATTTGAAAGGCCCATTTTCAACGCACGTGAGGGGCACTGGGAGCTCCCCTTTTATTTTTGTTGCTATCTCCCCACAATACCACGTGAGACAGCCATAGCCGAGGTGAATCCCTGCACTGCCCTCACCCAAAGACCCATCGCTTTCTCCCCTCGGCCACATTGGTCTCTTTACCTGTCTTAATTGCTCTTCTGATTAAAGTCAAAATAACTCCAAGATTAATCTTGTCCACACTACCAAGAGCGATTTTAGGGAAAGTTTCGTAACCCATCTTTATTGGTTTGACCCGTTGAATTTTTGTACCGATTGGATTGTATTATTACGGACAAGTTGCATGACTGTTCTTTTGTTTTTTATTTATTTATTTTTTAATTCTTTGGGGAATACTGATGACTTGGGGCTTTGGATTTGAGTAAAAAGCGAAAATTTTAGTGCAATATGGGAAAGTTGATTTATGATATCTCCCAAGAAAAAAAAAAGAAGAAGAAGAAATCATGTGTTGATAATGTTTTGCTACAAACTGGAGTAATTGAAATTGAGAAAGTTTTCTTTCTTTCTTTCTTCTTCTTCTTTTTTATTTTTATTTTTTGATGAGTGAGAAAGTTTATAAATAAATAACCTATGGGGAGGTTAATTGATTGGGTTTTGCGTGTTGAGAGTATTCCAAAGGTGGCTTTTTGTCGAGCGTATGTCCCCTTCCATTGCTACAAGCGGTAAAATGTAATCTTGGGTTTGGCAAATAGCCTACCAAAAGGTTCATTCGATTCATGAGAATGTCTAGGGTAAATGGCAAGACTTTATTGAACAATGAATTTTATGGAGATGTGAGACCGATGATAGAAGTTTTTGATAACAAAATTATCTAAATGCCTAATTTTATACTGCAAATTCGATCTCTGTTTTTATAAATAGAAAAAGAACTGGAAGTTTTATCCCATGTACCAAAAAGCAAAACAAAACAAAAAAATGTTAATTGATAGCAAGATGGGAGACCATCACAGATTGTAAGCCATTTTATTCCCATTCTTGTGACAGATGAAGCAGAGATGACGTATTTTCAATATGAATTCCAAATTTCAAGCTTTTCTGTCATCAGAAATCAGGCATGCCAAAATGGCTGAATAAAAATGTAAAATGTGCAAGGCCAATCCGAAGGATCTTTGGTTAGCATGACTGCCAATTGGGTTTCTATTATTTTATTGATGTGCCGACATGGTTCTATCTTATTCAAGTCCTTAACAAGAAGTAAAGAATAGAAAATTTCTGGCCTTTGAAACAGCATGAAAATCCTGTTAATTAAACAATTGAATATATATATATATTAGGGATTCTGTCCTATTGCAGCTTGCAGCCTTCATGTTCGTTATGTCCTATTGGGATTGAAATTCTCTAATGATCAATTATTTTCTTCCAGGGAAGCATGGGGGGTTTCACGAATCTTTCTCCTCACGATAAACACAAGCAGCTTTTTTGAGGCCCTTTTTCGGTGAGCATGATGAGTGAATGTGAGGTGCAGGATTTGGGGCATCACCATCATGTGAAATCATGTTCGTCGTAGGGAAAAGTAGGTGGGGTTGGGGGCAAAAAAAAAGTTGGAAATTTTGAGGAACCCACCGCCACTATTCACGGTGACAAGTCCTTGGCTACGTGACGTAGGGGGGTAGGACCGTGGGCGTATCAAAAAGCCGGCCAAAAGGCCAAAAAGTAAAAAAGGTTGGGATATTTGCTTTTCTTTTTTTTTTTTTTTGGCATCGCACATCGCCGGGCCAACAGTAAAAGTAACTGAAATTAAAATGTGCTCTCATCTCAGTATTTTCTCCCTTGTTCTGTTTTCTTTCAAATGAAGTTCATTTAATTAGTTAAAATTTTGGCCCAAATTTCAAGTCAAAACTGAGACCAGTGACCTATAAACATGAGATTGCAGGATAGTTCCAAATATCAACTAGGTAATACTTTTTCACTTTTTTACTTTTTTTACCGGATCTGATTACAGGAATGTGGGATAAATAGACAAATCAAACAAAATAAAATCTTCGAATTCAGATAAAAAAAATTAATAATTTATTACGATTAATTCGAATTAACAGTTACTGTCACTCACTGTTGCTCATAAGTTGTGGTCTACCTGTTCATCGATGGGCTGAACTAAACAGTCTCTAGAGAGCTTAGAATTAGAGGTTTTATTACATTGATGTGAAACCCTTTTTTTTTTTTTTTTGGGGGTGGGGGGTGGGGGGAGGGTGTAGGCTTAGATGTAATTGATGTGTTATTATTATAATTGTAATTATATATTTGGAACCTTTATAATTATTTATTAAATAATTGTAAATATACAATAAATTGTCGTGACAACGTAGCATTTTTATCATTTGGGATTTGTCGTTTGTCTCGTGTCGTCCCCACCAACCTACCGTCAGTATTTCCAAACAAGTAGACTATTGGCGTACGCCTCTGATCTTCAAATGTTGAACTCAATTCTTTTATTGCAGCAAGTCAACCTACAAGAATTCTTGGTTTTCAGCTGCATTTTATCCCTTATTTAAAAGCTTCCGGGGGAGACACGCATCTTTTTCTTTTTAATTAAAATGTCCATTATATTACAAACTATACAATATATATATATATATATATATATATTTATTTAAAGATTTAAATTAAACATTTTAGATATAAATTTTAAATTTTAATTATCAAAACATTTCTTATAAGATCCAAGAGAGACACGTATCACAATAACAAACAAAGAAATGCTGTCGTAATGGAGAAAAAATACGTCGACTTTCTATTAGCATGGTGAATAATTGCTAATGAGCAATAATGCCTCCTTTTCTTTATCATGAAAATTCCTGGATAAAATTACAGGACCATAGAAAGATGACGAGCGCGGATAATTGCCGGATCTACGGCCAATCAAAGCCAATGACTTCTAACAAAAGCAAAAGAAAAACAGTAAATTAGAATAAAATAAAGGCAAATGCCCCTTTTTATGCTCACCCTCTCGTCTTCTTCTCCAGTACATTCATACTCTTGGGAAGAAAATTGACTTTACATGCATGAAAAGATAATGAGGAGAATTTTCAAGATGTCCGCCATGTCGGCCTTTTCTTGCCCTGGTTTTGCTCTTTCTTGTCTCCTGTGTGCTAGATTAATAAACTTGTTTTGCTCCCATCATAATAAAAGCTGTAATAAACTTCGTTTCATAGTGGGTGCATGGTTCTCACATCATGGAGGGTTTTGACAGGTTAAATGTGTTTTGTTTTAGCTCCAAAAATCTTGGGACCTTTGCCAAAATTTTGGGTAATAGAAGATCTTCCTTGCCCTGGAAATCCTCCTGTAAAAGGGTGTTTCTTTGGGCGCACCAATGTTGCACACAACCAGCAATCGAAAAATTCTCTTCATTTGGCTCCTTTATGCTACAGAAGAGTAGAAATCACAATCCGAGAAGAATATAGTAGACGAGAGTAATTGGCAATGCTATCAACATTCCAAATATAACCCTGCAACAATTCAAAAGGGGAAAAAAATGGAAATTAGACATATCAGTTACCACACTCCAACGCCATTGTTGCTTTCTCTATGTATAACAAAACTTTTTGCTTACGCAGTGCTAAGAATTGCTGGATGGACATTGTACTCTTTGGCAAATACAAATGGAACTATTCCTTCTGGCAGTGCAGCCTGTTTCATTAAAAAAAAAAAAAATCGTGTCATGCTATTGCACGTGAAATGATCAAAAAAAAAAAAAAAAGAAGAATGGAAACGATTGCATGATTTTTTTTTAATTTTTTTTGTTCAGTTGAATCGGGAAGACAAGTTAACTATCAGTGACGACTTGCTGGTCACTGGATTATATTTAATAATTACAATTGCATGAAATTGCTAAGGTGAGTACGAGTACGCCAGGGAACAGTTTTTACCTGAACAATAGCAATGTGGAGGAGGGTACCTCGCAGGCCAATGGCAATTGAAGTGGCGGCCATTACAGCAGGGCCAGTCAGGAACCGAACGGCCATGGCAAACGCCGCGACGGAGTTCCCGCAAGCAATTATCTTCGGTTGTAAAGCCATAAACAGACCTTTCAAATCCATAAATAACCAAGTTGAGGACATTTTACGCTTACCAAAAGAGAAAAAAAAACCCTTTTCCTTTTTTAAAAGAAAAAAAATTGGTGTCAACTGCATTTCGAACTCAAAAACTTCAGGCCCGAAGAAAAAAAAAAAAAAAAACCTTTATGATGGTTAATTGACTAAAAGAGAAACTCAAATTGGACACTTTCAATTGTCAGCAGTTCCAACTATTTTCACTAACGCAGGGCTGAACTTGGTATCTATCACAATAGGATACCCACCAGCCCTGGGCCACGATCGAAACCATACCCATGTGTCGGGTGGGACGATCGATTTATAGTCCAAAGGTCAAAAACCCCTTTGACTTTCTTTTCTGATAACAACTCACAAAGCTCACAAATTCACCAAAAAAAAAAAAAAAGAATGGATGGTTGCCATGAGCTGTGCATGTTCATGCCCCATCACCGAAAGCGCCAAACATCCGTCCTTGTGTCCTCCAACACCACAATGTGGACAGAATTGGTCACCGGTTTAACCAAGTTATCTTGATTTAGTCCTCTTGCTTAGATATTAATTGGTGGAGTGGAGATGGTGAGGGGGCCAAATTACGAGAACTATGAACAACGAATTTACCTAAGCTGAACATAGCCATTCCAAGGCCAGCATCAGACAGGATGGAGATTGATTTCTTCATTATTTCAGGCATGGTGACATGCCACCTGCCACAAAATCACAAACACCAAAATCAATTATAGTGTGGTAGCCACCGAAATGTTGCATGAGATCATTATACTATTGCATCAGCTTGTTGCATACATATATATTTTCTTTTTTACATACAACTGCATTTAATAATAATAATCATAAAAAAATTTAAAAAAAAACACGAATATATGTAATCACAAACATTTACGCCCCCATCAAATTCTCTGCGTAATGGTTAATGGAGGTTTGATAGGTAATCAAATCCCATTTGAATTTACAAAACAACGTATTTTCGTGTAGATGTAGTTAAAAGCTGTTACTAACCTGAAAGCAATTAAAGACCAGATAAGGCCAACTAAACTGGAGTATGTGTTGGGGTTGCGGATTAGTTTACGCCAAACCATTATCAATATGAGACGGGTCATCACGCTCGTCGGAGGCATTTGCCTGCTGCGACCGGATTCCGGTGCTCTGGGGACTTTCGGATGTATCTCGGCCGTTGAGCTGGACCCCAGCTTATTAAGTTCAGTGGGTCCCTCATTTTCCTCCTCTTCCGCTCCGTCTCCTTTGTCGACAAAGCTGTCGCCCTCTGCTGCAAAGTCTCCAGGAATAGCTTAAAAAATAAACCAAAATAAATAAATCGATGAAACTTGTTAGTGGAATAATTAAGTCATAATTAACAATTAACATTGTGCATTTTGATCTTAATTAGTTACTTTTGCTTTCCCCATTATGGTCAGTGACCAACATCATTATTTCCTTGGCACCATGATCGGACCGTCCAGATTGCTCCGACGCTCCGAAATCGGACCCACCGAGTACGTGAAGTCCGCCGGCTTCTGAGACCGGCGATGGGCTCGAGCTCCACACGAACATATGTAGCTCTTTAGCATCATGGTTTATTTTATTGTTCAGCTGCGGTTGCGCCGGCGGCTGGCTTTTCGTGGTGGTGGTGGTCTTGGGTGGAACAGTGTTCGAGAATTCCGGATTGGGTGCCGGATATGGAGCAGGCACGGTTTGTGCGGGATGAAGACCGAATCTTGGAGATGAAATGGCGGCCATTGGACCACAATTTTCTTCGCAGTTGGACGGTCTCGGCGTTGCACCCTTGGAAGTTTGAACTGAATACAGATCGGTCTGGCCGATATTTGAGGGGCGGCCGGGGAATCCCGAGGCACCCATCACGGAGTAGAAGTCCGAAGGGTTAAAATTGGAGCCTCGGGGCGTCGGGTTTCGCGAGGAGTTTAAGCTATAAATCTCAGCTCCGGTGAGATTGGACGGACGAGGCGTCAATGCCGAGAATGAGCCCGGTCCGAAAGATCGTCTAGATGCATTTGACTTCCTCACCGTCACGCGTAGCTTGCCGTCGACGCCAATTTCCGCGTCGGTGTCCAGGAAGTCACGGCCGTCGAGAGTGACTATGTCGGGATCTACTTCGACGGAAACAATGGAGGCTGCGGTTTCCGGGAACTGCTCCATGATGAGAAACTTAGCGCCTCTGTATTCGAAGAGGAATAGAAGGAGAGTGTACCATATAATACACTGTAAAACCACCACCTGGACCATGAGGCTGCCGGAGTTCTCGCCGTACATGGCGATAAGAAGTGGGATGCCCATGACAAGCGTGTTAGGCAGCGTGGACAAAGAAAAGATGGTGATGGTCCACTCCAAGCTGCCATTTTTAGTGAAGTTAGTCCATATTCCCAGTGCCACCAGCATGACGATCTTTTGAAGGGTGTCGGCGGCGATGAACCGGAAGTTCATGGCATAAGGATCGTTGGTGGAGATGAAATGGAAAGATAGCAAGGGGACCGCAAATATTGCCACGAACCTGTTGATGCCAGAGCACTGGTCCGGGCTAAAAATCTTCCACCACCGGACCGACCCATAGGCCAAGATCATGGCCACGTACAGTGGTATCACCGCCGTCAATACGGTGTAGAGATCGTTCCAGCTAATCATTTTTCTTTTTCCTGTGACTTCCAAATTGGTTTGATTAAGGAGGTTGGAAAGAGCTACTAGCTCTGGCTAGTTGGGACGGGAACGGCAATGGAGAGTAACTTTGGAGAGTAGGGAAGTGAAATGAAACCGTTATTTAACTAACTAAAGAGGTCTCCCTTGTCTGAACTATTGCTGATTTTACGCTGATGAACCCAGAGAGAGATAATGTGTGTGCGTGGGCTTGACAAGAAGTTAGAGAGAGAGAGAGAGAGAGAGAGAGTGAGTGAGAATGGAGGACACTGCTTCACAAGAAGTTACATTGAGAGACAAACATACATACATAGTCAGTGTTTGGGTCTTGAAGCCAACTCTGAATGGTATATATTGGACAAGCATATTTTCAATCCTAAACCCTCCCCCCTCCCCCCTCCCTTTTTTTTTTTTTTGGTTAATGCTATTTTAAATGTTTGAGCCGTTTTCATTGAATTCTAAACATTTCGATTCTTTTTTAGACGAGTACAATGATCGACAAAAATAGGATCCAATTGCACATTGACCGGATACAAAAAAAAAATCAACTCTAAATACTCAAAAACTAATCCCAAATGATGTAAGCCATTCTTCAACCCTGATTTGAAATGCGATATGGTTTTTTGGCGAAATATAGAATTTTAATTGTATAGGAAACAATATATGTGCGCTTGTGCTTTGTGAATTATGCATTAAACCAACATATAAAAAATTATGAAAAAATGATTTTGAAAGCTTATAAAAGTTTTTCTTTGATTTTTTTTTTTTTTGGTTTTTTTACTGCTCCCACCTTTAACGGGTGCGGAGTGATTCTACTTTATTGGGTTCATGGTCATGTAGTCAGACAGTCAGAGACATGAAGTTCATCCGAAAAGGTTGGTTGCGTACTCAGAGAGAGATGAGTCTGGCATTTACATATACAAAGTCAATTCAATGCATTGTGTGCAAAATCTACGCACGCATTGTATTAACTTTGAATGTGCGATCACAATTAACAATAAAAACTATAAATTTGTATTCAACGAATATTAGGTACGTAAAATGAATGAATCATTTCCGCGCAGTGAAGCTCAGTGCTAGTGTTAAATAAAGAGTCATTGCGAGTGCTTAGCGCCGGCGGTTAGTGAAGACTGGGGGGATTGGGGGAGAGGAGAACAAAAGCTGATTGTGAGTTTCTTTCAACCCCTGCGACACAGTAGCGTGGTCAGTTACCGGAGGAGAGGAGAGGATATGGTTAACCCCAATATGGGGAGTTGATGGTGTGGATTTTGCGGGTGGCAAGTGTAGTGTAGTGCGTGGCCTTGGAGGGGATTCCGAGTGAGATGGGGCAAGTCTTTCCATTTCGGCGTTCTCCATCATATTCACGGTGTAGAAAGAAGGCCCATATATGCCAAATGTTGAGCTTTATGGGATGGTCTCATGGCAACAAATGGGTTGCGACTTCTGTTTTAAAATTTTACACAGACATTGACCAATAAATGAAATCTTAGACAGACGGAGAGAGACATTTCAATGAGGACTTTGTGTTTTGAACTCCAAAATTTCAACCACTTGATTTGGATGGCCAACGAATCTTTGAGGCAAGGAAGCGATAGGCATCGCCTCAAAAACTCCCATACTACGTGTGATTTGTGAGTGCAATGTACCCCATTCGAAAGGGTTTGAGGACTTAGAAATCTCTCATTTTCACTTGCAAACTAACACCTATTCACCGACTATTTCACAATTAATATATATATATATATATAGGTATCCAAAACCAAATTTCAAAAAAATAAAAAAAAAATAAAAAAACCTATCGCAATTAGACAAAGTGAGCTTTTTGACTCGTTTAGCTATCCAACTGGTCAGTTGCAAGGTGGCTTGCTCTCATTGCTTCACCTGACTTTCAAAGTCCATGAGTTAGGTCCCCAGAACGAGTAAAGAGATGAAATCACTTCTTAGCAGTTGAACACGGCGATCAAAGAGGCTAGTACAGTCATAATTTCATGCAATGCAAGAAATTTTATATAAAACAGTGTTTTGTTGTTATTAGGAAGGGCAGAAGAGACGTGTGCTTCGGGCTTACGCAAGGCTTGCAAATTCTAGGGGTTAGGTCCCAGTACTGCTTAACAATTGAATATCGTATGCCTTTCGTTTGACCTGCAAATCAATAATTTCTGGTTGTGCGAGTATTTTGGAACAATGATTAAACACTATTATCACATATTTGCTATAATAATTGTTAATACTGCAACTCATAACAAACGAACACACTATTATGACGTATGTGTCTGTGTTTTACCATTTAAAATAAATGTTTATCCTCAAGTTGAAAATTAAAATTATTTTTTAATATAAAATTTAATTTTTATAATTATTTTTAAATTTACATTTAGTATTAATTAAAAACTTGTACCTGTTATAATGTTTTAAATTAAATAATTATTCATATCAATTTCATCTGTTGGAATTTAAACCAATTTATATTGTATAATTTTTTTGAAAAAAATAATGTCTATCTAATTATTCGATTAAATCAAACTAAATCTATAATTAATCATTAATTCTTTGATTTAACTGTAGTTTTGGTCCATCCTTTTAAACTATGGTATCTATGCATACGACCTCCTTGATCCTATGATTGATGTGCACATTTGCATGTAAGAACACAGACACTAAATCATTATATTATAAACAAATTATAAATTTTTATTTTCCTATCTAACTGCGCTACAGAAGTAAAAAAAAAAAAAAAAAGTTATTCGACATTGGAGTAAGATGGCATAAACCAAGAGAGATTTGAACTTGAGATCGAACTCGCACTCAAGAAATTTTGTTCGAGGCCAAAATTCCACTTTTTTTATCGTGCAACGTTTCAAGTTTTTGCCAACTAGTTGTCACCTATTCGATACCATCAAAATACTTATTTAATTCAGGTGATCAACCTCACTCGTAGCTTCCACCTTATTGAAATTTTGTTATTCCATTTTTCTCTAAAAAATCTGGTTCCAGGTTTCAGCAAAAATAATGATGCAATTCACTATTGGGAGCAGTGTAGTTGTGATCACAAAACAAAACTCTTGCAATTTTTCTTGTCTTTCTCAGTGATTCTGCTACAGCGGAGTCCTTTTTGGCAAATTCCATAACTTTATTGAATAAATTTTGCTTGGCTTATTGACAAAAAAAAAAAAAAAAAACTTCAAGCTTTCAAGCCTTTTTCATTCTACTACTGGTACAGCTCCCTTTTCAAATTCCACTCACATCTCCCCGCCCCAAGTTCCCCTACTTTTCTCTTTCAATTTTAAGTGTGTTCCAACATAACTGTTTAATTATTAGCACCAGTTACAATCTTGGAATTAAATTTCTTGGGATGACAGGGACGGGGATATAGACTAGTTATAATGAAATCACAATAGAAACAAACTCTGTCTGCATATATGCATCCCCCTGGCTCCTAATTATTTGTCATTTGACTATAATAGTAAAAGCATGCCCCTGTTATGAGTCAAAATCAATGTGTTTCAAACTGCAATTATTTGGGGTTTTTGAAAATGGCCACTGGTTAGTCAAAGTTGCGTGGAAGCAAAAGGCTTGCCTCGCATTGGTATCTTTATTTCGTTTTCTATTAAATTCTATCCTAAGCTATCTTCTTTTCTTTTTCTTTTTTTTTTCCTATTATTACTATTATTATTATTATTAAAAGGATTATCTAGTTATGGACAACATAATAGAGAGAAACTACCTGATGGGTGCCATGAACCTTTTTTTTTTCTCGTTTTGAATCCAGCATATTTCGTTATTCTTACTTTGTTCCCTTTGAAAAAAAAAAAAAACAAAGGTTATCAGCCACCAAAATATGTGAACCCACACTAGCGGATCAAAGACTAACCCAACGTAGACATATTTTCTTAAATAAATAAATAAATAAAAAGAAACAGAGAGAGAGAAAAAAAGAAAAAAGAAAAAAAAAAGGCAAAAGAGATCTGTGGATCCAATGATTTGGATGATCTATTTGTTCAACAGGGTATAATAATATAGGCGATAAAGGTCTTTTGAGTTACAAATGTCAGTCTCATTCAGTGATTTAAACCATTAAAGTATAGTCCCTGTTTATAAAATTTAGTAATAAAATTATGTAAATTTTTAATTTTTAATTTTTAATTCCTATATATATATATATATATAGATTAACCACATCTTTTGGCACCTGGGGTTTACCCATCACACGATAATGCTTCCTTTGAGGGAATCTAAAATAAACCCTCGGACAGTTCTACGAGATACTTTCCTAGGATTCTATTGAGATTTTTCACTACATGATCGCATTAAGTAAGAAGAAATTCTCAACCTTAATAAGAAAATATGGATTGGTTCCCAGATGGTTGCTCTTGAATCACGGGGTTTGTCTTCTTATTGACTTCTCAAGCTTGAATTTTGAGGCTAAATAGATTACATTAGTCGAAATGCTTACAAATGCATATGTTCAATATTCGATTGATCTTAGGAATCGAGTGGAAAAAGATCTAAGATAGTAAAGAATTTTTAAATTTCAAACATATGAGTGATGGCTCCCTTTGAATTTTCTTGCACATAATCTGACGTCCTCGTTAGCATTATCCGATGTTAACCAGTTTAGAACATGTATATTTGCTGTCTGACATGGACTAATGCGTGTTCATGTTCTTCCTAAAACCGAAGGAAAGAAAGAAAACGCTAAAAGGCCAGAAAGCTCATATTATCGTGGGCCAATGTGATTGGGTGGTCAAACCCAACTGAATTACCACCGGCCCAATAGGCCCATCACCAGCCACTGGTCCACCAACACTCCCACCTTTATATAGCCCACACCCCTCCATGCATGGTCTAAATTCATCCACCTAAGCTTACTTAAAGGCCCGACCTTCCAACCCAATTTCTCCGTCTCCTGGGCCATTGTGCTACATCGTACTCTCCATACATGACTGACACCTCCCCTAAATTACACAAGCCTCGAGTCCTGCCCCTAACTTTTTGTTTTTTTTGCTACGCATAGGTAATTCTTAGTTGTAATTAACTTATTAGTCATCAAAAGATATACCAACTAGTTCATTATTTGATAAATAATAAGTCAATTACAACTAAAATTATAATTTAATTATATATATTTATATTTAATTTACATATTCAATAAACACATCTAAGTAACCTTTTTTTATTATTTTTTTAATATTGCACGATCAAAAAATAATAAAAAAGGTGAGGAGAATTAAAAAAATACAATATCATTTTTTTGGGAGAGGAGGCAAGGCTAAAATTATTCATCATATAAGGTGGGAGTTATTGTGTAGAGTAAAATCTAAAGGTTATAAGATTGAAGACTACAATTTTTATTATGCAATTGATGGATAGTAGATTTAAAGCAATCAAATATAATTTCAAATTTTTGGTTTCTAAAAAATATAAAATAGATTTTTAGCATCACACTTAGATGGAAAATGAGCTATTTAAAAGATAGTTTCTATACCTTTTAGCATTAACTGTAAAGAAATATCACCCTATCAAAAACTATGGGTTGTGGGTAGGAGGAAGATAGGAATGACAAGTAAAGTGGCGTCAAAGATTGTTTAACTAGGAACAAACACACCTAGATAGGTTTTATAAATATTAAAATTTTATTATTTATTATAAGTGGAGAACAATAAATTTGTTTGCTAAGACAAAAATGATAGATATATTTTTCTGTCAAATCTTACTATAATCTATTAGATAATTTGAGGGACGCACCTTTTAATATAGAATTGTGTATTTCATAAGAATTGACTCCTGTTAAATTTAAGATTTTGGATAACAATTAATTTAGGAAAGAATGTTGGTAAGTGAAATAATTAAATATATATTAAAAAAATAAATTGACAATTACTTGATTTATGTTCTAAAATAGGAATTGATCAATCATATATTCTTACAATATTACCTAATGTAGCATATTTATTACTACTGTTTAAAATAATGGGTAATACATGAGTAATCGCAAGATCCATCAATAATTTCTAAAGAGTTATAACTTAATTTTAGCAATGCATGTAAATCAAAGGAATAAAAGAGAATAAGATTTTAAGTAATAATTTGATCTATATGGTTAGTAAGAAATGAACTAACATTTTAAAATAAACTTTTTGTAGTGGAAAAGATTTATAACTTGATTTAGGCTATAATATTGTGGTGGTAAAACTAAATGATCTTATAGTGGTTTTACAATTAATATTTTTATACTAGGTATTATAGATTTTTTTCACTCAGGAGAAAAAGTGAGTACAAAAAAAGAAAAGGATAAGAAGCACATTCAGAGGGTTATTACAAGTTTAATATAGATACTTTTATGATTGATAATACAAGATTGACTAATATAAGAAAAGTTTTAAATGACCATGATGAAAAGTTATGTGTCATTTTCAAGCTTATTACTGTAAAGACAATCATTGAAATTAATTTTCTTTTAATCAAAGAGGCAAGTGGATTATAAGAGCATATTATGATACAAAAAGGCCAAACTTGATAGTAGAGGGTAACTCTTCCATAATCATGTTATAGATAAACAAAAGTAGGGGCAAACCATGATTCCTAACAACAATCTTTCAAGAAATTGAAATGTTAGTAAAGAGAAATGTTTCCTTTATGTATAATTCATATGAATGCAATTTTTTTATTGATGTTATGAAAAAACTAACATCTGGATTAGTACCTTTCGCAACTTAGTTATAAGAATTGTATGTCTTGAAGTAGACCTTTTAATTTTTGCAACGCAAATTAATCATTATATTACTAGGTTTGCAATAAAGGATATAATGTATGACACATTTGCATAAAAACAAGGAACGTTGTTGGATAAAAAGGGACTACTTACATAGAAAGCTGACATTAGTTGTGAAAGTAATAACATAATAGTTTTGTTATGCAACAAAGCAAATACTAAATAGGTTTAATTGCCTTTGGGGTTAATAGAGATGTAAAGTTTTATTACAAGATGAACTCTACACTATTATCACTCTATTTATTTTTTGACATAAATGAAGTCTTTTGATTATAGCTACCTCATAAGTTATATCAAATTAGAATAATTATAAATAATACATTTGTCATTTAACTATATATATATATATATATATATATATATATATATATATATATATATATATATATATATTATGCATTAAACTTATCATCATATGTATGCTATTAAAGTTAGAGATACCTTTACAAATATGATTACATAAAATAAACATGTCACAAACATACAAAAATTTTCTAAATAAAAGCCATCTTAAGTTAAATGTTTAAGCCAAGTGAATTAAAAAGGATTTAAATTCATATTTCAACTTAACTATTATAAAAAAAGATAATTATGATAAAAAAATAATATAAAGGTTTTAATCTCTACTACGTATGAATATTAATACATATGCAATCCTCATATAAGAGTGATAACTAACCTTTTCTTATTATTGGAATAGAACATTAATTAATTTTAAAAGATTGTTCATATTTCTTAATTAATTTGCAAGGTTTTTGGATCACCTAACCTTTTGTTTATTTATAATCAAGCCAACCTACCATAACCCTTCTCAAATGTTTTGCAACTATACTAGTCATACTTTAGAGTTAGCAAAAGCAATTCAAACTTTTTGAAATACCAATAGAATAAAATTACTAAACAATTGAATGCCTTGTTACTATTAATAGTTATGTATTTTTACTAGTGCTATGTGTAAATTTGATTTTAATGTTTATTTATTTATTAAAAAATTATTATTAAACTATTTTATACATAACACTCATATTATAAATTATAACATTCAAGCAAATAATACTTATAATAAGTATTAAGGTAAAAATGAAAAAAAAAGGATCTTATCTATATTTTAAACATGAATATAAAAGTCAATTAGTAAAATTTTGTAAAGATCTTCTAATGTATTACTTTCTATTTATGCCTTTTTTACTTCTTGTTACTCTTCCTTTTTATAATATGATGATATTTAGTGTTAGTAAATATTATCTTTCATTACCCTATGAATTAGTCAAGGTTTCATGGCCCTCTTTATTCATCACATATAGTTTCTTCACACATGCCATGGTATTGCTTTATAGATTTATTTGGTAATAACATAAGAATGAAAAAGATAAAAAGGTAAGACATTCTCCTTTGAGTTTTTTTTTTTATAATTTTTGAGCAAAAAAAGAAATGATCATAATAGTTATGACAAGTCTTAATGTGAATATTAATTTCCTATAAACTTTCATTATTCATAAGTTTTAACCTCAAGTGCCAGATAACCAAGAGTGATTATATATATATTTAGAAGGAGGATTAATTGTAACTATTATAATATGACTATATCATTTATTCCACCAATTGAGGATTTGATTCATTAAATTTTTCATTATTGCTTTAGATTTTCTTTTGGAAGAATCCTAGACATCTTAAGATTGTTAGAGTTATATTTGTAATTAATAATAATAGTTTAATTACCTATTAAGTTAAATATTTATTTTTATGTATTCAATTAATTCCAATAGTAGTTATAATGAGAAAAAAAACTAAAAAATATCTTAAAAAGAAACAGAGTTTTACCACATGATATATATATATATACCTTTGTAAAGGAAGAGGTTAGGCCTACCCGATGAGAATTGAAATTGAGATTTCTATGTCCAAAAACAATTTCAGTATCATTGAGTTACTAAAATTTATTGGTCCGAGTCTCAGAGGACTTTTGTAGGCTACAACAAGTACAAGACGACAAATAAAATTCAAATAGGCCCATGGATTCCTTGAAGATTTTCGTATGGAAATTAAGCCCAAACCTCAATATGCATTAGAAAATGAGTATGATCCAATAGGCTCGTGGCTCCATAAATGAGAAATACTGCCAGGAAATGTTCCATTATATGATTATCATATGCATTTGGAGAAACTCGTACCGCATTAGACATTTAGATTGAAGTTTTCGGATGCTTTTATGAATGATGTCGCAATAATGGAATATGAAGATGCGCTAATTCCTCATTCTCGTCCTGGTTGGTATAGAATAATGCTTCTTTTCTTGGTTGGTGAGAGTTGAAAGTTATGGAAGTGCCTAGAAAGTCCAAGACAACTTCATGCCTTGACTAGGCCCCCGAAGACTTGATGAATCATCAAAGGTCCTTGAAATTTCTTGGTCCAATAGGTTTCCTCTCAAATTAATTCGAATTTAAACAGAAAAAACCACATCTTAGAAGGGTTCCATTTCTTAACAGGCTCGCCTTGCGCGTAGTGCAATTTTATTAAAATTGCTAGCTTGGTCAATTGCTAGATTAAATAAATTTTTGGAAGATATTTTCGTAATAAAAAATTGAATTTTTTTTAGAATATTGAAAACCTTATGTTTAAATAATTGAAAAGCGAAAGTGGAAGTAGTTAAATAATTATATATATAGGAAACCTTATATTTCTAATAAATTTTAGTATCCGTCCCATACACAATTTGGTGTAGACCTCTATGAATATATCTCTAATCTATTTTCTGTTATGATCAAACAATCACCCATTAATGCTGACTAACAAGCTGCCGAAGGCCGCCGAGTTCCAACATTAGAGGATAAAGACATGGCGGGGGTGGTGGTGGGAGCCGCGGCTGCAGTTGTGATTTTGACGGGACCTCTGTTGTAGGAGGCAGGGGGGGCAGCGGGGGTGGTCACCCGCTCGCAATGCGGGCACATTGTGAGGGTGGATGCAGGGAGAGGCTCGCGATTGTGAGGGGAGATCACATTTGGAGGTCCCACCTTCATGGCCCTAAGCTCCTCTACTTCCCTTTGCAGCCTCCTGTTTTGCTCAGTTAGTGAACCAAACCATCTCTTCAAGTACTCGCATTCCATCTCAGTCTGCTTCAGCTTGCTCCTGATGATGATGGGCATTAATTTCACAATTTACTAGAGTGGTAAAGATTAAAAGAGCTTGAGTACACGAACACAAGAAATGAACACGCAGGGCCAAGAACAACTATTAAATATAATTGAAATGTAAGGCCCACACATGAGATCAAGTATCAATTTTATTTATTTTTTTGTTTTAAATTTTTGTGTCGACAAGGGTATCTGATTTCTGTGCTCTACAAATCCTTTTCCAAGTTAAAATGCATGCCTATATTGAGAATATTTTCATTCATTCTTATTTCACTGTTGTGAACCCCATTGACAAAGGTGACGTTTTTTTAACTTTTATACGATAAAAAAATATATATTCTTGATAATTTTGTGGTAAAAATGTTGTATTCTTGCATTAAAACATTCGACCTCTCTCTCTCTCTCTCTCTCTCTCCCTCACATTACACTTCTGAAATGTCCTGTGTGCATTAAGTGCACCTTCCACCGTTTCAATTTGAAATATGCGAAGCTGCATATAGTTGTTATTTTTTGCGCCAACATGGACAGTACATAGTCAATTTAAATAACTCCTTGGACCAAATAAATATTTATGCTAGGGCCTTGACGTTCAGCTAAGTAAATTGACCTCAGAATACTTTCATCATATCCTCGAGAAACTGTCATTTTTACACTACATGTTTGTCACTGTTACTTTTGACCGACAAACAGAGCGGTTAATCATAATGGGCATATCCTTGCCTTTCTCTATCCAAGTTCAATAATGTAATGCACACATAATAGCACCAAACCTAAATGCATGGCTTAGCTGGTCCGAAGAATGATGAGTCAAAAGGGAAACCCGCTAGAGTTAATGATATGACAAGCACACGAGGCCAAAGAGGGTCACCAGCATATCCCAATTCTAATCAATTAGATAGATTATATGGGAAATTGTACGTGGATGCATGTGAGTTGATACGGAACAGACGACGTGACATATTATATTATTATGAATATTAATTACGCATTTTTCCTTTCAATAGATGAGTAATTAACAGACAAAAAAAAATCATAAATAAACAATCAAAGGCCATAATCGTGTAATGCTGTTTTGTATTTATCTCACGAAAATTTTCACAACTACTTAATGAAGTTCTACTGTTTTTTGAAAGAACAAAAAATCAAATAGATTGATGCCTGGACAACCATAATTGCAGTGGTTTGCAAAGGAAACGTCATGAAATAACCCCACCATTAATTGTTTCATCAACCTGCCGGGCCAATCCTGTCTGCCGTGTCTTCTTTTCAGTAGTTTGAAAAAGTAAACATCCATTATACTGCTGTTTTATTATTCGATTCTTTATGACAAGAACACAACCATGAACATCCAAGCTTAGTTACTTCCTTAATCTATTTGACACCCCATGCCACATATAATTTGTCTCCGGAACTTTTAAAAGGATTGCTAATCAATCATGTAAATTCACTTGATATTAGAAAGCTTCATAAAATTTTACCCAAAAAGGGGTTACTATGATGCTTATCTTGTAATTTTATGTATATTGCATAATATTTCTTCCTTGATTGCCTAGTCATACGAGTTGACCAATACCTCACTGCCCTTAACAAGATTTCCTTTTTTCTATAACCCATTAATTTTTGTCCCTAACAAAGGTCCCTTAATTAAACGCTATGCTGGTGGCACTTCGTCCAACCGTTCAACCCATAAATGATGAAAATGACAAGTTAACTCCTCGACTCGTTTTTCTTACAGTTGAAAATTATTCTCTTCAACAACCGCTTATCACAAACACCAGCAAACCATGGCATGGAAATCATTTTGTGGTACTGACTTTGCGGATATTACATCTTGACTTCCAACAAGTTAAAACCCAATAGATTCTACACCAAAGATTTTTTTTTTCTTTTAATAAACACGAATTATACTTAATAAAATCAATTAACATATTTCAAACACAAGTGATTATACATTTTTTAAAATATTATTATAATTAATGATTAAAAATGCACACACACACACACACACACACGATATATATATATATAGATATATCAAGTTTCAGCGATTGTAAAATATAACGTCAATTTACGTTTTGAACCCATCAAATTAAATGCGCTTATATTATATAACTCTTTAATAAAAATAAAAAATTTCCTTTTAATAAAATTTTACCAAAAAATAAAAATCGTTTTCTGCTTTAATGAGGAAGTACGATATATACGGGCGGGAATCTGACTCGAATGCATCTACTTTTTTGTGCAATTCCATGGGGATTTTCATATCTATTAATTTCTAGCAACGTTAGCTCAGCACAGAAGGCACTTTTTATCCTAATAACAACCAACAAAAATAATGAGAAAACCAGAAGAAACATATAAATGCTCACATAATTAAGCATAACATAAACACACAATTTGAAGGTACGGTTCTAAGTAAGTACCTGGCCCTACGGTTCTGAAACCACACCTCAACTTGCCTTGGTCTTAGCTTCAATTGCAAGGCCAATGCCTCCTTCTGTCTCTGCATAATTGAAAAACAAAGTCAAAACCCTCAAACTTAACCAATCTCTATCAACCCTTAAAAATTAGGGTTGGTGATTATTACAGGGTTTAAGGTATGGTGTTGCCGGAAGCTTTCTTCGAGAAGGCGAGACTGTTCCTTAGAGAGACGGAGTTTCTTGCGAGGTGGGGTTCCTCCATTATTAATGGTGCTTTCCTCTTCATCATCCATGGCAGCAGTGATCCATTCTTCTTCTGCTTCTCCTGATGGTACCTGGTTTATGTCCAAATCTCTCACCATTGCACAAACCCCTTGAATAGTCAACATATCCAATCACCAAAAAGACAACGTATTAAGCAACAAACCAATAGTTATTCAATATAATCAAGAACATCATGATCATATGGACAGAGGAAATCCCAGTATCCTAGCCATGCAGGAATACAAGGTATGGAAAAAATTGGAAAAAAATACACACACACCAATGGAAGGCTTTGATTTCAATTTGACCAAAGAATAAATAGGTATAGAAAAACGAAAGATCCTGATGAAAAACTATAAAGTTTGTAAAATTAAAAAAAAAAAAAAAAAAAAATCCAATCCAGAGAAACAAAGAGAGAGAGATTGTTGCATACCAGTTGAAGGAAGAGAAGGAGGTGAAGAAAAGCCAGGCATGGATATGGTCAACTCCAAGCTTGAAGAGCTTGTGGGCGAAACAGCCATGAAAAAAAGTTTGTTTCTCAAAAGGAGGATGGGGAAGAAAAAAGAGAAAAAAGATAAAAAGATTGATTTTGTACAAGGGGGAGAGAAAAGGTAAAGTGAAAGAAGAAAACAAAAGGAGACAAACAAGAGACAGACAAAGCAAAGAAAATATGAAACGGAGGAGGAAATAAAGGATGGGCAGAGAGGGAATGTGAGAATACTGGTCAAATAAATAGCTAAATAGGAATTTTAATTGTTGTTTTTTTTTTTTCTCCCTCTTTTTAAGGTTGTTTTATTTTCATACTAGGGCTGTGGCTTTTTGACTGTGGTCTACAAGTCAAACGGTCTGGTCCATCAATTCATGACACGTGTCAGACTGATTGGAAAGAAAAAAATGGTGGGGGAATCAACCGGCAGGTTTTGTGTTCAGTTGAGAAAGGGAAAAGGATTGAGTCCGGTTGTTGGTTCAAAGGTCAGCTATTGAATTGAAATGATTGGGGAGCATAGACTTTACTGAGGCTCTCAGAAATAAATTAATAAACTAATCCCTGCTGACTTATCCTATATTATTAATAATAACACCTCTTTGATTTCTTTGTGCCGTCCCAACGAGAAGAAGACCTATTTGTGTACGACACTTCCATTTCCAAGCTCTTTGATTTGTTGCACGCGTTTGCATGTCCCAAGTATAGCTTATGACTAATCCACCTCTGTGCGTGCGTGCGTGCGTGTGTGTGTGTGAACGTACTTGCCTTTATTTTCATGGCTGTATGGTAGTGTCTGAGGTTCTCGTTTTGGTAACCGATTAACACTGGCTCACATTATGCGGTTAACCAGCAAAAGCAAATAGAGACGGGCTGGCTGGTGGCGGGTGGCAGTTGAGGAGGTGGCCTGTGGGGCCTTACCCTAAAAACATAAAATAAATAAATAACTTTTGGGGCGTAGAGTCCACAAGTCTCCTCAGGCCCTTTTCGCTCCTCTTCATTTCCACCTAACGAAGCTCTAGCCGGTTGCTTGATCAAACATGTGAATGGGAAACACAGTTTATGGTCTGTCTGGGCAATTAATTTCTTTGACTTTGTTAAAGAACGGGCGTTAGATTTGGCGTAGCGAAGTGGGGCACAAGGGAAAGAGACGTGGTGTGAGATGGAAAACGCATATTGGTAATTACTAAATTATTGTCTTTGATAATGGGGAATTAAATGCTGCTTTACCTCCTAACAGATAGAAAGAGAGGGGGGAATTGTAACGTATGGGAAAGGCATCTTGAGTTTGACCCCTTTTTGGTTAACGAAGCAATTAATGATGTTAAAACTGTCTACATATAAAAAAGAAAATTATTTAGACGCCCCCCCCCCCAAAAAAAAAAAAAAAGAAAACAATGAAATGAGAATACAAATATGGAGGCTATTATTGGCATATTGGCTCACTTACTTTATTTATTGGTTTATAGAAACCTACCAATCCCTATATAATCCCTATGCATACATGTTTAGTTTGTTCGATGATAATTGGTATGCGAAAAGGTCTTCATTTTCATTTCTTTTTTTCCTTCCACGCATTGAAAATTATTTGTCCAATTCTTTTTGGTCTTCGGCATGAGTTAAAGCAACAATTATTTTTTTTTTGGGTCTCATTAAAGTAACAATTATTGTGTTCAAAGCTTTGAACAAAATTGTGTGTGGTTATGGGCATGACTTTATTCTAGTAAAAGAGGCATTCAAGGCATCAAAACAGTCCAATGAGGCAATCAATTCTCTTTCTCTTGTAACCTCTCTCATTTCTACTAATGAAATATAGACTGCACACATTTCCGGAGAGCTATATTATTCTTACAAGTCTATTGATTGATTAAAAGATAATCACCTAAAAAGTTGTAACAATTTGGTCTAGTCGATAATTAAAATGTTGGGATTTTAAAATTGACTGTTGAAATTTGAATTCACGGTATAGAAGAAGATGAAATTCATAAAATGCAGAGAATAACGTGGCAGTTTACGTGCAAATAAAAGAGTTTTGCAGGCAATCCCCTTCACTATGTTACTTGTGTACAAGATTTTTCTTTTTTTTTTTTTTTCAAAAATCAAAAACTTCGATTGGAGAAAATTGTGCCTGCACACAATAAGCTAATCTACAAACTAGACTCAAGGAGGCTTTTGAGTAGTCTTTGGATCTACTTTTCCTTACGACACGTTTTTTTTTTTTTTTTTTTGGTGGGGAATAATATACTTTTGTTGTAAAATAAAAGAGAGAGAGAGTGAGGGACTGCAACTTATTGACTGACTTGTAACTCAATATATTCGCCAAATAGAACTCAAAATTTTGGCATTCTGTTCTCTTAGTCGGTTCCAGTTTTTCCTTTTGTAACTAGGGTATCGCAGCAAGGCAGCAATTTATGAGTTGGGGCATATTTATTTCACGGCCAATTGACATTAAATTATCTTGCAGGGGGGACCATTCATGGATGACTACTAGGGGGGGAGACTGAAATGATTGCCATGACTTTAAAAGCAAGACATCCTTGGAGAGCGAGCACTCGGAACGGCAGTATGGTACAGCGATATATCCCACATGGGGATTGTGCTTGTCTGCTAATCCCCACCATGTAATGTTGTACTTTTCGGCAATCTGCACCAGGAATGTTGAGTGCTCTACCGTTTCCAGCGACGACACCCATATGGGTAGAGGAGTCCATTTCGTTGCCTTTTCTAGAATATATATATAATTTAAATAATTTTATTAAAGAATAATTAGAGGATAGATCAGTACGAATCCAAAATAGAAAGAAAAGTCATCCATAAGCCAAAGTTATAACCAGACAAGGATATTTGTAATAATAGCACAAAAATTGCATAATCGTCTATTTGGCAAGCTGACCCCTAGCCACTCATTATAGTTTTTTCCAAAATCCTCTATAGATACGATCAAAAAAAGATGGTGCTTATTACAGGGATCTGCATGCCCCCTATGGTAAGGACCCTCCGTTCTCCTAACGCAGCCTGCTTATTTTCCTTGCCATTATGGTACTACGAAACTTTACATTATGTAAGGATTTCGTTTTTCAAATAAGTACGTGAATTGAAGTGATATCGTCAAATTACGGTTTTTCTCTTTAGGATGCAATGGAGAGCAAGAAAGGAAAAGAACCAAAAAAAAAAAAAGAGTGCCCCGAAAGAGAGACGTAAACTTGAAATAAAGTATAGTGTAAGATCAAATTTAGGGATAATTAAGAGTAAATGTACATACGGTAAGTTTATTGTTTGAAACCAGTATATTGCTATTTATTAATAATTTAGAGTATTCTAAAATAATTTCCTTAGAATTGTCATATATCACTTGTTTATGTCTCTAGCAGACTCAACTAGACTACTAGAGGAAAGCATAATTAATTGCATACGATATCATGAGAGGTTCTTTCTTAGTGCTTGCACATGGTGGAACATTGCCAATTCATTCAATATGCGATGCCCCAAGAAAACTCTTTTGTAGCGAAATTTCAATCCAAGAAGCTAGCATTTTGGCCATGACCAGGTTTGAAATCGAGCTACTTTTGACGCAAAATCTTTTTTATTCTTATATTTTCATAGTGATTGAAATTTAAACAACAGGTTCCCCCCCCCCACCACCACCATCACCACTTTTTGTTTTTTCATTACAAAGTCCAATATTTTTCATCATTGGTCTAAAATTATCAAATGCGAATTATATTATTTTCTTCGATTGACGAGGACTGCTTTTCGTCTAAATCTCAAAACTTTGCCATTGAACCAATTGACTCAATGCCTACTTAATTAATAACAACAATTTTGCTGGCTTCCTAGAAATAGGCTCTCTCAAGGATTGTTATTTCCATCCTCTCTCAACTTACAAATGTTTGCTTATATTCCTGTTAATGAAATAAAGCTTTCAGGATAATGTACTTCCTTGTACACAAAGATTCATTTGCAATAAGAAAACCCATATAATTACTTACGTTGATACTAATGTGAAATGAGCTACGGATTTACAACTTTGGAACAATCGATCACTTCACCCACGTCTGTCCCGCACGAAGCGTTAAGACAAAGCCACGCATGAAGCTCAGTTGGAATAAGGTGTCCTGTCCCATATATATGCATCCTTTAATGATACGCTTATGATCTAACCCTTCAGCATAGTCATGTCGAATTCTTCGTAATTTTGAGGTAGGACGTGGAGGATGCGGGGCAAGGGAGGGTGGGGTGCCCACCTGCCCTCCTGCAGACTGTTTATCTTTTTTTTTTTTAATAAACATATAAATATAATGTATATATATAAGTAAAAATAATGTGCAAATAATATATTTTTGTTAATTGTATGAATATTTTACTTAATTGTATGTACGTCATATATTTAACAAATAAAAAAGGGGGGAGGAAGGAAATGTTTTACAAACTACGCCAAATTCGAGGATGAGTTCTGCATATTTTATAAATAAATAAAAAAATCACACCTCTTCGCACGCAACAACGGGCAGGGCCATGGAGAACGAGAAATTATTCGGGGAAAAGCATGAGTTGGTGATGGGGTCCACACTGGATGATTACGGACGGAACACAGTAACATCATGTGGACCCCATCTTGATCATGAGTTGGGTGGCGAACCAGAGATGGGCCCTACTCGCCGGCTTGTCCTCTGTTGGGTAATTGGGATTTGGGGATAATTTGTTTTCAAGTAGACAGCATGTGGGCCAACATCACCTCTATATTCTTCGAATACTTTTTTATAATAATAATAATAATAATAATAAATAATTTACAAAATTTTGACTAATTTTTTTTACTTGTTAAATTGTTAAATAAGTGTTAAAAAAATTAATCCTAACATTTATTAGGGTAAACCCTTTCAACTCATTTCCATCAATCATAGACTAAATTTAGTATTAATTATAATTATTCTAAATCTTTGCTTAACAAAATTGTTTTAATGGAACTTATGATTTATAAAATAATACTTATTATTTTTTATATGATTGATTAAAAAAATAAAAATAATTTTAATTAGATAAATTTATTTTACTACTCTAAAGTAAGAAGATAACTTTCATAAAAATATTTTAATTTTAAATTTTTTAAATATAATTCACTTATAATCTTACACTAAATGATAAATAGGATTTATTCAAAATAATAAAATAAATTTACATAACAAGCATCCTTTCATAAATGAAAAACCAACAGCAGACCACGTTTGGTTGCAAGATACATTATATTAAATAAACTTATGAACTTTTTATTTATACCTCCAATTACATAAAAAAAAATACATATAGGGTTTGTTTAATTAGGAAGTTTCATCATCTTCGTATAATAGAACCAGTGCCAATGAACACGATGATCACAAGTCAAACCACCGCTACGATGCGCTAAGAACTTATGCTACCAATATGTTACGCACCGTTAACTCCTTCTCCATAAAATTAATCTGTGGGATTACATTATTCTATATCAAATTCATAAATGACTTCGTCGATGTCCTTGAACAAGCATTAATCCAGATTGTTGGCATTTAACGTCAAATTTGAGGGTCTTACGACGAATAAGAATAAATTCTGATACTACTTATAATAGAGTTATTATTTTTTTAAAAGATAAATTATTAAAATATACAATCACATTTATAAGGTCAAAAATTTCTTTATTCCTCGACAACATAGAAATTAATTAATATACACTTATTACAAATAGCACATAAAATAATACTTACTACTTAACATTAATATTTTAAAAGTTATTAGTAAAAGTATTATTTGATTTACAAAAACAAATGGTAACTTCATTTTTAGTAATATTATCATTAGTTAGAATACCATGCTTTTGCTACCTCTAATATCTTAGAGCAGATTCTGATAACTCTAAAGTTTATTACATGCATCGTCATTATACGCTGAACAAATGAGTTCCATGATCTCATTTTTGCGGCTTACAACATCAAACTTCTTTACAGCACATGGACCCATTTTCATACTTTTCATCCTTTTCTCTTAAACTATGATGAGTATCTGTTTTCTCCAACTTTCTCGCCAAAGCAGTGAAACAGATGTCAGTTAGGTACGACAAGAATTTTGTTTTAATCACATTTTCTCATCATTTCCTTTCCTTATGCCTCTTAATTATTCTTTTTTACGGTATTTTCTTTTCCACTGCTTTCTTTCTCGCTATTTTTCTAACAAAACAAACAAAGGCTTAGTTAAGTTCTGCATCCTATCACTCTCGTCGCATTGCTAAAAGCCGAGATTCTTGGGTATCTTTTCATAATCCTAACAAAGAGTACTCTCTATCTACAGTCACATAAAATACCATAATATAGTCACTGTCGTCTTATCATGGACAAGCTGTTAATTGTGTGGCTAAACACAAGATGACCCTGTGCTGCTGTTTTTTTTTTTTCGTGTTAAATTATAACACGTTATTCATATTTTAAATTTTATCTAATAATTTAAATATTTTAACTAAAAAAACTTTTATTCAAATTATATTATTTTTATATATAATTATAAATGATTATAAATATAATAAATTATTTCATAT
The DNA here is from genome assembly GCA_037897445.1 of Ceriops zippeliana. NCBI lineage: Eukaryota > Viridiplantae > Streptophyta > Magnoliopsida > Malpighiales > Rhizophoraceae > Ceriops > Ceriops zippeliana. The sequence continues at coordinate 1,199,868 of JBAPLH010000125.1, forward strand.
GTTCAATTCAACGATAGTTTATTTTTAAAATTTTTAAATCGAGTAATTTCTTAACAAAGTTAAAAAATTGTCAGTGACCACCGGCAAACAATTCACGCGACAAAAGCAAATCAGTTCCTCCTAAAAAGTCGGTATTCTGCCATCTCGTCGGCACCCTGTACGACACCCTACGGTTCACTGTGACACCATATTTTGGTTGCCCTGTCCAAATGCAGTAACATTAAGCGCACGTCCAAAACAAAATGATTCCAGGATAACAAATTAAAACATCGTTATGGTCCTGCGGGAATCGGCTAACTTCAATAAATGGCAAATCCATCATAATTTGATGCAACAGAAATCAGATATTGTACATCATCGATTCCAACTTGTACATTATGCTGATCAGCTAGCATAGGCCCGGAGGAAAATGGTGCAGCAGTTTTCCATAACTGCATAGAGACAGCAAGCACAATTTGATTCCATGCCTTCTTTCAAGCATAAGGACCTAAAAGTTCCTTGCTTTTCACTTAAATCTCCAATACACCGACCGTGTGAAACCCAGAGTTTTCCAGCTAATGGCAATGCCTCGTGCTGAATCCAGGTATGCAACTGATTGGCCTGTCAAGAAATGTAGCGTCTTTTAGTTGTGATACAGGCACAATTTTAGTATAAAGATTCCTTCATGCTAACATCGTGGTCTAATATTTCCACAGTTTCTAAACTCATGTCCTGAAAGTGAACTGGCAAGCTACACATATTGTTATTTACATCTGAAAGTGTCTGCACAGATGGCCACCGTTCATCGGAACTATGTGGATCAACATACTCAAATCCAAGGCATTTGGGCCACAGTCAATTGCAACCTCCTCCTTAATCAATTCTACGAGATGATTTTTAAAAAGAGTAAATAAATGTAACAAATACCAGGTAACAATTTCACCTGGGTAATAGAAGCAATATCGAAGTCATTTGTTATTTATAAAAATTTTTTATAGTAAAATTCTTCTTAAAATATTCCAATTGTTAATTTGTGACTCTCATCCTTTGTCCTCATTGTCTGATTGCCTCTCAAGAGTCCACGATTCGTCATCAAATGAATGAAAAGCACAGAAAGACCCTGCCTACAGCACCTTCTTTAATACACAAAAAATAGTTAATAGCATTGATTGATCAAAGAGCTTAGACAATCACAAATGGAGTCAATCGATGTCTGCAATCCTTTTGCGCCTTGTTTCTTCGTTTCCTCCACCATTCTTTAGCGTCATTGCCAATTGCTTCGGACCCTTCTTTCCCTCAAGAAGCTCTGCCCACAAGATCTGGCTATCTGCCGGTGGATTCCAAGACCAACTCTCTCATTTCTACGTTTTCTATGAAGCCCAAAACTCAAGTTTGCCTCTTTCCGAAATCCCAGTTCTCATTCGGCTCCAGCGTGGCCCTGGCTGTTTTTCCATTATTGGCAATTTTTTTTGGAACTGGGTCCTTTCCGTGTCAACAAACAAGTTGTCCTTAAACGCAATTTGGGCTCTTGGCATTGCATCTTGGGCCTCATTTTCCTTGATAATCCCATTGGAGTTGGATTCAGGATCGCTTGTGTGACCGAAGATATACCGAGAGGTCAACATGCTGTTGTTAAACACCTTTTTGCTGCTATTGCTGCGTTTATTGCATTAGAACCGGTTTAAAGATTGCCCAATTATGCCACTGGTGAGAGTTATGCTGGAAAGTTTGATCTTGCAATTGGGTATTGCAATTGGATACGTAGGATATACACATTTAAAAATATTTTTTTTAATTTAATTTTTTTCTTAAAAATACAACATATGTAATAAAGATGATGAAATATATAATAAATATAATATAACGTACAACAAATCATTAAAAAATATATATATTTGATAATTAATTGTATATTATGCAATGTTCTGTTTACATTTTATCAATCACTCTTATAATGCATTACATATATTTAAGTGAGAAATTTTAAGTTAAAAAAAATTAATTTTTAACGTGTGAGGCTCAGATGATACGCTCCTCTCCTCCACTCTACATTCTCTATAATCATGCTGTTGGAGCCGATTTAAAAAATTCACATAGAACCGAAGTATTGTTTTTCCCAAAAAATAAAAAAACATTGAAGCACGGCTCTTTTTTTTTTTTTTTTTTTAATGAGTGTGATTTTGTACCGTGTTGCCCTGTTCGTACACTTTGAAAGACTTCAAACCTCACCTGCTGTCGAATCCGCTGCCGTATAAGAAATTGCCGTTCTTTGGACATTATAAATCCCAAGACTAGGGTTGTGAACCTGTCTTAACCAAATCATGAAGCCAGAGACTGCGGCCATTGGGGACGGCTACTGGTTTAGCCGGCCATTGAAGATAAATCAAGGTTTTCTTCTCTTTCTTCTTCTATTACGTTCGTTCTTCTCTATTTCTTCTTTTTCTTATTGCAAGATTGTGAGACTGATTAAAGGGGCTCAGGAGGCAAATAAGGGCAGAGCAGCTTCTTCTCAGTGGCTCTGAAAAAACACCAGTAGGTTCTCTATTGGATTCCCCTTCTAACTTCTAAGCCCTGAACATCAAATCATTTGATTAATGGCATCATAGTACGGGTTTTGTGCTTGGTGGGCTCTTGGGAAATTGGATTTCTATTTTTTGGTCTTTAGGATGCTTTCCTGAGCCAAAAAGTTTCCTTCTTTTCGTGCCCATCTTTCCTTTTCCTCGCGAACCCGCCTCCAAATGCCATTACAATAATCAATTTAATGCTATTCTCAACTGGGTTTTCTTGGAAATATATATATTTTTTTGTTACCGATGAGGAGAGTATCTGGCCAAGAGCAACGGCAACAATTTTTATTTGCGCTCGGTGTAGTGTTTCCCTACACGGGTTGTTCGTTGCTTTGAGGAATGTGCCAATATGCTAATCTGAGGTAGAAAATTTCAACAAAAGTTAATATTTTTATGTGATGGAATTCTGGTTTTCGTGCTTATGGAATTTGTGTTTAATGCTTAAATCTTGGTTGTTGCTCTTTTCTTTGTTTTGCATATTCTCGCAACTTAGTTATATCATAAATAATCTGATTAAATTGAGATTAAGATTGTGTTGTTTTTGCATGATAATGGGAAAAATACGAAACTTTTGTTTGATTAGGTCCTCTTGGGACACGAAGTGATCTGGTTTATACCTACATCTGTAAATTGGGTGTGCGTCTCTTTGTAGTGAATAGAGGATCTGATAATAAATTTGGCGTCACAGAAAGCTGGTGCCCATCTTCCCTCCCATGGGCACTTGGCTCGCTATGATGCCTACAAAAAAAATTTAGAGTCTAAATCCACATCTGAGCCAAGTTTGGACTTGGAGATTATTTCAACTAATGGATGCTTAAACAGAAATCCAATGACAATATGCAGGATTCATGAAAAATGCAGTGGAGTTTGTTTAGGAGAAATGACAAGCAACCCATGTTGATACCCTCCCATATCCCCATTTGCACATGGTGGTTAATGACTAAATCAGAGTACAGAAACTGAAACATTGCTACCATTATCTACCTATTTCAACCTGAGTGGGCAGTTTTAGGCTAATCTGCATTGTGAGAATTTGAGATTATCGTTTGTTCAACTAAAATGGGCTCTTTATTCCTAAAATTACTAGTCATCTAAAATTTGGAACATGTTCGAGAGTGTTTGATCAAAAAGGCCAATAGAAATATGGATTCATTATAAGTCTAGTGGAATTTATTCTTGAAGTCTCTAATTATACCATCTTGATGCTCTCCCATTTGCTTTTTGGTACTAAATGACCAAATCAAACTACACACAACTTTTGCAACCACAATAGGAGCTAGAGTTTTCAGATCATAGCTAGAATTCAATTCTGAACTCTACTGTTTCTTCTCAACAAATCCAAAGTCAAGTCCACTAGAATTCACCGACTGGTCTGTAGGCACAGGGAGCCCGGCACCTAACACCACAGCATGGCTCAAACTGTCCATTCACTTTCCGGATATTCCTATTAGCCGATAGAGATCTCCCTATGCCCTCCTACTTCTTTATCTTAACCTAAGTCTTTGTGGCCCAAACTGTCACCTCAAATCAAAATGCCCTTAGTACAACTGTTTGTCACCAAGAATTCCATCATGTATTTCACTCTTCATGACACCTGGATGCAATGCAGCTCAAACAACATCATTGCAGTCATAAAAAAACAATGGCTGCATTGGCTCCTAAGACTCTTTATCTCATCTGGTCACTTTCTTTGTGAAATCAGGCGAAGTAGAGACCTTATTTCTTTCATCTGTTGCTTCACTTCAATTTCCTATCTTTAACCAACTGTTGACAACTTCCCCTGCAGTCATACAAGACCGTCAACAGTTGGCGTGCCTCTCTAAACTTTTTTGATTAATGTATAAAGGTTTAAATATAAATTTGAAATTTCAACTTTTGTTAATTTTGATCAATTTAAATTATGAAATTTTAAAATTTGATCAGTTTGGTTACGTTGTTTTAACTTTGATCAATTTGAGTAATGAACTTCTAAATTTTAATTCATTTGAGTCAATAAATAATCACAGTTATTAATGTGGCAAATAACGTAAAATTTTATATTGACAAAAAAAATTATTATCAATCAAGTTGTTTTATATTATTTAAAATAGTTTTTTATTTTAGTTACTTTCAAAAAAATTTATAATGTTTCAATAAAAATTACTCTAGCAAATTCCAATCAAATTTAAATTTTCTGATAATATTTCATCGTTTTTTTTTAAATTATAACCCAAATTAAAAAAACGTAAAAGTTTATGAATTAAATGAAAAATGATTTTAGAAATTTACAACTTCCTGGATCGTTTTCTTTATTAAACTAACAACTGTCGTGGTACCAATGATTGACTAAAAAGCACAAACACGCGCAACGGAGTCAATGTTTGCAATCCTCTGTGCCTTGTTCCTCCGTTTCCTCCACCATTCTTTGGCATCATCACCAGCTGCTTTAGACCCTGCTTTCCCCCAAGAAGCTCTGCCAACAAGATCAGGCTATTAGCCGGTGGATTCCAAGACCAACTCAGCCATTTTCTACGCTTTCTATGAAGCCCAGAACTCAAGTTTGCCTCTTTCCCAAACCCCTCTTCTCATTCGGCTTCCAGGGTGGCCCTGGCTGCTCTTCCATGCTTGGCAATTTTCTTGAACTGGGTCCTTATCGTGTTAACGAACAACTTGTTCTCGAACCCAATTTGGGCTCTTGGAATCGCATCTTCGGCCTGATTTGACAAAACGCAAAAATTTATAAATTAAATTAAAATGATTTTAGAAATTTACAACTTCTTGGATCGTTTTCTTTATTACACAAACAATTGTCATGGTACCAATGATTGACTAAAAAGTACAGACACTCGCAAATGGAGTCAATGTTTGCAATCCTCTGTACCTTGTTCCTCCGTTTCCTCCACCATGCTTTGGCATCATCACCAGCTGCTTTACACCCTGCTTTCCCCCAAGAAGCACTGCCAACAAGATCAGGCTATTTGCCGGTGGATTCCAAGACCAACTCAGCCATTTTCTACGCTTTCTATGAAGCCCAGAACTCAAGTTTGCCTCTTTCCCAAACCCCACTTCTCATTTGGCTCCAGGGTGGCCCTGGCTGCTCTTCCATGCTTGGCAATTTTCTTGAACTGGGTCCTTATCGTGTTAACGAACAACTTGTTCTCGAACCCAATTTGGGCTCTTGGAATCGCATCTTCGGCCTGATTTTCCTCGATAATCCGATCGGAGCCGGATTCAGTATCGCATCAGGGACCGAAGATATACCGAGAGGTCAACATAGTGTTGCTAGACATCTTTTTGCTGCTATTACTGGGTTTATAGAATTAGAACCAGGTTTCAAAGATCGCCCAATTTATATCACTGGTGAGAGTTATGCAGGAAAGTATGTTCCTGCAATTGGGTATTACATTTTGAAGAAAAACACCAAGTTGCCAGTTTCGAAGCAAGTGAACTTGAAGGGCGTTGCTATAGGTAATGGGTTGACAGATCCACTGACACAAGTGAAAACTCATGCGGTGAATGCTTATTTTTCTGGGTTTATCAATGAGAAGCAAAAATGGGAGTTGGAGGAAGCTCAATGGGAAGTTGTTAAGATGGTTAAGATAGGAAATTGGAGTGGAGCAACAGATACAAGAAATAAGGTCTTGAAGTTGTTGCAAAACATGACAGGGCTGGCTACTTTGTATGATTTCACAAAGAAAGTGCCTTATAGAATGGAGTTAGTTACTAAGTTTTTGCAACCAGAAGAGATAAAGAAAGCCTTAGGAGCCAATGCATCCATTGTTTTTGTTGACTGCAGTGATGTTGTGGGAGCTGCATTGCATGCAGATGTCATGAAGAGTGTGAAATATATGGTGGAATTCTTGGTGAAGAACAGTAAGGTGTTGCTATATCAAGGGCATTTTGATCTGAGGGATGGTGTTGTTTCCACAGAGGCTTGGGTTAAGACAATGAAGTGGGAGGGGATAGGGGGATTTCTGATGGCTGAGAAGAAGATCTGGAAAGTGAATGGACAGCTTGCTGGGTACGTGCAGAAATGGGGGAGTTTGAGCCATGCTGTGGTGTTAGGTGCTGGGCACCTTGTGCCTACCGACCAGTCGGTGAATTCTCAGGCAATGATAGAGGACTGGGTTTTGGAAAAGGGGGCCTTTGCTGACAAGCAAGAGAATAATTCTGCATGGAGTCGGTAACTAAGTTGTGTATAGCAGCGTTGGAGTTGCCATAATGGTTGCAAAAGTTGTCTGTAGTTTGATTTGGTCATTTTGTTCCAAAAGCAAATGGAATGGTATCAAGATAGTATGTTCATGACATCAATAATAAATTCCATTGCATTTATCATGAATCCATGTTCCTAATATTATATCTAATGACGTAGTAGGAGTGTTTGAGTTTGAGTTAGGAACAAAGGGAGCATTTTCAGTTGAATGATTGAGAATCTCATGGTGCAGATTTGCTTAAACTGGCCGTTAAGGTAGAAAAAGGTGAACCGCTACTAGAATTGTAGGCATCATAACGAGCCGGGTGTCCATAGAAGAACAACTAGCTTCTCGTGTACTCAATTTTTTGAGTCTAGAGATCCTGGAGGGTGTATTAATAATCAAACAGAAAATTGGGTAAAGATTGAAACAAAGTTCCGTGAGCAACAGTATCACCTTCTTCTTTAGATTTATTGTATATATATTTTAGAATAAAAGCATAATATAACGTACTTTAATCTGCATAGAGAGAATTATTCTTAATTAAATTTTAAAAGATAACCTGAAATATATAGCTGCCCTTATGACTGCAATGGTTCTATCTATTTTCATTGAATTCAATCAAGATTCAGCTGAAATGATCTCACGATCCAAACTTGCTTAAGATGTGGATTTAAACCGTGTGAAATCTAATTTTAGACATCATAGCGAGCCAGAGCCAATTGGAGAGAAGATGGGCGTCAGCTTTCTGTGATATCAAATTTATTAACAGATCCCTTTTTTGGCTGCAAAGAGACGCGCACCCAATTTATAAAAGCATGTATAAACAGGCGAGCCTGCGTCCCAAAAGGACTAATCAAACAAAAGTTTTGGGTTTTCGCTTTAAACCGTAAAGGGAAAACGATGACGAAATCTTAATCTCAATTTAAATGAATTGCCGAATGAATCTATTCTCGTTGATTAGTTTATTATGAACTTTATGTTATCAGAGTATGCTCAGGGATTAAAACTCTAAATACAAATCCTACGTGCGTTAAAAACCAGAATTACATCAGATAAACAAATGAAAAATTGGTGAAATTTTCTATCTCCGATTAGGACATTCCTCTGCGCGGAGGGCCAAAAAATTGTTGCTGTCGCTCTTGGCCAGATACTCTCCCCATCGGTAAAACTAATTATAATTATAATAGTTAAAAAAAATATTATTTGCATATTTAAATAATTATAATAATTACAAATGATGTTGATTGTTTTGACACGTACACATCAATATTAGGATTTCCACGATCAAGTTACTTAGTAATTCGTAGAATGGATGTAAAAATATAATGCATAACATGCATGCCCAAACAATTTAACTGATAGGATATAACATAAAACTGAATCTCATAAGACTAAATCCAAACCCCATATCTACTAATAAAATATTAAAATATAGTCAAATAATTTTTAATTTTTAAAGATAAAACACTAAAAGTAAAATTTAAAAGGAACAAAATTTAATTAGAAGATTAATTAAGTGAAGGTGAAAAAAAACTTAAAATTGAGAAAAGTAATTTTAGAATTGATGAAAAAATGTGATTTAAAGTTAAAATTTTTAAAAATAAAAAATGGAAAATAAAAATAAGAACAATTTAAAAAATAAGGTGAAAATGATATTTGATTTTTTAAAAAAAAAAGAAAAATAAAAATAAAAAAAAGAGAGAGAAAAGAGAGAAAGGAGATATAAGAGAAAAGAAAGAAAGTGGTGAAAGGGGAGAGAGAAAGAATAAGAGAGTTTATGCCAATAAAAAAAATATACATATATTATTGTTAAATTTAAAATGTAAATGAAATCATAAAAAATTAAGAAAGAAAAAGTAAAAAGTAGTCAAAGAGAGAAAGAAAAAGAAGTATGTGTACTAATTTAAAATTAAAAAATAAATTTATGATTTTTTAAATTAAATTTCTTTTAACAAAACATATATATCAAAAATAAAAATTTAAAATCAAAATTCCAACCTTACTAGCCATCATCTTAGTTTTGTCATTATGCCTAGTAATTAACGAAATGCAAATGTTTGTATTTTGGGAAAAAGGTGTGTTGATAGCAATGCAGACCATATATTTTTCTTTTTCTTCTGTTCATAAATTTATTATTATTATTATTATTTTTTTTTTTTTATAGATGAAAAATTGTAGTTGTTGAATAAAATATAATTTATATAAATATAAATTAATAATTTATTTATTCAAAAATAATAATTTTGTAATAGTTAATATTATCCTCCGATAAAGGTGGAAGAGTAGCCAAGGGTATACAGTGCCACAGTTATAAGGCACATGGACGTTCTCTCTCGTTAAATTCAGCAACGAACTCCCTACATTCTGGGCTCCTACTTTAAATATTCACATCACACTGATTCTGATACTATATTCTGGGCTCCTACTCTCAAGTTTAAAGTAATTGCTAACAGACATTATATTCAATTCAGACTGACTCTGATACTGTTACCACGAGACATTACCATCCCTTAATAAGCAGCATATTAGGATGTGAAATATAGACGGTTATAAGGCAATGGATCCCTCATCTTTTACAACATGGAATTCCGTCACACAGGACAAGCCAAGCGGGGAGTAGGCACATAGCTCAGTTCTGCTGAATTCAATGAAGAAAAATGATCTGACAGAATCTCTTATCGATCGGGAAGAAAAGACGTGGGCATTACACACCACCCTGACACTATGTTAGGATAAATCACAAATGGCGACGTGGGTCTGATATGGTCCTGCTTGGCAATGTTCTGTTCTCTCCACCAGAAATCGGATAGGAAAAGGAGACGTGGGCACTGCACACCCATGTTTAGGATAAATCACAAATGGCGACGTGGGGTGTGATATGGTTCTGTCCACGAGAAAGATCGTAGTTCGATTTTTGCCACGCTGGTACATTAAATGCCCCAGAAAATATAAGCTTCAACCAAATTGCAATTATTTTTCCCTTTTTCATTCTTTTCTTCCCTCCTCTTTTATCAATGAATGGTTATCAGTTTGTTATCAGGAAATGTGTTTTTTTTTTTTTGGGGGGGGTCGAAGGAAATGTGTAATTTAGATATATGGTCTGCATGCAGGATCGAATTTGGCCCAGTTTGTCTTCAAAAAAAAAAAAAGAGTAAAAGACACTAACACAATATTTTCACAACTAAGAGAATTCTATCATAGATCTTATTTTGACTCTTATGCCTCATCTACTCCTTACATTTATTATGTAATTCTTGTATGTATATATTTTTTGTAATAATTTTAATAAAAATTATTAGTATGGGTCCGGTAAATGAGCCACCACATCGTTTACAAATATTCCAGAGAGTAAATTTTGGAGGCCATAAAGACCAGTTCTACCATCAAAGGAGAATTATGGACTCTGACCCAAAAAAAAAAAAAAGGTAAGTAGATTTAAAGACGGTGAATTCAAATAAATAGAATTAATTTTTACATCACATATAAAATATTCTATATTATATTAGTATAAAAATTAATTGTGTCAACTTCAATTTATCATTATTAAACCTACTTAATTAGACTGAAAAAATCAAGGAAGATTTGGGCCAAAAGTCTTAGGTTTGATTGTCACCTGCTCTCAAATTTTTAGTGCGACAATCCAATTATGCAACAACTCCCAGTTCACCGATTAGATGGTACGGGGAAAGTGTTTTAACTTCAAAATTTAGTTTTGTGATTTTTTTTTTTTTTTGTAGTATCGTTACATTATAAGTTATGCAAACTTCTATATAGTCTCCGATAATCTGATAGTTAGGAACTCTAGCGGGGTGGAGAACGAAGAGTTTCACCGTAGGAGAGACTTTCCCCGATTTGAGAGAGGTATGTCGGGTGATGATTCCACATTGGGTGTACTGTTCATGCAATTCGAACTTGTAAAATGAAATTCATCAGATTTATCTGGTAAGATTTGCCGAGTTTTGGCTCTAATTCTGCGATTAAATTCCTAATTAAAATATTGCTGAATAAGGGCACACAAGCCGAACAATTTTGCTGATCTAATGCCTCCTTTACCAACATTCCATTCATAATTATCCTACCTCATCAAAAAGCACCAAATCACCTGATTCAGAGAGTCACAAATTCATCTTCAATCCCCATTTCACCTCACTTAATCCACTACCGTTCTCTCTCTTTCTTGCTCTTTTACACGTCTTTAGTTTTAGGGAGCAAGCAAGTGGCTTACAGGGAGCCATGAAAACTGACTTATTACATTCTCATAGAGCAACCATCTAACTTTTAAAAATTCTAACACCCACATCCATTTACAGAGCACAAAGTTGCAACCAAGTTCAGATTTCATTACTGCTAAAAACATGGAGAAACCTGCAAAAGCAGCCTCAGAGGTTCACCACTTTGTTGATTTACATTTAGCAGCTCCTCCATTTTCATTCAAGTAAGGCCTGAAGGTTCTTATAACTTCCTCATATGTTGGCCTCTTGTAGTCCACAGCCTGTGATCATCAAGTTCTTGAAAAGATTAGCCATTTAAAGAAAAAAAATAAAAAAAACATCAAATAATATGCTACAAAGGTTTGCAATTGTTTAGCACTGATATACTTGCTCAATAACTTCTTCAGGACTCGCCCATTTCCACTCTGCGAATTCTGTGTCTGCTTCTCCATTTGCTAAGTTAATCTCGCTCTCGTCTTTTGTTAATCTCATGAGGAACCTGTTGTTTGTCCAAAAAGTCATTCTCATAACTCAAATCATACACCAAAGATACTGTTCCCATGCAACAAAGCAACAGAAAAAATAGAATATACTTGAATATTCCTTGTTCCCATGCAATAACAAGTTTACAGGTGCATCAATGATGTCAGAGTATGTTATGCGATTCATTCTTGGGCATCACCCAAGAGTCAGAAATCCCAAGAATAACATTCCAAGCATCACTTAAAACGTTCATATTTGAACAAAAAACTGTCTTAAAATATGTTGAAAGATACTGTTTGCGAGAGATTGATTCCTAGCAAGATCAGCATTAAGCGTTCTGAGTATATGAATTTAAGCATAATATAGTATAACTGATGGCAGCTGATCCAAAGTAACGAGCTTCATGCTTAAATTTACTGGAGAACAGTGATCCAATATTCCTTCAAAAGCCATAAGAATTCCTTTGAGAAATGGTTCAATTGTGTGACCAATTTCACTACCGCGGTCCACATATTTGATGCTAATCAGAAACTCAATGTGGCAATTGTTTCACGTTAGATGGATCATGGTACTGTGTCTAACGTGGGGGTGGTGGAGAGAGAGGGGAGAGAGAGAGAGAGAGAGGCATACCACTTCTGCGCCTGCCCATGCCATTCACCTCCCCAGAGACGGTTCACTTTGGCCTTCACGGCAGAGGGGAAATCGTAAGTCAACCATTTTGGAACCTGTCAAATGCAGAACCAATATGTCAGAAAAATGATTGCCTTTTTCACCATCTTTAACCGTGTTCCGGGATTTCTGCATTTCAGTCATTGCATATCAGCAAGATTCATTTACAAACCTCAGCAACAATCTCAGCAGACACTATCCCAGTTTCTGTTCGCAATGCCCTGATTGCCGCAGTCATAGGATCCTCACCATCTTCAATGCCTCCCTTAATAGGACAGAAGTTCACAAGTGATTAAAACTGAGTTTAGCTCGAGGGTGCAAAACTTGAAAGGAGAAAAACCGGACAAATAGGAACCGATTTAACCATGGTAAAATGACAAATGGATTATAATCTATCATCCAGATTCAAGAGGATTCTTATACTTTTACATACAGCAAGATTTCATAAGTGACACAGATGAATAAACCTTTCGATAATTTACATTTTTCTTCTTCTTCTTTTATTGTTTTCCTTGGCAAAAAAGCAAACATAATTCCAGAGACAAATTC